>VYXB01003706.1:471102-529766 GCA_013397135.1 Pachyramphus minor
CACTCAATCCCCTCATCCAGGTCATCAATAAAGGTGTTAAACAGGCTTGATCCAACACTGATCCCTGGGGGACACCACTAGTGACTGGCTGTCAACTGGATGCAGCCCCGTTCACCAGCACTCGCTGTTCCTTCCAATCCAGCTACTTCCTAACCCAGCAGAGAATGCCCCTTGGCAAGCCCAAGCCATGGGCTGCCAGCTTTTCCAGGAGAATGCTGTGGGAGACAGTGTCGAAGGCTTTGCTGAAGTCCAGGTAGACCACATCCATAGCCTTCCCTTCATCCACTAGACAGGTCACCTGGTCATAAAAGGAGATCAACTGGTCAGGTAGGACCTACCCCTCTTAAATCCATGCTGGCTGGCTCTGATCCCCTGTCTGTCCTGTAGGTGCCATGTGATTGCACTGAAGATGATCTGTTCCATAACCTTGCCGGGCACCAGTGTCATACTCACGGGCCTGTAGTTTCCCAGGTCTTCCTTCCAGCCCTTCTGGTGGATGGGTGTCACACTGGCCGACTTCCAGTCATGTGGGACTTTCACTGGTGATCCAGGACTATTGATAAATGATGGATAGCAGCTTGATGAGCTAGCTCCCTGCTCACCCTAGATAGATCCCATCTGGTCCCATAGACTTGTGAGGATCCAAGTGGCTCAGCAGGTCACTAACTTCTTCCTCCTGGATTACAGGGGGATTATTTGGCTCCCCATGCCTGTCTACCAGCTCAGGAGGCCAGTTGTCCTGAGGACTACCTGTCTTCTTGTTGAAAACTGCAGTAAAGAAGGTGTTAAGTACTCAGCTTTGTCTTTGGTAACTATGTTCCATTCCACTGAGATTGTGATGGTAATCTCTTTAGCTCTGTAGTCTAAAATACCTGGAAAAATCATATGAACTGTTTTGTAAATATACTATCTTATATTTGACTACAATGTATAAAATATATTGTATAGTTTGATCAATTTTATTTCTCATGTAAATTTCAAACATTAATTTCATTGGGGTTTTTTGTAATTTGTGATTAGATCTCCAGTATTTTTTTTAAAGAAATAGTTAATCTTATTAGTGTTATATTTAGGCTATATAGGATATTGTTATAGAAAGCTGAAAATGAAAATGAACCTTAGCTCGTTTCATATGTATGCTTATCCATAAAGTGAAAGGAATAGTTCTGTTTTGTAACCCTGGCAAACTATTAAACATTTCCAAGTTTTTAGGTGTGTTTCTATGTACTTGAGGTTCTTTTCCTTAAATTTTGCTTTGATAGCATTCTCTAAACTCCCAGAGACAGGAGTTGTGTCTGTTGTATTTTTTACATAGTGTCAAGCGTCTGCAATCTCATGAAGGAAGCTTATGCTGGGAAAAAAATTAATCTATGTTTTGCTATTATCTATAGACCAGTTTTCTAAGCAGAATGAGCAAAATTGTCAAAAGGGTTTTTTTCCTCTTTTTCCTGAATAACTATATTATAGTTATTATATTATTTTTGACAGTATAATTGTTGATTGAGTGTGAGTAATTAATTCTATTCCCCATATTTTAAGGGGTGATCTAATCCTGGAGCAAGTTGCTCAGATGGGTTATGGAGTCTCCATCCCTGGAGATAGGTAAAACTCAACTGGACACAGCTCTTAACCTGCTTTGGGTGAGAGGTTAGATGAGACAACCTCCAAAGCTCTGTTGCAAGCTCAACCATTCCATGATTCTGTAAATTGTGTAGTTACCTTGTTGAGACTCTCATTGTAGAAGAGTGTCGCGGTTGGGGTGGACAGCCGACAAAATTTCTTCTTAAGAAGGGACCTTTTATTGAACACCTGCTGTGACTTTTATACACTTTCCAGGGCATACATGTCAAGCCCTAATTGGTTTCTTGTTAACATAAATAATTTACAATTGGACATACAAACCACGCATGTCTGTCAACAGTGACTCAGCACAACAGACCGGAAACCCATTCTGTGTTACATCCTTTCTGTTCGTGCTTGCCACCCTGCCGTGCGCAATGGTTCCATCTTCAACTTTCCCAATTCTCATAGAGACCCCAGACCAGCTGGGGCCCCCCACAGAAGAGCTTTCAAATGCCAGTTCAAATATTTCAAATGGTAATTGAGATTGACTAGTTTTTATCCCTATCTTGAATTAAAAAGCACATGAACAGAAGCAGTTAGCATAACATGACTGGCCATATGAAATGTTGTAAGACTAAGCAATTGAATATATACAGAGCACTATGCTGAGTAAATGACAGTTTTTATAGAATGGAAAGACAGTGCACAGTACGAGTATGCAAGCTGCCTAATTTTTTAGTCTCCCTTGACATACTATGTAAGTAGCCAGACTGCTAAACTAAAGCACAAGCTTGCATTTTAGCCTGTCCGTTTCATAATCCTTCACTAACAGTTGTAAACTTTAGTGTTTTGAAAACAGGGATGGTTTTGGCATTGATCCCCCTGATTTTTGACTGCAGGTGTTATTGAAACAGTACAAGTGGAAAACAGATTTCTGAAACCATCTCAGTAGAAATTTGTTTGAACTTGTCACTAGTGGAAAAGAGATCGGTGATATCACCTCAATAGCAATGTGTTTGAACATCCCCCAGAGCTCTTTAGGATTTTGGAACCTTGTCATTAGGTAATATTCCATGAAGTTGTTTTGTATGCCAAGTATATTGAAAGTTACTGATTATGCCCGTGGAAAAAGTCTGGTACATTACATATGCCCAAATAATTGTAAGAATGCTAACAAATCATTCTAGATTAATGATTCCTATATAAATTTGTCCTAGTTAGAATGACTGGGACCAGTTCATCACTGTGTGGGTGTAACCCAAACTGTGTATTCCACACCCTCTCTGCCATTTCCCAGAAGCTACAGACTACCTGCAGCAGCTGCCCAGAGCACACCTGACCCCTCAGGCTATGAGCTGGGTGCTAAGAGGCCCATGAGATAGGAGGATGTTCCTGTCCTCACACCCAGCACACCCATTTACCCATCCTGGAACTCCTCGCCCTGGGAAAGGGGCTGGGCATTCCTGTCTGAACCTGAGGGTACATAATCTTGGGGTCTTGGGACTTCTGGGACCACTCCTGGATTCAGAGGAGGACCAGAACCTCGACCAGACTGGGACCACCACTCTCAACTGGTGGTGGACTGCAACCACCGTTCTCAATCGGACTGTGTCCACCACTCCCAACCAGACTGCAACCATCACTGGCATCAACAGGTTTTCTCCTCTGTTTTTATTTTTAGACTCAGAGGGGCCCATGGGGAGTTCAGCGCAGGGGCTGACAAACACCATTCTGTTCGTGCCCCAGGGTGCCGGGTTTGTGGGTTAAAATCAATTGTTCATCTGTAAAATTGTATTTATTGTATTATTGTCATTAAATTGTCATTCAGACTTTCAATCTCTTTTGAGTTGGGTTTATTTCTCCTGCCAGTTTACCTTTAAAGCAGCAAAAAATTAAAACCAAAAGTTAAAAATATGAGATAAAAACTTAACACTGCTTTTGGTAATCTGTACTTTTTTTTACCCCTACTTGATCACTTCAAAGATGGAAGAAAAGGGATGATTAAATTTGTTAGTAGTATATGCAGAGATTGATTTGTTTTCTCAAGCTTGTGTTGAATCTGGATACAAAAATTAGTAAGTTAGTACAAAAATTGCAGGTGTCAGGATGTGCATGGGAATAGGTTAAAAAGGGCCAGAGCTTGTCTTGATTTATTATTTTGGGTTTTTTTTACAATAAAATTTAAATTTCAGCTGTGCTTTTTATTTGTTTTTAGTTTTTCAGTGGGACAAGATACAGAGTCCAACTGCATTCATTTATGAGTGAATAGTGTGTCCCATTCAGTTCATCCTGTGGTTAATGTCACAGGCAAATGCTGGAGGAATTCAGTGCTCTTTAACTCAGTTTTCATAGGCTGCAGTTACTCATATCTGAGATAAAGGGACTGATCTAATTCTGAATGAAGGTAAGTGGTTGATAAACAGGAGTATTTGTTGGGTTTTGTAGGGTCCATATTAGTAATAATTTCATTACCCTGCTATGGACTTCTCAAATTATGTTTTATTTCAAATTAGAGATGATCAACAAACATTTCTTTGGAATATAATGAAAGAAAAATTTAAATTAACTGTTCATGTACTTGTATATGCAAAATCATCTACATTATGCAGATGTCTAAAAGCAGAAGCAGAACTAGATTTGAGAGGGAACCTGCGTTGTATTCTGATATCAACAGCAACTTAGATCACATTGGAATCACATCAGAATGATGTTTTAGAGCCTCTACCAATTTAAAAATCAAATTGATGCTAGATTTGTATAGAACAACACATTTGACTGACAGAAAGGGCTGTTATAGATGGATGTGATGTTCTATTCTTGTGTAACAAGGGTTTTGACTGACAGTTTAACAATAGTACACTTTCTATCCCATATATTCTAAATGATTATTATTACAATACAACACATTTTTGCACTTGCTGTATATAGATAACATGTACACTTCTTGTGTAATAACATTCAAGAAGAGAGGGTTTCTTTTATGTCTTAAAGATGATGGCAATTAATGAAGCCTCCATCTGACACTTATAACCAATGTCAAGGATTGCTATTGTGGTGCATGGAAATGTAAAAACTATTGGGGTACTTAGCTCCCAGTGAAAGATCAGCGTAACTCTTGACACATGCTATATGGTAGATGAAATAAATCTCCTTGGGGAGCAATAGAAATATTTCTTAAACTGAAGAGCACCCTTTCTGTTTTATAATCCCTCTTTTCGGCTTTGCAGTTCTTTGCATCACTGTAAAATGCAGTTTTAATCTGGAAAAATAACTGTGTAAAATGGCACCTATTAATGCAACAAATATGCTTTCTGTGCTTTACAGTCAACATTTTTCTGAAATGAGACCTAAGATTCTTCTTCAGAACAATAGGTCAATAGGTACACAATTTTTCTTATTTGTGTCTCTCATTCATTTTGGAGAGACCATCCTTTGGTAAGTATTCTCCTTATTTTAAAATTTCCAATTTAAATTCTTGTCATCCTTTGTCCCTTTAGATCTTCACAGCACTGTAGGAAGTATCTCCCATTTCATGTAGGTTTTCACAAGAGCAGGAGCAGTACAATGTGACTACATTATATTTGATGATAATAGAAAGATCAACATTAAATTCTAAACTCTTCTGTAAACTTCATTTTAGTGTTGCATGCAACTAAGGAAGAAGGTATACTCTTTTATGAACCTCCCAGTGATGAAATATATAGAAAAAATTGAATGGAAAAAAATGGGGCCACATTCATCAAAACACATCTTCCTCTTATCTTTCTGATTATCTAGACAAGGAAAACATGATAAATGGAAAGATTGCTTTTATAATATGGATTTTTTTCAAATTGGCTTACTGTGAAGGATATTTTTCTTAAATGACTTTGTATTTGGTAAGGGAATTTAATAGATTAGTTTTTTCACTTCATTATGTATGATCACTGGGATCTTGGTATGTTGCGTTTATTCAGCAAGATTTTATTTTTCTGTGAAAGGACAAATTCAGTATATGTTTTATCCAACAACAGGATTATTTATTGTCTTGGGACAGTGATGGTGATATTTTCTGCAAAGCACTAAAAATATCTTTAAACAATATTTACCCTGTTACTGGTGATGCCACCTCAACTGTGTGTCAGTTTTAGATAGAATACCACTGCTTCTCTAGCAGTGATTTATGATATGAAGGAAGGGATAAAAGTAATTTGGGAAATAATATTATCCAGTTAGAAAACGATCACTCAGAAAAATTGTAGTTTTATCAATATAAACTGCTAAGTTTTAAAGTGAAGCCAACTAAAAAAAAATCCATGATGTGGAATTATATTGATCTTCACATAGGTCATTGTGATAATACAAACATCTGGTACTTAATTTGAGACAGCACTAACGATAATCATCTGTACAAGGGCCTACTCTAGAGGCTGTTAAAGCACATTCTTTACCGACCACTGAAAACTGTAGAGTTTGCAAACTCAGATTGAGTTCCAGTTTCTAAGCAGGATGTGTCATATTGGTACAGAATTGTACTCTACCCCCACTCAGCTGACAACATCTTCTTAACACAGTTTTTCTTTCCCTGACATCTTTCCTCATCTTGCTTAATCCATATCCTCACCTTACTTTGTGTCCTGACTTTGCTCATTGTCCTTCATGAGCAAATACAGGTCTAAAACCATCTCATCTTAGTTTCTCCCCCTTCTGCTGTGTTTTTTCCCTCTGACCTTTTGTATCATTGTTCCAGTAGCAGTTGTCTGTCTAATCTACGTAATTGTCTTTGGTCTTTCTTGCCTCTTTTATGCTTCTCTCATCTGTGAACTCTCAGTGCTCAATTAGTGAAGGAATAAAAGGCACAGAAGGAAATGTTCCCTTGCTGTCTGTTCTTGTGTTTGGCATTGTAACAGACTGGAACATAGGCAACTACAAAGGGCTGGATTAGCTCCTTCATCTCCAGTTTGGAGAATACTCAGTAGGGATATTTTTTTGAAGAGACTTTTGCTTTTGGAATGAACTTCCTGCTGAATATATGCAAACCACAATTTGCAGAGATTCACAACTTGTCTAAAGGTGGGAGAATTTCTGTGGGATTCATGAAAGCACACTGTTGAGATAGTTCATCCCATATGCCCTATCTTAAACCTTTGAGTTAAATTGTGACGAGGTTTCTGTTTTAAGCAAAACATTTCCTCACTTTTAATGAGGACAAAGCATTTCCTTTGTACTTCATTTTTTAAGTGAATGCAATACTTTTCTTGATGTGCATATGTGTAATTCTCTCCCTGGTTTAAAAAAATGGGAAGTGCAATCTGGGATGAGCATAGAAATATGCCAGCAAAAAAGCAAGGATCTGTCACTTGGGGAGCTGAAATACTAAGTTTTAGAATATGTCAAAGTCTGATGTCTTTAAACATTTGCTGTACAACGAACACCACTTACAAATATGTGTGAGGGAAACATACACACATTTGCTGTTACCTTATTTTTCTAATTAAAAAAAAATTAATCTCCTTAGCAGAGACATTTCCTCTCAGAATAAAGAGCTGATTCTGGAGTCTCATAGATATTTAATTTGCAAGATAGCATAATGAAAATATGCTAATAGCTTTTTCAATAAGTTAATAGCTTTCAAGTTCATACTAATTAGTTTGTTAAAATATTCTATTGGTAAAATACTTCTTTTTTTCCCCCCAGTAAAAGTTGAGAATGTAGCACAGTCTTACAAGGAGCATCTTGCCAATAGCAAAAACTGAATGAGTAGTAGTATCAAAATTGTTAGAAAAAAATAATTAGCAAGTGAGTGATGAAGGAAACTGCCATGATTGTCATCAAAATAATTTTCTGTCATTGTACAGTGAAATCTGAGAGAGTGTAGGAGTAGATCTTGTGGATTAAAGTAAATATTCTTGGGAACAAGGACAGGAAAGCAAACTTCTCATGTTGTCATACTTGGTCCCAGGTATCTTACATTCCTGACTACCTGTGGCAGCAGCTGCAGGAAGGGTGAATGGTGCCCCATTTTTTGCCCATCCTTGGTCGCCAGAGCACCATGAAATTAAAGCATCCATCTTCACATTGAGAACATAACCCATACCTCTCATTTTCCATGTTAATTCTCTATTGTTTAATAGTATAATACTTTGTTCAGTGAGAATTAATGAAGTAAGCTTTCTTTGATTTTTGGTTGGGTTTTTTGGGGGAAGGGTATTGTATATTCCCCTACATCCTGATACTGTAAAATCCAGCTTTTTGCTAACCTCCCTCTTTCTTTGGCATGAAGGAAGCTGCCATGATTGTCATCAAAATAACTTTCTGTCATTGTTAGTAATACCCTTAGATCTCCCTAGGACTTTCTAGAACAGTACGCCTTATATCCTTATACATTCACTTAATATACTTTGAATCCTACTGCAGTTGTTTACATCTTTCTCATGTCCTTTTGTAAACATACACTTAGCTCACTTTTGCTTCTGTTGATTGGGCAAAAGGCGTCATGTGCTCTGACTTATTCCAAAGAATTCATGTGTTGAATGACCTGCTGGCTGTTGTCAAAGTGAATAACATCTAAAGTCTCCCTGTTCTTCTATCAGTCAGGGAATTAATAGAGATTATTCCTGCTCTTCTGTCCCCTGGTCCTCCCCATTTACTGTGTACCACAACAGCTGTAATATCTTTGTCAAATCAGTTGCTCTCAAATTGGGTAGAAGTCACTGTATTAAAATATAAGGTAATATAGTCATGAGACAATGTAGAGTTGGGGAATTTTACTTGAGGCAATTTATTTCCATCAAACATGAATCTCTGATTGCTTCTTTGACTGTTGAGAAGAAAATGACAATAAGACATACGCTTTCATAAGCAAATGGTCCCTTCCTGCCCTGGTTCAAACAGATCCAGAAAATTCCTAAAATACCTGGATGATAGCTACATGGTGAAGGTACTAAGAGAGCAGACTAGAAAAGAGGCACTCCTTGATTTGTTCCTTGTTAACAGATGGTCTCATGAGTGAAGTGGAGATTGGTGGCTGTCTTGGCCACAGTGACTGCAAAGCAGTCAAGTTTAAAATCTCTATTGACTGGAGGAAACGTGCCAGCAGAACTTCAGCCCTAGACACGAGGAGAGCAGATTTCAGGCTGCTCAGGGAACTAGTGAGTCAGGTCCCTTGTGAAAATGCTTTTGGAAGTGCTGGGGACCATCAGTGCTGGTCACTTTTTAAGCATCGCCTCTTAAGGGCAAAGGAATAGGCAATTCTAAAAAGTCATAAGTCAAGCAGACAAGGCAGAAGGCCAGCTTGGCTGAGCAGGGATCTTCTTTTGGAGATAAGGCAGAAATGGGAGGTGTGTGTCCCACCCCTCCAAGCATGTTTCCAGCCCCCTACTCCTGCCGCTGTCTGTCTTGAATATGTCTGAGCAGGGATGCCATGTGCTCCTCTGGTAGACTGAAGTTTTTTCCACCTTTTTTATTTTGTTTGTTTGGGGTTTGTTTTTTTTATTTTGTTGGTTTTTTTTTGTTTGGGTTTTTTGTTGCTTGTTTGTTTTGTTGTTGTGGTTTGTTGTTTTTGGTTTTTGTTTGTTTGGTTTTTTTTTGTTTTTGTTGTTTAGGACAGGCTGGAGCCAATTTTGACTGGCACATGGCAGCACATGGCCTGCTCCCTTGTGAGTTACCACTCTCCTGCTACTTAAATCCTGTAGAATATGCTCATTTAAAGCTAAGTAAAGCAAGATGAATAGATAACATCATGTGTACCTATTTTTTTCATAGAAAACTACAGAATAAAAAAGATAATACGAACTTTTCCTCTCCTGTTTTTTGTTTGTTTGGGTTTTTTCATAGAAAGCAAAGTATTTGTATTATTAGTCATTGGATGACTACAAAAGAACATTTTTTTTCAGTGGGTTTTAGTCTTATAGGCATCCAATATTATTCTTTTAACAGCGATATTAGATAGGAAAGACCAGCAGAGAAATTGCATTTGAGGTCCTGTCTCTCTTATATTTTCCATTAGTGGTTCTTCTCTCTTTTAGTACAGCTGTTTTAATTCCTAAGTATGCAATTAACCATCCTCATTTGGAAAAAAAAAAAATCTTGAGACTTAAATTTGGTTCAGAGGCCCTAGGAATAAGATCTGGTCAACATGTGAATTTTCTTGTTAAAATTCCAGCCTTCTGTTCATTCAGAGTTCTCTCAAATTACCTACTTTATTTTGACTAATGTAACACTTCAGAAAAAGTCCTCTCTCTGAACAGAGTGTCACAGTTTTACTTTGGTTACAATTGGCTAGGTCACTTTTCTTTTATATTTTCATCCTCATAGCATTTTTCTTCTTGTTCTGGAAATTAATTTCCTGTTTCTGTACTTTTTTGAATATGTTTCTGTTGATCATTATAAGGTTTCAGCCTTATCATTTTTTCAGTGATTTAATCTTCAAGCATAACTCTGTATAATTATCAGTTTCATGTGAAAATCTGTTTTGGTCAAACATGATACTGTTTTAGCTCACTTGCAGGAAATTCATAAAATACAGTGTGGCATTGAACCTTGATTTTTAAAATATTGATATAATAATTATTCATTATATACTTTAAACTATGTTGGTGTTTTACAAAGCAGACAAAATCCTGTTCACATGGTGAAAAGGATGGAGATGTAGTAAATGATAAATATTATATTTTCACTGTGCGTTAGAAAAATAATTTAACTTCTTCCAATCTTTGTGGCAGTCATGAGTTTATGGAAGGAGTTGAATGAAGCAAAGAAGTTTGTATAGCAAACAGGGTTAGAATTGTACAAGGAGCTAAAATTTGTCTTGGTAAGTTTCCAAAAACTATACCCTAAAGGAAACCATGTTATTAGTGTGTTACAGAACCTTTAACCTGTAGGTCAGTCTAAACTTCTAGTAAAAGTCAGAAACCTTGACCTTTTCCTCAACTGTTCCTTGGGGCTATATTTTAAATATTTTTATTCTGTTTAGTTGTTTTTATTTCAGTACATATTGACTGACGTAGACACGCTTATTATGACAATTAGGAAGAAAGCAGTGGTGAAATAACGGTGAAAGATGAGGAACAAATGAGTATATTAACTCATTGTAAATGCCAAAAATTTGAATTATTTTTAAATTTTTTTTATTATTTTCAATTCATTTGCAAGTAATAATAATTTGGTTCTTTAGAAATGATCTAAGTGATTCAAATAGAGTTTTGCTTCAAACAGCTGAATCTTTTGAAAGAATACAATGATGAAGTTGTTCAGTCCAATGATATTTTTTTGAAAGCAATCTAGATAACTAATGTAAGATCATTTTTCCAGCTTTATGGTTGCTTGTTATTCTGTCTTTCTGCTTCTGCATTCAATGTATATTTTTTGCCCAAAAGTTTTTTCATAAGCTTGGGTTTACTGATTCTTCAAAATATTTGCTAAGTTGGATTAATATTATCTTGCTCAGCTCACCATGACTGAGATAAACTAGAATGCTAATTTAACAAAAGAAGTTTAAGAAAAGAGTTAATTAAAACTTACAGGACCCTAGAGGAGATTTCTGGTGGCAGGCTCTTGCATCTGGTAGAAGGCTGAGAAGTTTGATGCGTGTTAGGTGAAGTTAGGCAGATTTAGATAAGATTTAATTTTATAGTTAGGGTGTTTAAACTGTGGAACAAATGGTATAGGAATATGATGTACTCTTTAGAGCCTGAAGTCTTTTAAATTGGAATTAGAAGTTATTTAATACAATAAATTGTTGCTTTAGCAGGAGCTTATAGATTTAATTTGGAATCATATAATTCTTTTGTCTGCTTTATTCAGGAGGTCAACATTGATGGTCATAATTTTTTTCATAGCCTTAGGTTCTCTAAATCTACAATTTGATCTCTTACCTATGTGCGAAAGAGCAAGGAAGGTATAGAAAGAACACAGTAGACCTGAACATGAATGATACTGTGAGGGAAGACCTGTCATTCATTTATTAGATAGCTACTCAGAATGATGTTACATAGGTATGGCACTCAATTAGCTAATGGGAGGAAGATATTCACATTGAAAATAGGGACTGGGAGGGGATTTAAAAAGCATATCTGCAATCTGCAATGCAAGCCTATGCGCAGTGTACTACTAATGAAGTTATTCTGTTATTAGGAGTGAAGTTAGTGCTTCTGTACAATTTTTTAATATGGCATATAAATATACAACCTGATGATGAAGTGCTAGTTCAGTTGCCTCTAATGTGAACACTGCATTGCATGGCTTCAGTGTGCCCTTGGAGTTGCAGTTGACTCTCTTGGAAGGATTTTATTTTTGAGGAATTTCTCCTGTTCATGCAAGGAAGAAACATAAATGAAATGTATAGTGCATTTTGATTTGTTTCGGAGCAACCACATTAATATTTTGCTAGGGAATTCTTGCTTTTAACTAGAGTTTGTTAGTTAGTTTTGTAATGGATTTTGTTCATCTACTTTATATAGTAGCCTTTGTGCCTATGTTGTCTTTGACAGACAAATTCACTTTAATTACTGCTGGTCAAGTCAATAAAAAAGCTAAAAATGGAGATTACATTGGTTCATATGACTCTGCCTATCATATTTTGACTTCTGTGCAGTTGGTAAATATATAGACTACCAGTATAGTTAATGATATTTCATTTATATATTTAGAGGTAAAAGGTTTGATCGTGAATGTAAGGTGACAACTCCAGCATCTCTTCAGCTCCTTTAGTATGTTTTTCTTCAATAGGAAAGCAGAGTACCTGGGCTGCAGGTGGAAAGAAAGACACTTGCTTCATCCTTCATTTACAGTCTGAGCACGTCTGCTTTTATTAGGGCATTCACATGGTGTAGTGAAACCTTTGCCTTGTTTCCTGTGGATAAGTATACAAAGATGACCACCTTACTGGAAGATGGGAAACCTGGTCTGTCAATACACAGTGCATCAACAAGTATGAAGGGCTGGAGTGTGGCTGAAATAGAAGTCAGTAGCAGTAGAATTTAGAGGAAACCATCCAAGCCATGGAAGAGTAAGCACCTGTCAGCTGCAAGAAAAATCATTTTTTCCACCAGGCACTTCCTCCTCATGGAGGTAGCAAGAGTCAATAGTCAGCCAGGTCTTGTAGTTTCTCAACCGTGTTGAGAATGTGAATGTGGGATAATGGGTGTTTTTAGAAAAGCCTTCTTTAGAAAAAAAAAAGAAAAAGAAAAAGAAAAAAAGTCTTTACTTGCATTTGCTTTCCTCTACATTTAATCATAATATGGTTTCCTGAAATGAAAATTTCAAAATGAAGAGCTAAACCACAGGAATCTAAAAAAGTAATTGAAGTATTATAAACGGGCAAATTGTTCTCCATTAGAAACAATTTTATCATGCTTATGAATTACTAGAGAGTATGCTCTCCAAATGCCATATCATTTGTTAGAGTTTTCTTTATCTCTAGCAGGGTGTTATGTAAATTCTAGCTGAACTGACAAGTAGTGTATCACTCTTGGGCATATCTTATGTTTTTACCCTGGGGGACCATATTCTAGGACTACAGGAGATAGCTTTGCTAGCTATCCTGGTGGGGTGATGAATTTAGAAAGATAATACACCACGTGAAAGCAAACAGTTTGCCCATTTCAACTCCGAAGCCTGGAGAAACTCAAAATATAAAAAAGTCAAAAAAACACAAAAGTAAAACATTCTTATAGGTCCCTTCATTTAAACTACGAAGAACTTGAATACTTAAATTTCAAATTTTAATTTAAACTTTAAATACATTTGAAATTTACCAGTTAACTTATACATCTATAAGTAACATACATATTCATCTACTTCTATGTATATATTATTTTTGTGATTTACACTTCAAATTCAGGATGTATCAATGAGATACCATCAGAGATCATGAGAGATCAAGATCTTTCTATGAAGGAGAACCAAGAGCGAAAAATAAGGTACTATACAATATGATACTTTTATTCTTTATTGTCAAAACAAGATATGGCTAGTGTGTTTATCATAATTTCTGTTTTTAACATGGCAACATTTGTTGTTCTTCTTAATATGCTAAAAATAAAATAATTTTTCAATATTTACTTCATCCTATGTATGCAAATACACAGACTTGATGCTTCAAGTTGCTGTATGTTGTGAGTATTTGATTTTTTTCGTTTGTTTTGCTCATCTTTTGTAAGCCATATTTGCCACATTACATGGTGTTTCTTGCGGAATGATTCCTGGAGCATGTAATTAGCAATATGCAGTAATTTGGAATAAGTGCTATTAAAAAAACCAAGATAACATCCCAGTTATTTTGCTTTCTTTTAATCTTCACAAGTGGTAAATAGCAGAGATAAATCAATTCAGTTCATTTTGAATTTTTATTCATTTATTTTATTTGGTACTCTTACAGCAGTTTGGATTAGTAAACTTCCCCCCCCCCCAGGGGAAATAATAGCTTTTCTTCCTGTGTTGCTTTTCTTTTAGGACAACCACAAGATTTATTTTAAGAGTTCTAGTCTTTCTCTATTTCAAACATGGTATTAAACATAACCTCATTGTGTACCTCCTTTGTCGGTTTTTTAATATGAACTTGAGATTTTGTTCAGGATTTTTTCACTTGTCACACATCTCGTATTTTTGATACATTTTTTCCAAGTGGAAGTAGGAAATATTTTCTATTGAGTTCTCTTAGATACAAATGATATGTGTGTAATTTAAGTGACTATTTTAGCTATGTAGTTAAATGTGCAAAGCTGTTTAGAAAATACAATTTTATTTTTTGTTTTGCACTGTATGAGAAGAGTATGCAATATTAATTTATAACAGCAGTGAAAACAGAGTGTCTTGAGATGAGAGAGTAGGTTTAGATTAGATATTAGGAAGAATTTCTCTCCTGTGAGGGTGCTGAAGTACTGGAACAGGTTGCCCAGAGAAGCTGTGGATGCCCCATCCCTGGAAGTGTTCAAGGCCAGGTTTGATGGGGCCCTGAGAAACCTGATCTAGTGGAAAGTGTCCCTGCCCATGGCAGGGGATTTGTAACTACATGATCTTTAAGGTCCATTCCAACCCAAACCATTCTGTGATTTTTTGATTCCATGGAAATATCCCTGTTTTAAAAATGTGGAATTTAGACCAGATGCGTTACAGACTATGGGTATACATGGAAATATTATATTCTAAATTTATAACTATTTCATATCTTTGTAAGTCTATGTATGGATATTTTTATTAAGGAATAGACATGGCCATGGACAAAATTCTGGTGATATAAATCCATTGGTAAACTACATTATGTAAACAAGTGCCATGTGCAAACTTCCATGCACTATGGCAGCAAAAGAGCTAAGTTGGCTATGCTAATGGGTTAATTCTGCCCCTGTGAATATAAAAGGAAGCAAAGTGGAAAAGAGTGTAAAAAGCACGTTAATGTTGGTATAAAAAGCAAAAAGCGTCAAATATTCTTTAAGTTTTATGTCCTGTACAAAGACACAATAAAGTTATTACTTGATTGTATAGTACGTAATTGAATATTTCAAAAACTTTTCAAAGGAAGCAAATTCCTATATTATGGAAATTGAAACCAGTCAATTAAATCTATGTATCTGAACAGTTATTAAGTTGAAAGTAGTTCCAAACAAGTAAATTTCTTCCTTTTAGATGTTCTAAAGTATGTTATGTTCCTTATGATGAACAACAAAACAGAACAATCATGGGACTAACAAGGCCCTTAAACACAAACATTTAAAGTACCACCTCAGGTAAAGAATTACACAGGTGATCAGCAAGGTGTGACTTGATAATACCTTGACCAACTCTATGGTCATCTCACAGCTGTAAAGCTACCTGTGTATGGGGATAGAAATGTCTGAGTCCTTCTCACACTTTACAAAACTCGTGCTCAGAAACACATTCATTTGTAAATGTGAAACCTGATGCTGTTTCTCCATTATGAAAACACAATAGTTGTCCCTGATCAAAGAATGCTTTTTCTGATTTTTCCAATTTAAGTAATACTATGGATTATAGAGCTACAGAAAAGAATTTCAGGGGAAAAGTCTGTAATAATGAATGTACTCCCTCTTCCTGCTGCTTCCTACAGTATGTAAATAAGACTTGTAAACAGCCTAGAATTGGATTGAGTGATGAGGATAAGACAGAGGTAGATACTGCTTAGATTATTGTTGTAGCTGAAAGAAACGGTCAACAATGTACAGCTTGAGAGAACTGGGTTGAGATTTTACAGAATTATTTTTTTATCAGTTTCTGAGATCCACATAGTTTGCAACAGGATCTAACATGTTGATTTCACAAATACAAGTCATACTAAAAAGCAGAGGCATTGTGGTGAGCTGCATATCATTTCTAAGCTGTTTGTATTCCACTAGTGGTACCTTTTTATGTATGGTACACACTAGCACAGCTTGAGAACTGCTGGCATGAGAGGAATTACATGGTTTGGTCTCAGAATTAATTTTTTTTCCTTGTTGTTGATCTTGCTATGAACATTTTCATTCCTAAGTAGCATTTGCTCTGCTAGTCTTAAATGATGAGTAAAGAAAAACAATTTGGCATTATAGCTATGTGAGGATTGTTTAATGTGTGGATTGAGGACATGAGACAATTGCAGAGTAATAGACGTTACAGATGGAAAAAGACCTGTTAGGTCATCCAGTCTGTCTCCTTTCAAATTCAAGACTATTCCCTACAGAACATTTTCCAACATTTTGTCCAGTCTGGTTTTAAATATCCTAAATGATGGAGATTCCACTACTTCTCCTGGGATGCTCTTGTGCTGCTTTGCCGGTCTCACTGCCAAGTAATTTTCCATGATATGCAGCCACAGGTGTTTTTTTTAATTATTTATTATTATTATTACTTCTTGTAATATTAATTTCAAATTATTTCTTTAATAATTTTAAAAATCAGTCCAATAAATCAGTCATATAAAGAGTATGTGTAATTATTAGTATCACAGTGGCTGTCTCTGATGTCCATCCTCTGTAGTGAAATGATGTATTTTTAATTTTCAAATGTTTTTGTTTACTTGTCAACATTGCTGACTCTAGTAACTTCCATTGTTCTCTGTACATTTACTTACACTTACTTATTAGTGCATGTGAACATATTTTTATAGTGAACTTTTATCATTTCCTGGTGGACAGGTGAAATTTTAGGAAATATTTTGGATGCGTTGATATGGACATGTGATTAGGGTTTCCATTTTATTTCAAGGATGCACAGTGACAGTGCAACAGACGGTAGAGTAGGTCATGCATGTACATTAATGGTATTCCTCTGTAACAGTATGTAAGCAATGGGGAAGTAACTCCTGACTGTAAAAATTACTTTTGCTGAACAACTCCAGGTATAAACTTTACAGTCACAACGTCAGATGTAGGTTGCCACTATTATAGATGCTTATAAACTGATTTTGTGGCATTAATTTGTGACTCAAAGTGTTTCCTGATAATTTGTGAGTCAAAGTGTTTCCTGATAATTCTTTTCCCAATTTTTGTTGTTGTTGTTGTTGTTGTGATGCCAGTGACAAACATAGTAACTCTTGAGGGAGAGTAGGTGTGTTTTGTCTTCAAACTTTCTACAGACATCAATTCCCATGTGTGTTTATTATTTGGGCAGGTGATGAATTCATTAGTCTCCATCAGCAGTTTTACCAGTTGCTATATGGCCTTCGAGAAACTGTTGATGGTTCTGTGACATTAAAAACTGTAAGATGTTTTAGTGTGAGGTATCATTAGGCAGTGGTGGTCAGGCCAAATTGACCAAATTGAGGTTTACTAAATATTTTCTTAAAAGTCAAATACAAGAGGTGTTTTCTTCTGTTGCCACTCTGAAGTTAGAAAATACTGGCATATAACTTCTAAAAATAAAAAAGACAAAAAGAATAATGAATCTGTTGCCTTCATCAGGTTTTAGACTCTGTTCTTGCAAAACTGTTTTCCAGAGTCTACAAGAGGAAGATGTCTGCATGTAAGCCACTTCAGTGATTTCTAAGTGTTTTTTTCTGTTTCCAAATATGTTGTTTACATTTTGTCTTAGTCAGGTTTGAGTTTCATATGATTAAGAATGCTGAAACCAAATATTTTTTAATATTCTTTATGCACAGAATGGACATGTTATAGAGAAATCAACAGGATTCCAACAAACAAACCCTTATTAACCATATGATGCTGCTTATCTAATGTCCCTGATCTTTGTGAACTGTGTATTTAGTTAGCTATCTGAAATTCTCTCTCTGAATTAGGCAAAAAATGATGACACAGATAGTGGAATATGTGCTTTGAATGGCAGGCATTAATTTTGTCCACCTCCAGATGTACAGAGCTTAGTCTCTTTTATTTGGGAACACTGAAGACTTCAGTCTAAGTATCAGCCAAGATGAAGTATTTTCAGTGAAGTTGAAAAGGAACAAGCTTTTATTGAAACTCGGAACTGGAGGCATTTGATCATGCCTGACCATGAAACAAAGAGCATGACTGCACTTTCAAATACATGCTATTCAACACTCATATGGCATTAGATTAAAAAACTCATTCAGTCAAAGATCATACCCAAAATCTAATAAAAGAATACCATAATTTGTGAACTGCCCTAGTAGTATACGTTGTAGTATCCCATGAAAAATAACCATGGTGCTACACCAGCCTTCTTTTATGCAATGTTTCTTTAAAAAAAGAAGGTGCAAAAAATTCATTTGGCCTTCATATCAGGTAACATACTTCCATACCCAGCCCAAGTCATCACTGGAGAGGTAAGGTGGGTGTTTGTTTTGTTTTTTTTTTTATTAAACACAAATGTAGAAGGTAAGCAAGACTGCATCTGTATTCCTTTAGCTCCGTGTTCTGGAGTTATTAAGTCTAAATGGTGACACAGGACACTGGAAGGCACAGGGCTGGCTGGAGATGATAAATATGATATGTGCTAACAATCATACTGCTTCTAATAGACCAGAGAATTTTTTCTCTCATGCAGTTTGCTTCGTCCTCTCAGCTCTCTTTATAACCACTAAATTGAGAACACATTATTTACTCCTTCCTGCAGAACAGAAAATAAATTCAGCTGTATTTATTTAGAAAAGGAGGAGGATTTAATATTTATGAGGCAAATGCTAATTGTAATAGCAGTTAGGCCTCCATTTCATAGTCACCTGTGCCAGACTTTGCTCATCCTATCCAAACAGTAAGACACAAATCATTGGGATTTTGACCAGCACAAAACTGATGCAGGTTTGATTTTTGGTTTTTTGTTGTTTTTTTTTTTTTTCCTTAACTGCTGGAGACTATAGTCCGTTTGAAGAAGGGTTGTTCATACAAAAAGAAGGTGCCTAGCAGGGCTCCAACTTCCTGACAGTAGGCAGCACTTTTTATCTGCTCCCTCAACCAATCTAGAAAACTTGTTGGCTCTTTTGGACTCCTTTCCATTATAGCTCATGCGTTTGCTGTCACAGTAAGTTCTGCTCAGCACCTCTGATACAAAAAAGGCCACCAGCTCACACAACCTATTTGAAAAAAAAGCCTATAACACTGTAAAAACAAGCAAGGCCTCTCTTGAACTGTGTATAACCTCAACTGTTCCTACTGCATGGAGGAATATATCCATCAAAGTGATAGCTGTTGTCATACTTCATGAAACTTTTCAGGACCAGTATGTAATTTTTCCAACTGATTGTCTATTTGTGTTCCATTTCTTTCTGTCTTCTAGAGCTGCAGAAATGTGAATAGGTTTGCCACAAGATCCTGGAGAAAGGAACTTTTTTGCCTCTTCCCTAAACTGAGTAGACATTTTCTGGGATGTTACTTTGCACTTTCCAGGCCATAATTTCACCGTCATAATAACACCTTTGTTACTTGAAAATGGGATGTTGTAACACATAAAGCAAGTTTGAATGTCCTCACTAAGTCTAAAGGACTTACTTTTCTATTTGATATGGACAAGCACAGTACTTTAGTTATGTGCCCTTGGAGAGGGAGATGATTAGTATTAAATTGATTACTGATCATGCCCTATTTTTAAGTGATTTTATCAATATGAAGTAATTTCTCTTCCAAATCCATGCTGCAGTTCACTATTCCAGGTACATTTAGCTGTAACTGGAATTTCCCTTGCATCCAGACACCAAAAGTGGTGTGGTGACCCAGGAAAGAACTTAATATGTCTGTGTCCTCCTCCCATTACCCTGTAATTTATACTTGAGTGGCAACTGGTAGTAATTGGCCATTATTCTTCTATCGCAGGTGTGCTCATACACCAACCACGCATGTTTGAATGCAAACTACAGCTGCTCCAGTGATGCCTTCTTATCTACTTTTTCTTCCAAAAATCGTCATCCCGCTTTGTCTTGTTGATCACATATATTCAGTTATTCCTGAATACATAACAAAAATAGATAAGTTCTGGACCAAGCCTTTGTATTTTCCCTTTAGACTTCTGTTGTGGACACAAGTGACTTGATTTTACCTACCTGTCTGATCTCAAACCCACTCAAAAACTGGAAGTCATAACATATTATCTGAAGCAGATCCACTTTCTGATCCATCATATGTGCCAGAAATACACATCAAAACATAGAGAAAAAAAAATGAAAAGTCTAGGTCATGTGAATCTTGTTTGAAAGATAATAAAAACCAAGACAAACCCAAGAAACCTCACAAAAAAATCCCAAATAAACAACCACCCTTAAAATTCTAAAGCTGAAATTGCAGAGGTGTGAATTGACTTGTCACCAACAGTTTCTGTGAACAAGTATGATGCATTACTTTCTTATACTTTCTTATACAAGCTTTAAAAAGACACTAAAGATGCAACAGTCATGGCTGTCAATCCTGCCTTGCCCTATTACAGTTTTTCCTTGTAATTTTAGCTTTTTCTGTTTGGACTCATTAACTTCCACTGTGTTCCTTGCAAGTGAACTGCAAGCTGCCATCTTCAAATGCCAGGCAATTTTCTTGCTGCAAAGGCCTGTCTGTCTGTCAGTTCTTACTTAATGGGGCAGAATTACTAATTAATCATATTTACAGTCATTAATTACACTCAAGTGCAATTCTCTGTCGATGTTCCATTTTGTGTATTTGTGTCTGTTTTGTGAACTATGTGAACTATGATTCTTCATGATGATGGTCTTATGCTGTATTTAAGGACTGAGCTATCTCTGTCTCTTTCCAATTTAATACAGTCATATAAATGTAGAATACTGATGTCCAGTGCAAAATATATGTGTGACATGTGTTGTTTCTGTTTCTTCATCTTCAGGACACAGGCCTGCTGTAAACAGCAGGAACATTTTCTTTAACAGAAAGAAAAATTTCAGCGTGTACTTTCATAGTAAGCTTAAAGCATTGCTTGGTATCTTTCCCTTCCACATGTGGAGCAACTTGCTTATCTGGTTAAAAGTCCAGGAAAATTAAAATCAGTATTGTTCATGTGGGCACATAATGGTTGCTGCAGCACAAAGACTTTCTGGAACCACTTCTAGAACACGAGCATTGTGGAGTTTTAAGGCAGTTTATCTTTTATTGGCTGAATCTGTCGTGTATATTCTCAGTGTGTCTCCTCCTACAGACTTTATCCTTTTTAATTTTGAGAAAAATACCCAACTAGTTACTAATTGCAATAGATGCCCCAAGAAGTCATGTTATTATTCACTTAGTTTAATATTTTGTTGCGTGTTTCATTCAACCATGTCCTTGCAACTCCTCTGTGCCCTGTTTAGACATGAGATGAAAGCACTGTATGTAAATTATATGTAATTGCATGACAAGTAAAAGATTATTATGTGTGTTTCTTCTGCCTCTCAAATATATTGAGATTTGAGAAACTTCTATGCATTGTCTTTCCATAATATAATCTCAAGTTTTGGGGCAATGGAATTAGCATCCCTATATATATCATCAAATACAAGACTTTTAGATGCTGTGGTTGTTGGGGGTCTCAGGGATTCCTGTGCTTGACTAAAACAAATAACCCTTTTCTGTAGACCTACTCGTTACTCAGAGCAAAATACTGCCCCATATACTTGTGCTCTTTCTCCCCACCTTTGCCTAATTCATCCAACATTCTTTGGATATTATCTTTGTGCCTTTTCTTAATTGAGGGAGAGAAAAGCCCTGAAGTATATTTCTATACTCTTCCTTTTTTTCTTTTTTTTTTTTTTTTTTACATTTGCTGTCTAATTGGAAAGTGTTAAAATTCTATATGAATGTGTGTGAAATAACCTGGCATCCACAAGTTGCTTAGTTGCAACTTGCTATACCTACGCTAGAGGCTGAAATGTACTCAAGCCTGGTCCCTCAACTCCATCTTATAACTTGTATCTAGCAAAATTCTTGATAAGTGGAGGTATCACTTAGGTGATTTAGGTTTTGATCTCTTGTTAAATATTTCTGTTATTAAGAACAGAAAATGGTCTGAAAAGAGACATTTTGCATATATTTCCATCGAATTATCAGCTTTTGTGTCTAACTGACAAATTCTTTTTACACTGGAGAGAATTTTCTCAATACATCTTTTCATAACTTTGCTGTTCCCACCATTCATGGCTGGTTTTTGTAAGTCTTATATCTTTTACCAAGGATGGAATTTGATAGGTCTAATTTTCAGCAGACGAACATGAAAATGAAACTAGAATTTCTTGTGTTTACAAAGATTGCTAGGATTTTTAATAATGATTACTTTGGATACATAACTATGTGCTTAGAAAGCGATTAATATACAATATTTTGACATATTTTGCTTACTGTTACTGCAGTTGTTGATGTCTGGTCGTTGCTGAAAAGGTTAAAATAGTATTTTAATATGGTTTGGTGAAGGAATCTGTAGAGTAATTTCTCTGCAAATTTCAATTTCTACTGAGTTTTGTTCTTTGTTTTTTGTTTGTTTGTGGGTTTTGTGGTTTTTTTTCTGTAAAATATATTCCTTGCAAGAATGCATTAATATTGAGAGATGAAAAGCAGAAAAAATAATTTTACTTTTCTTTGTTGAAAGCATAAATATTTATAATTTTTTTCGATGATGTTTACTGGATTTGAAAAGTATTAAGTGAATAGTAATATGGAACACCTATTAATATATGGCCTTTTGACCTATGGTGAACTGTAATTGTTCTTTCTTAGTTAAAACACTTCCACATTGTTTGTAGGGATTTCCAATATAAACACAGCCAGATTAAAGTGCATCGGCACTTCCTTACCATCTGGGAAAGGCATTATCCTTTCCAGATAACTTGATTGAAGTGATAGGAAACAATACATTGCATAGGACTGAGAAATGAGTGCTAATGAGCTTATTTCTTCAGTAGTATTGAAGTAATCCCCCCATCCCTCAGATCAGCAGCAAGGGAGATCTCAGCAATGACAATACAGTATTTGTGTGGGTTATTATCAAATAATTGTCTTCATGGATCAGATTTCTGTTCTAAAGCCAATGCACATTTATAAACTCTATAAGTGATTCTTGGTCAGAAGTGTTCAAAAAAGTCAAAAGCAAGGAAACATAAATGCTCTACCTTTGTCAAGCTGCTTCATCTTCAAAATACATTTGCTTAAAACATGCCCACACGGTCGCATTGCTCTGTAGTTTGCCTTTGGATATTATCTCCTGTGGAGCACAATGGGAATGGCTACTTGGAGGAGCACTGGAAAGCGTTAGCTGCTGCCACCATGTTATTTATCTACCTTGCATCGGCTGCTGAAGTTTGTATGTTGTCAAGAAAGATGCTAGCCAAAAACTAGGTGTGGGCTTGAATGAATTACTTCGAGGAAGGCAGTCTGCTCCTGTCTATTTCTTTGTTGTTTACTCCGCAGCTCTGGGAAGGGATTAGATATTTACTGTGAACATGGAATACAGATGAAATTTATAAATCAAATGTTGTCTGGACTCAGTAAATTTATTGTGCATTTGCGGATTGACTCTTGTGTGCATATTTGTCTAGAAATGCGGGCACTGGGACTCAAACCTAGGGGAGGTAGTAAGTCAACAACTTGCCACTTAAATCTTGTTCTAGAAGAATATTATTACTCTTCAATACACTCAACTATATTAGACGGAAAATTTTTCTGTCCGTAACTGACTGTTCTTGGAGGCTACTTCTCCTCGATCCCGCTGATTTACTCCACTGAGGGTGTTTGGCTGTCTCTAGCAGTCTGTCTATAATTTAATGGGAACCCTGAACTCATCCTCTTCGAGTCTAAAATTTGCAAAGCATGTCCAGTTTCTCAGCCTCAATACTCAGCACAGCCTTGGCTTTGAAACTGTTACTTACACTTCTTAGTTGTTAGCACAGCGTTAAAACATACATATTTTATTGTGTGAAGCTGCCTCCAGTAGAGTAAAATCCTCAAAGAAAATTTAAAAAACTTCACAATACTAAAAACCTCAGCAACCATGAAAAATTACTCTTCATAGATAAAACTCCCAACTCTATGCATGTGTGTTAGTCCCACCTGCCTTTTTCCTCATGTGATGATCTGCTTTCCAGATGAGCCATTTTGCATGTGCAGGTGAGCAGTTGCTTGGTTCAAAGCCCTCTGAGCGTCAGACTCAACAGTTGGCTACTACCTGCTTAACCCCTGGCTCTTCCTGATCCTGTATGAACTTGCTGCAAGTTGGATTTCAGTTGGATTTTTTAAAATGCTTTCTGGAAAAGAATATACATTTTTTTATATCCAGGGCACTATGATAGAGAAGGGGTTTTGTGTCAACAGGTTCTGTGAGTAACCTGCTAATCTATGTAACATTTCTTAATCTAATATAGGGAACTCAGTTGTCTAAATCAAAGGTAAACAAAGTTAGATTAAGACAGTTATTCAACATATAAATATTTCCAGAAATGTTTGAGGTTTATTATGGGGGCTTGGGAAATATGACAGTGCTCTCCCATGCTCTGTTCTTCCTTTCTTTTGTATCCTTTACTCCTTCAATCTGTATCTGGTTGCAAGAAAACAGAAATAAAGAAAAAATTAATTAGTTCAATTTGAGGGAATTCTCCTTCCCTAGAAGTGTTGGGATTTACTGTCATAGTAGATGTGCATTCACTTTTTTGAAGTCACAAGGAACAATTTTTATAGGAGAAGGGGATACTCGAGGAATGGACAGACTAACATAGTAACTGCAGTGTAAACAGATGCTCACTTACAAAACGTATGTTGTGTTTTTAGAGATTTATTACCCTGCAGCTGTTCATTATACCCTTCCTCCACTGAGACAGGATAAATGAATTTGTAAATGCTCCAAGTTAATTTCAGTATATAACAAAACAGGTTCATGTAAGGTAGTATCAGTAATATTAAATAGCTACTGTTTTTTCATGTTTTTTTCTTTCTTATCTGAGTGCCCCAAAATTACACAGTATTTATTTAACTGTGTTTTGCTGATTATCAAAAGAGTTTATTTTCTTATAGTTTTAAACTTTATTTCTGATATATTTTACTCAGATTATTTTTGATTGGGAATTAAGTATAAACATACTAGGAAGAGAAAAAAATCAACCCTTATTGATTGGAAGAAGTAGTAAAATAAGGGCAATGTGTGCCAAACCTTTCTCCTATATTTCAGTTGAAAGGATTCTTTCTTTATATCTTTTCCTTTTCCTAGATTGTGGCACAAAAGACATATTCAAAAACATTTAGAATTCTGAAAGAGTTTTAGATGATACAAATGTAAACATAAGGAGGGAACAGAAAGGAATATGAAGTTGCTAAACATTTAGTAAAGGAAAATGTAATGCTGAAAGGTGAAATATCAGACTGTAAGTACATCATTATTAGGTTCACTAAGGATTGTTCTTTGCTAAATTTTGGGTTTAATAATTTGGTAAAGTTTTTTCATATAAAGAAGTAGGAGGTTCCTATTTATTTTTTTTTTCTGATAAGATCTATTGGTGAAAGTGCCAAGAAAAGAAAAAGACTCTTTGGGTTAAATATTGTATGGTTATCAGAATAAACTACTTAGTCTGCACATGAACTTAGCTGGACATAAACGCTTCTGGTAAAAAAAAAAAAAAAAAAAAGAGAAACTTTGAAAAAGCCTTAAAAATGGGCTCTAATATCAAGAAACATAGCTACTTTATAAGATAGCAGTTTAATGACATATTATACAGTGTACTATATGATGAGATTCTCAGAAGTGTAGCAAATTATGTTAGTAAAATTAAAATTCAATCTAAGGAGAAAAGATAGTTTATTGTATATAAAGCAAAATCTTCAAACTCTGTGACTTAAACTTAGCTGAATTTTACTAAAATTCTGAAATGTTGTAAGTGCTCAATTATTAAGATCCTGACAACAAGACAAATGCAAGGTGCAATGTTGAATGAAAAATTGCAAAGTGCTACTTGTTTTAAATGAGTTTAAGGTTGTGGGCTAAAATTAGCATGAAAACGATTTGAAAAATCGTCTGTGACCAATTAAATATAGGAGGTGTTATAATACATAAGTCCAAGGGACCCATTTTGGGACTCATCTGTGCAACTCTGATGGTTCTACATTTCTTTGTAGTCGTACATATTTTCCTTTCAGTATACTGATTTTTATGGAATTATTATAAAATTATACATTATTCATTACTGCCATTGCTCTGCATTTTGGTTTTGTGTAAAAATCACATCCTGACCTATGCTGTCTATATTGTAGTTTGGGTGCTATCTTCTAGGTGAGGTTATATTTTTTTTAGTTTGTTAAAGTCAAGCAGAAAAAATCATTGATATGCATCTGTACTAAGTTCTTGTACACATATCAAGTAGAAATAAATAGGGTAAAATAACCCCAAATCCCACTTAGAGAAATGATATTGCTTGATATAGTCCTTGGGAATTGCAATAGGTACGAATAAGCCCTCCGGTCTTGAATGATCAATGGCAGGTAGGCAGTCTCCTTTTGGTTATATTTCTTCTATTGTTCTGGAATGGACAATTACCATGTCAAAGGACTTAACCAACTGCTTTAAAATGTCATTAATTTTCATAAATGAAATGTATCACAGGAAATAGCTCCAGTGCTTAATTTCAGAAGCTTGGATAATATACTGTGGACCTATCTTGGGACAAGCAGTCCTCTAACATTTTGTTTGCCCTTGAGATTTAGAAGGAATCATATCTATAGTATTCATAATAAGTAGCAATTTAACCAAGTTCAAATTAGATGTGAACAAATGGATTAACAAGCACCTCATTAAAATTTTAATTTCCATTTCATTTATCACTTTTAATAGAATCAACTCTGTTTCAGGGTGGGGGAGAATTAATTTCCAAGTATAACGTTAATTTCACTTGTTTTTATCAGTAGCTTGAATTTTTTTCTGTAAAATATACTTTGTGTAGTTTCAAAATATCTAACCTGCACATGGAACTAACAAACATTGAAAGAATAAGGAATATCTAGGATGATTTAGTGGATATTTTTTAAAGTACTTAACTTTACAGTACCATTGTATATATTTTCCTCTAGGTGATAATGTGTGCTTACTTGTAATGATTTTTAGGAAGAATAAATGAATTTAAAATAAGCACATATTGGGAGTTATTTAAATAATTTCACTGAAAATATCAATGTAAATATTTCAAAAGTAAGTTGTGACTTTTAAACTTTACATTCAGATTCCAACTTCAAAGCAATATTTTAAAGAACTTTGAATTCCTTGGATAGCATATATCATAAACATGTGCAGAATTTTCATAATTTAATGTTTTCTTTCAAATAAAGCTATTCTAAAACTCTAACTTCAATATATCCATTACTGAAGAATGAATTTATACAAAAATGTGTGGCTTAAAAATGTGGTTTAGTAAGAGTTATTTTCAAGGGCAAAATAAACCAAATTATAGGAATGTAAGAATTTTATCTTGTTGTGGTTCATGTGTTCTTTGAAGCCCCTGTATTCTGTCATGATGTGCTCTGAGTATCAGGCACCAGTTTTTTAGTTACAGAAAACTTTTTCAGGTATGTTTTTTCCCCAAGTATTTTCTTCATGTTCTTTTCCATTTTACACTGATACATACTCTAAACATCACCAAGAGAAACAGATTAATTGTTTAGAACCCTCTTTCTGTGTAGCACTGACATGAATGTCAAATTCCTAACTCTCTTAAGTCTCAGATAATATATATGGAGATGTAAATCACTTTAAATCCTTACACAGCGTATGGGAAAGCAAGTAGTTTTCACTGTAATGGCAGGCTGTGTGCTTGAGAGAGAGAAAAGAAGAATTGGAATAGTATTTCAGGCACTTGCAACATTCTTTCAGCACATGTTTTGGGCAAGAGAGAATAAATATTATGAACAAATGTCTGAAGAAAAATCAAAGCAATTAAATATGTTGCTTATGATGGAGAAATATATGTCAGTCTTTTTGGGTGTCAGTACAGGTTGAGACTAAACCTAGTAACTGTTTTAGTTGTAATTGATGGCTTTGTGGGTTCCCCCCCCTCCCCGAAATAAATATGTTTAAATGTAGCTTCTCTGCAATTTTGTAATCAATTTTAGACATCCCTTTTCTCTGAATTGATTGCAGCTCTGGTGCAAAAATCTAAAACTAAATAAGTACCAGATCATTAGGATAAGTAAATAAGTATGATTAGGATATTCAAAAAACTCTATAAAATAAAGTAGCCACCCCACCCACCTCCCAGTTAATTAAAAATAAAACCAATTGTTCCAAGACTAGCAACCTACCAAAGTAAAACATGATTAGTCTGTTTCTCACTTTTTTCAGTTAAAGTGGTTCTGGGAACCCAGGAAAGCTATAAGTCAAAAAATGCTTTGATTTCATCTGAAAGGTAAAGAAACATTAAAGATAAAAAAACCCTTGAGTGGGTCCATACATATAGGCATGTGGTAGTGCTTCTCAGTTGCTACTGAGGGTGGCTGACTACTTTTTTCAGGAAGAACTGCATGAGCAGGTTAACAAGGACAAATGGTTGTCTGGATGTTAGAGATGCATCAGGTCAAATTGTATGTATTGTGAGGTCTCTGCTGTTCCACAGCTTCAACAGTCTGACTTTCCATTCTGCTAGGGTCCTTTATGTGTTTGAACTTCTGTATGGCAAAACAGTGAATAGAATCTTTTTTTTTTTCTTTTTTTCTTTCCTCAAATCTTCTTTCTGTTCTTGAGAGTTTTGTTCTGCCACAATTTTATGTTCTTTTATGTGTAATTATATCTCTGGTATTAAGATATCTAACTTGATGTACCTTTGTGTCAACCTAGGTCTACAAATTCATTTATATTGTACAGATTCAGAGCTCATTTTTAATTGATGCCATTTTGTAAATGTCGAGGTTTAACTATAACCGGCAACTAAGCACCATGCAGCCATTTGTTCACTTTTCCTCACTCTGCCCTCTGTGGGACGGGAGGAGAATCAGAAAAGTAAAAGAGAAAATTCAAGGATTGAGGTAAAGACATTTTAATAGGTAAGGCAAAAGTCATGCACACAAGCAAAGATAAGCAAAGAATTCGTTCACCACTTCCCATGGGCAGGTAGGTGTTCAACTGTCTCCAGGCAAGCAGAGTTCCATCACACATAAGGGTGCCTTGAGAAATTAAGCACCATAACTCTGAGCACCTCCTCCTTTCCTTCTTTTTCCCTGTGTTTATATGCAGATCATGATGCCATATAGCATGGAATATCCCTGTGATCACTTAGGGTCAACTGACCTCGTTGTGCCTCCTCCCAATTCCTTGTGCACCTCCAGCTGCTCACTGGCGAGGTGGGGTAAGAAGCAGAAAAAGCTTTGATGCCGTACCAGCACTGTGCAGCAATAGCTAAGACATACCTGAATTATCAACAGTTTCCAGCACAAATCCAAAACAGAGCCCATAGTAGCTACTAGGAAGAAAATTAACTCTACCCCAGCCAAAACCAACTCAGTGAATCATACCTTGCTGTGCTATTTTATTAAGTAATGTTTTGACAGGTTCTAATCAAACTTTTCTTTCTAACTTGTTGTAGACTAAAGAATATGTCAAGGAACTAAAGGGTACTTTGAGTTATTAAGGTAAATTAATTCTGGTAATTGCTATGAAGGTAGAAGATTGAAGTACAGGCTAAGGTTAATAAAGATAATTTAGACATTTTATTTATATATACTTTCTGTCAGGATTTACATTTCCCAGAATGCCTGTTTAGTATGGATTTCAACTAGTGGTCTGAATGTAACCAAAGAACAGGCACATACATGGAAAAGTACAACTCTTTGCTCCTTTTCCAGAAAATTTTCCTGTAAATTGAAGTTACAGTTTATTGAAAAGATGTCTTGGGAAAAAAACCACCACCAACAAAAAAAAACCAGATAAACACCAAACCCAGAGAAAAACAAACAAAAAAAGTCTGTTAAGCTCATTTGGCTGGGTGTTTTCAAAGACACAGTTTGTCTTTCTACCATTAAAAAAATCACATGAAAACCCCCAATCTTTTAAGGAAATGTCTGCATTTTACAAAAAGGCAGGTGCAGTGAATAAGTATTTCCCTTCTGAGTATTCTGTTCTGTGAAGTACTAATACACAACATGATGATGAAATATTGTCATCAAAGGCAAATCTCCAACACTGACATGTTTTTTAACAACCTTGTGACTGAAAGACTCAGAGCACTTTTCTTTTTGTGTCTTTTTAGCATCTTAATCAAAATGTCTAAGGTACACAGCTGAATGCTTACAAAAGTCTAACTAGTCTCTGGGGCCCTATGATGGCTTGCACATTTGTGATGTTATTTGACGGATTATACACTAGGCCATTTCAAGCATTGTTCAAGTCAGCAGACAATCCAAAACCGTAGTGCAAAGTGGTTCTCAGTAAAAAATCTGCTGAAAAGGTTTCTTCGCTTACATGAATGAATTGCAATAATATTTACATAGGAATGCTCTTCTAATGCCTGTTATGACTTAAATCTTTAGATCTTGAGATTGATCGTGCAGATCAGTTTCAAACTTAAAGATTATCATAGAATCACATAATGATTCAGGTTGGAAGGGACTTCAAAAGGCCAAGTCCCTTCTCAAAGCAGCATAGGCTATAAGTCAGACTTTATGCAGTCTGGGCTTGCAAACCTCCAAGGATGGAGTCTGCATAACCTTTCTGGGCAACCTGTTCCAGTGTTTGACCGGCCCATAGGGTGAAATTTCCCTACATTCAGTCACAACCTTTCTTGTTTCAACTTAAATATTCTTTGTGTGTCACAGGGTATGTGCTCTGTCCGCTGACCATATTGGTGGCCCTGTACTGAGCATAGTTCAGTTCATCAGTGGCTTTCTTGTAGTGGAGGATGTGGTACTGTAGATGCCAGCTAGACAGTACTGGGATAAAGTGCTGAAGGGGAATAATCTGCACTTCTCTGATCTGCTTAGGCTGTGTTCCACGTGGCCTAGGATAGTGCTGGATGCCTTTGCTTCCAGGATACACTGTGGGCTTATTTCAGCTCACTGTTTGCTAAGACAGGTCTTTTCCATAGGAGCTGCTCCCCACTCAGTTCATCCCCAGCCTGTAAAAACACAAGGGGTTCTTTCCCAGCTGCAGGGCAGCCTTTGTCCTACAGTTTGTGTTTTGGACATTCCTCTAGCCTGTCCAAGTCCTGACTAGCAGCCCCACCCTCAAGCATATCTATGGGACTCTCTCCAGTTTGGTGTCATCTGCAGACTCCATGAAAGCATGCTCTCTGTCCTCCTCTCTGTCATTATTTGGGATGTTAAAGAGGACAGGTCCCAGTATAGATCCACTTGTTGCTGATCTCCAGATACAGTTCGGTACATTAACCCTCTGAGCCTGACTACCATACCTTTTTTTTTTTTAATTTGTCTAGCAGTCCATAAATACAGATTTACATCTTGCACTGTCTATAACAATATTGTGGGAGACAGTTTTTACAGCTTGATGGTCAATAGTGGATCCCAGACACAGTTAAAATGTCCTGGAATAAAGAACAACATTGATGCCCTTCAGGACTTTTCCATTGTTTCTGTCTAGGAGATAGTCCGTACCCTGATGGGTATATAAAATTGTATAAAAATATATATATGTACATACAACTGTATAAAAATTAACCATTTTTATACAAAAAAAGTTTGTTAAATTATCATTTGCAGATAAGATGTTTTGAAGTGGTGCATCACTGCTTGAAGCAATTCGATAGTTTATGATCTCTTCACAGAGATCACAAACTTAGAACTTAGAATATTTAAGTGTGAAAAGCACCATTTAATCCAAAATGTTTTAAAAACATCTGATATTCACATGTATGGAGTTTGGAACAAGCCTTGGCAGAACAGAAAAAATTCTGGCATGAAAATGCATACAGGACTAAAGAAGTGATTCTCTTCTGAGAACCTGAAAAGTCAACTGAGGTGGTATTTTGTTGCTGTTGTTTATTCTTCCATTATTATTTTTCAAACAAAAGCAGTGCTCTAGACTTGCTTTTCACCAAATCAAGACATTTTATTTTAGCGTATTACCTTTCTGTTTTTCTAAATTTTTTTTTAAAGGGTTGGCTTATATTTGTTTTCTTGTCAGGAAAACCTAGCTTCCTGAAAATAAAACATTTTTTTTCTTTCAGTATGGCAGAACCTCCATTAAGATAAATGCATAATTTTGACTTGACATTCACAGTACTCCATTTGGATATACTAACAAAGAATTTTTAACCTCTGTTTATGTCAAAATGACCATATGTTTTCATTTTGATTGGTATATAGCTGTGTGTTTTCACCAGTCTTATTTCTTTCTAAGTAGCAAAACACAACCTTGTAGAACTCTTTGTATTGTGTTTATGTAGAAGGCCTATTTTCAGTCTCATGCAGGTACTTAAAAAACAAACAAGCAAGCCAATAAGATTATTTACCTTTCAGTAAGCTAGATTTTTTTTTTTTTTAGTTGTTCTGTACAGATATCTTGCCCCTTTTTTGTCAGAGGTTATCATTTTACTGTGAATTCTGTGTAGAGAAGGAAGTAGATGGTGGTTGAGATTGCTATGGGTTTTAGCCTTGTGTATACATAGGCAATAGAAACTTCTGAGTAAGACTTTTTGAAATTCAGAAATTATCCATGACTACTGTGATGCTCACTTACAGACATCCTGAAGGTCCAAGGTTAGGTTAGATTGTGAGACCTCATCCAAAGTACGGTGTTCAGCTCTGGGGTGGCCAGCACAAGAAAGACACAGACCTTCTTTCGCAGTCTTACAGGAGAGCCATGAAGGTGGTGTGGGGGCTGCAACACTGCCCCTGTAACAGGCTGAGAGAGTTGGGATTGTTTAGGCTAGAGAAGGGAAGACTCTGGGAAGACCTTAGAACAACCTTCTAGTGCCTAAAGGAGGCTCACAGGAAAGATGGAATGGGACAACTGATCAGGGAGAATAGTGATAGGACAAGGGATAATGGCTTTACATTGAAAGAGGCTAGGTTTATCTTAGATATTATCACTGTGAGGCTGGTGAGGCCCTGGAACAGGTTGCCCAGGGAAGCTGTGGATGTCCCATCCCTGGAAGTGTTCAAGGCCAGGTTGGATGGGGCTTTGAGCAACCTGATCTAACTGAAGGTGTCCCTGCCTACGGCAGGTGAGTTAGAACTAGACGATCTTTAAGGTCGCTTCTAACCCAAACTACTCTATGATTTATAATTAGGGATTTTTTTTTCAACATACATTTGTAATACTGTAATCCTATGTTTTAGTGCAGGGTTGATACTAACAGAGAGGGTATTTAGAAGGAAGTAGAATTTCAAGTGTGGCACTGCCTTTTTTCCTGTCTTTCAAGTGTCATAAAACAAGCAGGTGGTTCTTTAGATCATCTGACAGAAAGTTAGATGAAGAGTTATGTTCTGTAGCTCAGCCTGGATTAGACGAACCGTTGTCAGACTGGAAGAGCTGTTCAGAAAAGGTGGTTGACATAAAACTCATACCATAGTATGAGTTTGATCATACTGGTATGATTCGAGATGGTTTCTTTTTTAGGTATTTCTTACTCATACTTCTTGTCTCATATTTGTTAAATGCAAAATATAATTTTGCATTTTTATTTTTAAGCATCTTTTGAGATGTTATCTCACTGTTTTCATGGTACAAGAGAGCAGATTTTTTATTGTTAAAACTGCTGACACAATGAAAAACAGGTACTGTCTCTGTACTCCTTCCAACATTACTGATTTTTGCTACAGGCTTTGAGCCTGTGAGAGTGGCTTCTGCGATTGCTTCTTCTGCAGTTTTCAAAGCTGACTATGTTGAGAAAAAAGCCTTCAAGAGCTTTGGTCTTAAATCCAATCACAGAAGTTTGTGGTTTTCTTTTCTCTTGGGTTGCTTTTCTATCTGTGATCCTTCTCAGTCCTCTTAGCACTTTTGCTTTTTATTGCCTTACAACTCTTGGCAATCAGGGTAGTGGGGAAGTACTGATAATGACAGATAAGACTTTTGACAGAAATTTTTTTAAAGCATGTGGAAAAATGTTAAAATAATGGTGAAGATCTTAGAAAGGGGCTTTAACAATTTGTTATGGGCTAAATTTAGGATTTAGTTGTTTGGGGCCACTTTTTGCTGCCATAAAATCAGTGATGTTTATGTTGTTTAAAGCATATCAGAAGTAAACTAGGAAATGAAGATGATTTTTTATATATTAATGTACTTAAAACATGGGGAAACTTAGGTTCAATTACTTGTTCTTTTTAACAAGTTTCACAGTTCTTTTCCCAACTTAAGAACACTTTGTCCCCTGTATTAGGACAAGCTCTTCCAGGTTGTCATCACTCTTCTCATTAAAGCTGTGCCAGTAATCAGACTACAATTGAAGATCTGTTGGATGAAGCACTGAAAGAAGTATAACAACCGGTCAGGAAAGTAAAATCCATTATAAGAAACTTAATTCATATTTTTTTTTCATTTAAAAATATGCCATATTAAAAAGGCATTAAAAAAAGCAAGCTTGTTTCATATATGTTTTGAGTTAGGCACTGAATAAAATACATGTTATTGAGTAATGATACTGCTGATTGACCTGCACGATATAAGAATGATGAAGTGTATAGAAGTAATCAATCACCAATTTAGTAAAATATATGGCAAATGTTTTAGAACAGAAACATTGTTTTTACCACTTAGTCTATAACTTGTGATTTTGTCATTACTTGAGTACCTGTGTAAGCAATTGGACTGTAAGAGAATTAAAAACAGTCTTCATTTACTATTACAAGTATTTAACTTTACAGAAGAGCTCATTAAAATTATAACTATTGTGTGAAAGTCCGTATTATATTACTAATTTGCTCTATTTTGTTTCCTTTACAAAGTAGTCTTTTAGTGTCTAGTCTAGCAGCCCGTGACTTAATCATAAGATTTATACTTCCTGTCCTTAGAGTGTTGAAAGGTCAGTGGAATCAAAAAACATTGCCTTTGGCCATCCATTATGAGTCATAGACCTATTCTTCTTTGTTGAAAGCAACTATCAGACTATCTAAGAAGTATTCCTTTCAGAGTTGCAATGCTTACTTTGTTTCCCTTGTAATCAGTGGAGTAAAATCTCCCAAGCATTTGGAGCTTTAAGCAATTTGCTGAAACAGCAAATGGCCTGATATACTGTAGCAGACTATTTTGTCAACCCTTTGAAGAAAAGTTGTTTTTTTTTAAGACAGGATGTGACAGGATAACATGAATAAAAATTGTGTCTTTAACTATAATTTTAAAGAAAGAATGTTAGCATTTTAAATGCTTTGTAATATCTGTCACTAAACACTATTTATAATTTCCATCTCTTACTGGAAATGCAATTCCCTAGTAAGTTATTTCCTACACAGTTATTTCCTGAAAGAAAGAAGACAGCAAGAAAAGGTAATAAGTAGGATTTGTTAAAAGTTTATTAAGGACTTGATGGAACACTTTGCTGGAAGTGGTCATCAAGTTACTATATCACTTTTAATATACATAGTGTATGTGCTCTGAAGTAATATTTGGATGCTGCCTCTAACTCTGGCCTCTGAAAACATTCTGCCAAAGCACAGAGTTTGATGCTTTGATCTTGGAATACGTGGCTTGTATCCCAATTGCCATAGTGCCTAAGACCAATGTTGAATGTACTAATTCAAGTACATTGACCCTTGGACTCCAACTTCTGGGCACTTCTGGTTTACAGTCTTAACTGTCCAGGGACCATATAACAGTTAAAAGACGGAACATGCCAGCTTTGCAGGGGAGTGTCATCCACATCAATAAAAGGTGAAAGAGTGCTATAGATCAATGGTAAACCTCAGAAACATCTACATACAATTCCCTGCCTTTCTTTGCCAAATGCTGAAAGACTTTGGGTGCTCTTCAATAACCCTTTCTGGCTCAGACTTTTTTTTCTTTCCTCTAGATCGTTCATCTCATTCCAGTGATAAGACCCTAGTGATAAAAAAAAAGAACCCTCAGAGCTATCTTCTGTTGTTTACACTAGGATTTGTCATGTTACAGCTTGAAAGTAAGATTTCTGCATTCTAGTGGAATGTCTGACAAATACAGCAACCTCATCTAACTTTGAAGTTAGCCCAATTTTAAGCATAGGACTGAACCAGATGACCTGGGAATGTCCCTCCAAATCAAAATTATAAGACAAAATACACTGTAAGTATATTTCAGACTCTTGTTCTGCCAGGTACCCTTATTGTTCTGTGTTAGAGATAGGTACTTTGCTGTTCTTAATGCTTCTCTTATTTATGTGTGCATCATGATTTCTTAGTAATATCTGGTTTTGCATAGTTTATGAAATGGAAATAGCTTTTGGTCAGAAGACTTATCTGAAAAGCTCACAGATTTTCCAATTTATCCAAGGTCTGTTAACTGTCTTAGACTAGTAATATTAATGGAATTCTTAGAAATACAATCTCTAGCATTTATATATGAGATGAGAATTAAAACAGTTGCATACGTTTTCGACTTGTGAATCAAGTTAGATGACTGTTTTGGGAAAGATACTGAAATCTTAATAAGACCAACACCCTGACAGCCTTATATTTAAGGGCATGCTAGCCTATATATGTAAAACAATGTTTAAAACTCTGCATTGAATAGCCAAAGGTCTTTGCTCCGTAAACTTTGTAGATGATAGTGTGCAGACATTTGAACTGTTGCACTGGTTCACATGCAAACTCTCCAAGGCTGGGCGGCACTGAAGGGCTAGAAATCTTATAATAAAGCAAGCATATTGTACTTCCTTTTTAACTAATATTCTCCAAGCTCTTAATGATGTTCATCTTAGTTGCAAGTAATATTCCTGTGGTTTTAGCCTTTAAACTTTTATTCTGTGTTTTTCGTCTTGAGTTATTTTTTAAACCTATCAACCTCTAGGCACTGGTAATTATTACCACACTTGTATCTTTATGATACAAAGAAGAGTAGTTCTTGTTTTGAATAATTTTGATTATTTCCTTTGAATTTTCTAATTAATTTTTTTTAATGAGAATATAAAATATTCCTTGCTCTTTTTCTTCACACTACTTTTGAACTTATAGGTCTTTGTCACATCACTTTTGAGTTGGCTCTTTTCCAGGCAGACTTTGAGTTTATCTCTGAGCATCTGGAAGCTGTTCTCTACCTTGTTTACCCTTCATTTGCATTTCAGAAGATTAGATATTATGGAAAACAATGGGACCAAAATATATGAATGTGGACAAATTAGTGGTATAAGTAACAACTACTTTATCCATGGATGGAGTCCGCTTAATTCAACTTTCTGCTCCAGAAGGGTTCATAAGAGGTCCTTGGAAAGACTCAAGTAATTCATATCTATCCTGAAGTCCACTAATACTGGTCTTGATTATAGCCTCTGTTAATGTGTCCAGTACGACATCTGGCTTAGAGGCCTGTGGTTGCTGAGATTTCCCAGGTACCTTTTATAAGCATAGCCATTGCTTTTGTTTTCCTGCATTCCTGTACCAGAGGAAAACAAACAGTTACATACTACCATTAGTAGTTCAAAGTGTTCATCCCTGAGTTGTACTCGAGTATGTGGATGAACACTGCCAGGTCCTCGTGATTCTGTCTCTTTGTATTATAATCTCTTTCTCAGTTCAATTTCAGATAGACTCTCTGTTGCATCCCCTTCTGCCCAAAAAGTGTTCTAATACAGTCAACTTGTCAATGTCTTCTACAACAAATGCCAATGCAAAGGCCTCTTCAGCTTCTGTTCAATGACTGAGTGCTGCTGTTGTATCCAGGTGGTCAGTTGGTCATGTAAACTCAGCAACAGAGCTTTTTATAGAATCATGGAATGATAAGGGTTGGAAGCGACCTTAGAGATCATTTAGTCCCAACACTCCCTGCCATGGGCAGGGACACCTTCCATTAGATCAGGTTGCTCAAGGCCTTATGGACTTTTCTTTTGGAAAGAGAAAACTAGCATTAGAAGATTTGATTCCTCCAGGTAGTTAAGATAGATTGATAAGATCTCTGTGGTTTTTGGTTTTGCTTCCTCCTGAGTTACTTTTTTTGTGTGTTTACATTTAATCTGTTAATCTGATACATTTAATCCTTCTATTTTCTTTGCTGAAACACAATTTCTTTCTTTTTTTTTCCTTTGCTTTATTGTTTAGTCAGATATCCATAGTTCTATTTATTCTCTGGATCAGAGAGAACCAGACTGTACACCTATCGTAGTGTCCATGGCACTGAGATGCCCTTCCTATTCGAGTGGTGAGAGTTAGTTGTCTTTTTTTAAAAGAGGGTTATGAATCACAGCTCTGAATCATTCCTATAAATCCAGTGTGGAATAATAATAGTGATTCTTTCAGCATTTATGGCTAAATCAATTTTTTTTCTGATGCAGATTTGACCATATACTTAAATTCATTCTCATCTTCCATTTGTGTTTGATACTGGGGAGAGGAGAGGAAGGTAAGACACAGAGATATGTAAGGAAGTTAGGGAAAGTGGGAGGGAAGAAATGTCAGAATTCAGAGTAAAGAAGCAGAAAAGAAAATCAAATGGGTAGAAGACATAAGAGGGGAAAAAAATGAAAGTGAAGAGACAATGGATTACTACATGGTGAAAGAAAACTGATATTAAAAATTATGTATTGAACAAGATCAATGACATACTTATTTAAATAGTAGAATCCCAAATATACCTAGTTAAGTACTAAGTACATAAGTATACAAAATTTAAAGTGCTAATACATATAAGCACATAAAACCTGAAGTCATGAAACACTTAATGACTCGGCTATAAATAATTTTTCTTCCACCAGTCTCAAACTCATGGAGCTGGATAATGAGAGGTGGAGCTTTGGCATTCCAATGTCTTGAAGAACTCTTCCAATCTTTATGGCCCCAAAACTATATAGCTAGTTTGACTCTTTTGTGTTTTCCATATTTCCTAAATTATTAGTTACAGGGATGCACTAAAGTAAGAATTATTATTGAGTTTTTAATTAATTTGAGACAATATAAAGAATGTGCAGCTACTTTTTTTCTGTGTGACACTTTAGGGGAAGAATGAATTTTATATTAATGAGTTTATTTCTGAAAAGTGCTGAATATTTTTTGATAATGCCATCAAAGGCTGAACCCTTGTAAGAAATTTAATCAAAGAATCTGAAGATACAACTTTAAGTTTTTGGTGAAGACAGTAGCTGTAGAAATCACTTAGCACTGATACAGATTAGATGCTGTTAAATGTATTAGTATGTGCTGCTTCTAGAATAAGCAAATTTCAGAATCAGCAAGATAATTCAGTGGAATAAAAATGCACATTTATACTGAAAAGCTTTTTCTTCTTGAGTAAAGTTCTAATCTGAGTAGTAGTAAATTCAATTTTCCCTGTGTCTGTCGAATTTAAACATCTGTTAACTGAGCTGTGTGTGTTAGTTACAGCTTCTACATTTGGAAATCTTTACAGACCTTCATGAAAATCGAGGCTTCTTCCAGTCTCTTATAAAAAATACAACAAAATGAAAAAATTTCCCTCTACATTTTATAAATACTGAGCAATGTGTGATACATACATGTGTTATGTAGCTCTGATATAAAGGAGTGCATATGAAAAGTATTCTGAAGCAACCGTTGTACGTTAGAACAGGGGAAAAATAATTTTGGCAGATTGAGGGTTTATCCTTTACATTCCTGATTGTTGTGCACCACATATATGTGATTCTGCTATAATAGAAGGTGTAATTGCTATGATTTTGATTGACATCTTGGATGCCACTGTAAGATTCAGAATAGATAATGATGGTGACAGCGAGAAATTGGAAAAATTCAAATAGAATTAAAGTTAGAACAAAGTACTGAGAATGTAAGGATAGTAGAATATTAAACTACTTATAGTTCAAGTTGTAAATTGTATTTAAAAGACTGAAATCTGCAGTTTCTACAGTAAAGTGAAAATACTCTGGCGGATGCTGCTTCCTTCTCTTTATACTGCTAAACAGCTGTGGCAGGGCTGAATTCTATCACTAGCTCAGTTTTGCATGTGAAATATCCCAGACCACAAAGAAAGTAGTTCTTGAATTTTCCCCAGTAGAGAAATACTCCTGGATCCACTTTGGTACACCTGGAAACCTCATTTCCTTCTTGTAATATTCTGTAATATTTTCTGAGAGACTCCATAGACATTGCCTGGTTTTCATGAACCTGGACTTAATAGCATTGAGTTTAAGGACTGGGTAGTGAACAATTGCATTACTGACAGTAAGAACTGAGTTTACAGCTGTGAATCAAGTCTCATGAAAAAAGAAGCTTTATGAAAGGTATTCGGAGTACTAAATGGAAGGAATATCATGAAATAAAATTAGTATGCTTATGCAAATGGCTTAGCTATGACTTCATAATTTGTAATGGTATTCAGTTAGGTAATGTTTACACTTGTTAATGACTTCCTTTATGAGTGATAATTGATCTTGCTCATTATCATATTAAATCCTTGATCGTATGTCATTAGTTGGGAATGTAATAAATGGTCTGTTTGATTTTTAGTGTAATGAACTAATTAGACTAATTAAAATCAATATGTGTGCCAATATTAGACTTTGAATCCAAATGCTGCTGTCTGCTGGCTAAAAATCAGCAACTCAGTAAAAAAGTGGCCTAATGCTGATTTATTAGCACTTGACGAACGTGAGGTGGAATAAATTGCTTGTAGTGGTAGAAACAGCATTAGCGAAGTACAAGATACTAAGTGCATTGTAAGATCAGCAGTAAGGGCATACTTACATGTGTAGTTACTTGGCACCTTTAAACCTTCCTGGTTGATTAGATCATTCTTCAGAAATTATTCAGCTTAAATATTGTAAAGTGCTTTGATCTATACTTATAAATAAAATATTCTATGTATGTTTTTTGATCTATACACAATTTATTTCTCTCTGTGTGCTTATGTGTTTTTGTATGTTAGAACATTTTGTAAATTTTATACTTTTTACAGCACTTTTATTTTTACAGTAATCTGTGAATATACCAAATAGGTCACACCTTCAAATTCAGTAATGTACTGTTATTACAATATGTTATTCAACCATAGTATCCATTCACTTTTATGTTTATGAGGAATTGTGTTTATAAGCCCTAAAGGAGACAGGAACACATCTTGTAATTCTGTAATGACCTTTTCGAGAAGAAGGAAATGGCTACTTGGAAGGGAAAGGGAATTATTACAGAATTCATGATCTTGTAGCATCAAAGCAAAAAATTAATGGAAATCTATTTGGATCAAAGAAGAAAGTAGAAAAAAATGTGAGGTGATGGGGAGAAAAAAATACTGCTCAGAGAAAAACATTTGTGAGTTAAAGTTTTCAATGTAAATTAATATATTTATGCATGCTTTCAAAAAGTCTGCTTATATTCCTCATGGGTTCTCTATTGAGCATATGATATTTTCAAAATATAGTAACTGTATTAATGGTAAATGTTAAACAGATCAGAACATTATTTTGTTGGTCTTCTACTATTTATTTTGTAGTAATTATATTTATTTTGTCACTAAGAAAGGCCACTTGCTTCCTTTTTTTGTTATTGTTTGATTTTTGTGGGGGTTTTTGTGTTTTTTGTTTGCTTGTTTTGTTTTGGTTTTGGTTTTCTAGGATTTTTGTTTGTTTGTTTTGATTATATTTTAGTGGGACACAGACATTCAGAATTAGTGGGGTCCCTGTCCTTTCCTCCCGCCTCTCCCACCATGAGCTTCCATCCGTGGTACCTTGTTTCTCACACTTTGAGGATATTATACATTATGAAGTTCTAGTTCCACAATCAGTAAAGCAGAATAAATTATGTACACCTTAGATTCTAACTGAATGATACTAATGATGAGTGCAAAAAATTGTTAATGTAAATACGTAAATATGAGGAAACAGAGCTCAGAATCTTATGACTCCCAGGCCTAAACTTAATCCATGAGATCGTGTGGTTTTTGAGGAAGTACCTCAAAAGTACTTAAGTCACTGGAAATGCGGGTGTTCAGACACTCTAAATTTCAGGCTTTGTAGGAATAATCCCTTAATCATCTGACCTAATTTTGATGATGAATATTTTAAAATAGTGGTGACTTATTAATAAGGATTTCAGAAAGGCATGATTTGAAACAGGTGTCAACTCTAATTTAAACAAGTACTTGAAGAAAATCTACAGCATTAATGTAGACTTAAATTGATAGTAGCCATTGAAATTTCATCTTTTTCTTGAGCTTGTAGACAGAAGAACTCGTGTTCAGAATATGTACTCATGTACTGTACAGCGAGGATAAAATCTGTTAAAATAGTTTACCTTTTTATGGTTCCTTTTAGTGGTTTATTTGAGCCACATAGAGCTTGTGAGTGTTTTTCAGTAGATAATTGCTAATTGTCAGGTTCAGTAAAATCAGAAATTATTAACAGAAAATGCTTAACTGATCATCATTACCTACAGTATTTTAAAATTTTATTCTTTGGGTGAGATCTGAACAGAAGCTTGAAAATTATGTATAGTAATCTAAATATGCGAGAGTACATAGTGATTGGAAAGTTCATTATGGTAAGAGCTATTTATATAGTTCTCAGATAGTGTGAACTTACATTGCAACAACAGACTAAACTTAGGAGAGTATATATAGCTTGAATCCCAGAGAACATACTTTGTTTTGTGCTTGAAGCAGTATACCCTGAGAACATAAATGAGATCCTTTATGTCTGAGATGCATTCACTATGCATATTATCAGCCTCTGATCCAAAGCACATAACCGATGTCCTTGATTCATATAAAAGTACTGAATGCCCTGAGGAGCTGCATGGGTTTGAAACATCTGACAGTTGTTTGTGAGATGGCACGAGTTCAAGTACCTTTCTTCGCAGCAAGGGAGGGGGAAGACACTTCTGCTAGGTTTTTCAAATCAATTTTTGTCCTTCATTTACCAAAGTTGCAAAAGCAACTAGTTGAAAATGGGTGGCTCTCTCTTTTAGCATGGTAAGTGCTCCACAATGTCTTTCTTCTTATATAAGAGAAACAGAGAATAAAAAGAAATCTCATGTACATTTTAGTTGAATCTTGGCCCAACAGAAGGCAACAGACATTTAACCCCTTGATTTTGGTTTTATTAGATTGGCTGTTAGGCCAAGATGTATGCTACTACTTTATTACTCCTGTGAGGTTTAATGTCCCATTTTGAACTTTGAATTTTCCTGAAAGTAATTCTGTATAAATGAGGCTTTTGATGTATTTGATGTTGTTTTCTTTGGTATTAATTTTTTTTCTATGATATAAAGAAGAAAAGTTTCTGTTTTGTATTTTTTGTTTGTTTGTTTTTTGTGGTTTTTTTTGTGGTTTTTTTTTAATAATTTCTCCTCACCTGTGAAATCATATTTCACTGACATAAATCTTGAACCTTCTGTGAGGATGTTTATCTAGTTATAATAAGTTCATCTTTATTTTTTATTTTACATGCCTGCTCTACTTTGTTCTTGCAGAACACCTTCCTTATTGGGGAAATGAGGGATTTCATGTTAAAGATAAAAAGGATTGGGAAAAGGGGTAAGAACTGTATCAGAATAAGTCAGTGCTGCTCCCTCCTTGCTTAGGGGAGCTATGTGGGAAATTATTGATCAACAAGTATCTTAGCGGGTGAGTTTCTGTGCTGCTGAATAACTCTCAATGGCATTTGAGAGCTCTTGTGCCAGACCAACCATGACTGTGGGCCTGATTATTGCAGATAGACCTGAATTTTAGATAGAGTTTTTTGATTCCGAGACTAGGTCTTTGTCCAGCTTACCTGAAAAATTAACAAGGGATTGTAGAATTTCCTGGCCCAGGGTTGTAAAAAGTATGGTATTTGGGAACATACTCCTATCAAAAAGAAAGCTGCAACCTGACACTTTAATCAACATCATATGTTTGTGTCATGCTTGTGTATAAAGCAGTGAGAAGTCTCCACTCGTGTATCATGTTGTCTGAATTGTACTACTCAAGGATTAATTTACTATCAAAGAAAGTCTTAGGAGTACTTCAAAACATTCCTTCAATTCTATGACACTTAATTTGTAACAAGAACAAATTTAATCTAGTCTACTGTTATGCTACCTTTGTATAGACCTTCTGCAATTCCTCAGGTTTTTTTTTTAGTCCTCATCCAGTCTGGAGTTTGGAGATAATTAGTACTTGTATTGGTCATTTAATTCAGTTCTGACAAAACAAACACCTTCCTTGTAGCATATAAAATATTATTTGCTGGTGCTGAAGCAATTAAGACCCTAAGTGAATAAGAAGGGACACTTTTATGCCCACAGCCAGCTCATGCTGTGCTCATGTAACAGCTTAGAACACATTGGTACAGACTGCCGTGCACTTGGCAGTGTTGATGCCATCACATATGGAGCAGGGCACCCACCGTGTGTATTGTGAGGAACCATGACAATGCCATACTACTGTAACACAGTGAGCCTGCCTAGTCCCTCCTACTTCCTGCTCCATGCATGAAGTGTACATGGTAGTGTAACAGCTTAAAGTGGGAACTCTCCACTTCTTTTACTGACAGGGGCTCTCTGCTCTTTCTCCTGCTACTGGTGCTTCTATGTCTTAGCAAATGCTGGCAGAGGGACACTGTGGGAATATCTTACCCAGACGGTTCCAGACAAGTGCAGTTTGAAGAAGCTGTGCCCCATATATATTACTGCACATGTATACTGAGTTTGTGGCCTTTTGCCTCAGCTTCCTCTGAGTTTCAGAGTCATAAATCAGGTGACTGTACTACATGTAGATGGGGAATTTATGGTAATGGAAACCCTACCTGGTGAGGTGTTAAGTCCTGCATTTCTGGAACAACTGTAGTTGGCAACTCTTGTTCCCCTCAAAGTCTTCTGCTGAAATCTGTTGCACATACTTTGGCACAATCTCACAAAAGCTGAGGTGCTTGTTTCTGTGCAACGTGACAGTACCTGACTCCTCTCAATCAGTCAGCTATTAATTTAAGATGGATCCACAATAAGTTTTCTCATTATAGAGATCTGCACTGCTGTGCTGCAGACCTGCTACCGCCTCTCTCTTTACTGGTTGTCTCCCCAAAGTCATCCTTAAATGCACTTCGTTCATAGCTCTGTATTTGTCATGTGGCCTTACATAATTTTTAGCAATTGACCATTACGTATTTGTCAATAGGTGTTGTGGCTATTGCTGAGGGCTGTACTGAGCACCACTTGCCCAGAGAGCACAGCCCAGGACCTCACAGACTTTGAGCTTNTGCCTCTCTCTTTACCGGTTGTGTCCCAAAAGTCATCCTTAAATGTACTTTGTTCATAGCTCTGTATTCGTCACGTGGCCTTATGTAATTTTTAGCAATTAACCATTACGTATTTGTCAATACACCTATTGTGGCTGTTGCTGAGGGCTGTACTGAGCACCACTTGTCCAGAGAGCACAGCCCAGGACCTCACAGACTTTGAGCTTGGTCATGCACTGCTGCAGGGTTGTTGTGGGATGGCAGGCCAACAGAGAGCCCAGGCTTGCAGGCAGTTCAGTAACTGACTGGGTGCCAACACTGAGGTCATATGAGAGTCATTGCTCCTTTACTAGCAAAATCTGTGTTGGAAAGCTGCCAAATTGCATTCTGGACTTTTTGCAGTATGCCTGGATACTCTTGTCTAGCAGACATATTGTCTGCATGGGAAGTAATACAGGAATATACATATAGATCTGCCACCTGCACGCTGAGGTTTGTTGTAGTTCGATGAATACCATATGGGCCTTTGTGACCAGAGTGGCAGCTACCTGCAAGCACCACATACACCATATCAACAAGTACTCCTATTAAATTCTTATCACATCAAGGCAAAAGTAGAAACAAGAATGCCTATCCTAAGGTTTCTTCTTATATTCTTAAAATATATAATAAACCCTCAAAATAATACTGGAGGCCTTAAACAAACATCTTTCCTCACCATTTCAAGCACAGGCAATAACTCAGGAAAGCTCCCTGACCTGAGAATTGGAAGTCAATGAGGAGTCTTGTATCCAATTACATTCTTTGGCAAGACTAAGGTGCTTTGGAATGATAGTTTTCCTCAGATTTAAATGTTACTTTGGTCATTCAAGACAACTGTGTCTGTTGTGTCTTGTGCATTACTTTGTGTAGTTTACCCCTGACAGGTCTCATATCTGGCAAGATTCTGGTGTAAGTGTCCCTATCAAACTGTGCCTATTGCAACATGCAGTGCCTTAGATACTCTGAAACAGTAGCATATATAGGCTTTCAACAGTGCAGAATATGACTAAGTACCCTCTAGCAAACTGATTTTGCTGCAGTTAGCAAATTGAAATCTGATAATTTGGTTTTTTTCTACCAAATGTTGTAATAGTCTTTTCACTGAATATTTCTAGTAAAAACATTTCTTTTTAGTGCACTCCAGGAGTACAATGAAGCATTAGCAGTCTGATGATGTAAGTATTAGTAATATTTATTTCTTAAGATACTCTCTTGTAAAGTTTTGACTACCTCCATATAGAAAAAACCCACCCCTAATCTAAATCAGAACCAAACTAATATTAAAATATGCAAGCAATTAATTTCTTATTAACAGCACATAAACTGACAGTATATATATGAATCCCATCAAGTCTAAGTCAAATACATAACAATTTAACACTAGAGGCCTATGCTAAATAGAAATTTCACACGTTACCATATACCTACTAATAGATAGATGAGAGATTCAAAAGCAATGTATTTGAAAGTGAAGGTATATAGGAATATATAAAAAATGCTTTCAGAAAAAAACCACATAAATGGGCACATCTCACTAGACATAACAGATTTTTGCATTTATTAATTTTGCACCTATTTTTAATTTGTTCTAGACTTATGTATCACCTTTGCAAAAAACAAAGTTATTTGTACAAACTTTAATTTACAGACCTATTTTTACACACATATATATATGTAAAAGATATATATACTATAATCTTATTAATAAATTGTAAACCAAATATATTCTAATGGTGTTTTTAAAAGTATGTGATCCTTTTCTTTTGTATTCAGGTCCCCACGACAGTTTTTATGTAAGAACATAATCTTATCTTCTTGCTGAACAATTCGTTTAAGACAGTGCATAAGAACCAAATACACTCTATTTCTAATATTTCTTAAAAGTATTGGTTGCAACTTTTGATTGCCAAAAATGAAAGATGACAGTCTTTTAAAGGAACCCTGAAGAAACTACTGATTACATTGTTATGCAGCTATGAAGAACATAATAGAGAATTTTTCACAGTACAGAAAAGTATCTGCCTTCCCACTATATATTTCAAATTTAAAAAAACCTGAAAACCAAAGCATATTTTCTAAGATCAAAGAGGAATTTAAGCAAACAAAGCATAGTTGCCACAATTAGAATCCTGATTCACACCAGAAAAAGATGTTCTAGAATCCTCCATTCACATATTTCAGCTTAAGTTGGTTATTCAAAGTATTGGGAGCCTAGACGGAGAGGGATTAGGATACTTTCTGACATTTGGGACTGTATTTGGTTTGCCTGATGTCTCATAATGGTGAAAAATTCAATCAAATTGATGTAAGAAAACAAAGTAGGAAAATTGCTCGTACTACTAAGATTTTTCAATTTTCTACAAGAACGGCTTTCTTACTCCAGTGTACAACTATCCGGAGTAACACTTTCTAACCATGTATCATTACATAACTTTGTTTAAAATAAACCTTGAATTGACAAAATACAGATTCTAAAGAAATCATATAGGTATGTTTTTCTTCCATTCTTCTGTTTACAGCTGTACAGAATTAGCTTGGAAAGCAGTTTTACATATATTCACTTTTGGTATAGTTTTTAATTTGCATCTTGCTGCTTGATGCCTTCACTTGATGGGTACAGTATGACAACAGGTAATAGCTACAATAACAGTAAAACAGTGATCATTACTGCTGGGACTAGAAACACCCATGATTGCCTTTTTTTTTAGCTTTCCTCAGCTGGAAAGTTTTGACATCTGCTGGTTTGGGACATAGCTGAACAGCTGTCAGCAGTGGGGTAGCTGCTTTCAGCAGCAGTTGGCGAGATGGCAGGGTGCCAGCTTGTACCATCTGTGCGCCTGACATTTCATTCTAATTAACAGTAGGGTTAATTGTTCTGGCAGGCTCAAATGTAGTGTCTAACATTACCCAAGGGAAACATGTACAAGTGCAGGAGTGGCAGGGAGCTGGGAACAGCGTTGCTAACAAACCTATTGAGGGAGAATGGTTAACAACTACTGATGATTTTACTAGCTGGCCACATGCAAGAAGGCTGAGGTATTTTTTTATTCTGATGAATTATGCCAAGCCTGTAATGATGTAGAAGAAATCAAGCTTTGAAAGGCTGAGACTGCTGCCTTGGGGCAATTGAGAGGGAACAATTTGCATGTTATTACTGCATATTCATACCTAATTGTGTTAGGCTTTGCTAATAGAGCAGAATGACAGTATGAAAAATCGAGCAACTGCTTTATAGCCAACAAAGCTAGTGTTTTTTCCCTACGCTATGAGTGCTGAATGATCATTTAGACATTTAGTTGTTCAATATGACAAGTCTACCATTTGTTAGCTTGACATATAGTAATTTATAAAGGAGTATTCTAATTTTACTTTTAGTTTATTCTCATTTTATACAGTATTCATGGTAGCAATTTGAATGGGGATATTCATAGATATTGTGAATAGTTGTGATTCAAATAAAACTATTTTGTATGAAGCATTTCCATTGTTTTATGATTTATTAATTTTAATGTTTAAATAGCTTTTTCAGATGTTAATATAACATAAATGAGAAGTTGATGAGAAATCTCTATTATGATCATGTTGCTACATACTGATTTAGCGAATCTTTTTACATTCCCATTAAGACCCCTATGAAGTGTGTCAGGGCTGTGGATTTGTTTAAGAAGTTGTCAAATAATACCATACCAGGCCTATGGATTCTAAATCCAAAAATAGTGATATACTCAATTAAGGCTGAGTTACAATCCAGCATGAAAGTATAAATATCTCAAAAAATCAAATAGAATGCTTTTTTTCCTACATATATTTATGCAACAGTACAAAACCAAACTTATCTCTTCAGAAAAATTGTACCTCAGCTTCACTGTAAGTTATTAGTGGTTTACTCTTCCAAATTTATAGAACCTCAGTTCTTATTCTCTTCTTTCACACTGTTCCACAGGCATGACTAATATGCTAGAAAACATTGCTATACGTCACATCACACACATTAAAATGCAACCAGTTTCTGAAAATTTGAAATTAACTAACTTAACCGTTAAAAATGCTGAAAAAGTTGATAGTGATACCAGACATGATGTAACACTCATGAAGGAGGGCCAGAAATAAGATTTTCAGTAACTCTTAAGTAATTTTGGAATTTAAATTACTTGAACATGTAGCCAGCCTGAAATTGCACAGTAAACTGATGGTGAACTTTCCTGAGGGAAGGACCCTTAGTTCATTAGTGTACTAGTTAATCTTAGAAACAGTAGATGAGATTGTCAAAACTCGGACACAAAAGAGGGAATTAGAAGAAACTGAGGAGGGGCTTCAGTTGCTTGTGTGCTTTGTTGTTGTAAAAATAAAAGAAGTTTTTCATATTCTGGGTGAAACCTGAGATTTAAAACACATTTATAATACTTGGCAATTGTTTATACAAATGTAGTGCTTTCTTCATGAAAGAGTGTTATACTGAAGGTAGTTTATACTTGGTTATGTATGTAGTCGATAGACACATTTGTCCTTCATCTACTTTGTTTATATGCAAAATACTTCCAACATATGATGATACTATTGCAGTAATACCTGTTTTTATGACTAATATGTTTTATGCAAGGCATTTAAATACTGTAATCTTTGCAATTGAATATAATCTTCCGGTATATCACTACATAATCAAAATGCGTGTAATACGGTTACATTCTAAACTTGTGGTTATTGGTCAGTACTCTTTTTTTTAATTTTAGATATGGAAAATTACTGCAAAACTAGTAGTTGTTTTTTTTGTTTTTTAGTTTGGTTTGGGTTGAGTTTTCTTTTTTTGCTGTTTTTGTTGTCTTTTTTGAAGAGATTCTGATTTATGAAGAAATCAGATGAAAACAGGAAGGCTGGTGTTGAGCCTCTGATGTTACAACTGCAATGTGACAGTGTGACAGTTACACGTAGGAATAATCTTAACAAAGTCTCATGGGTATAAGACTTCTCACTGGGTAGATTTATAATTTTTACCTTTTAAATAAACCAAGGGACTTAATGGTTTATTTCTTTTCAAAACCGAAAATACTCAACTGGTTATGTTTACCTGGATATTACAAAGAATGTCACTGAATATCTATGAACATCTTTAGCAAATCAACATTGTGAAAATGCCTAGAGCTGATGTAATTTATTATGCATGGAAGAAGATGCTAAATATATTGGCCTTCAGCAGAAAATAATAAAATGGTTTGATTAGGTTTAATTTAATTATTGTTGTAAGTGAAAATCCTCTATTTCAGCCTTCTTTGCCCTTCAAAGAATTTCTCATGGAAAAAAAGCAGTAAAAAAATCCACTTACCAGGTTGAAAAATGGCATGTTAGTCATTGCCATTATGAGATCTTGTCCACTCATTTCCTTTTCTTCCTTTATTTTGAACTGTAACAGCTGAGCTTCAGTTCTTTGCCATCTGTACTCTGAGTGTATATCTAATCTGATGCCTTCCTGACCTCCTGGTGGAGAGCATTTGCCAAGACTCTCCAAGAGTGAAAAGTTAAATTAACTAAATACAATTAAGACTAAGTTTAATGTTCCTCTTTTAGGACTTACCAGAGAAGACTCTTTTACAATTAGGTTATTCTTCATTTGTGCTCTTGATGTATTTGACTCCTTATTCCTTCCTGCAGGTAGCTCTCTGTTATACTGGTAGCTCTTCTCCTGAGCTCTCTGTTACACATTTCCTGTATCCAAACCTCATAATCATAGAAATTTTTTGTCATCACTTTACCTAAAAACAAATATTTTAAACTACTATATTATTATTGCTTCCTTTTTCCCATTCTCTTAATATCAGATAATAGGTAATCCATGTTCTCCATCTTTTCTAAACAGGTCCTTGTTGGAACAAGTTTTTAAAATTTTTTTTTTAGTAGGTTCTTTTGCTTTTCATAACATAGAAGTTAAGGATTAATATCTTTTTCCCTTTAACCAGACTTCTATCATATGCTATTTTCCCTTGTAAAGAAGATCCATGTCAGAATATAAGTCACATCACATATACATATAGTTTTCATTTACTTATCCTTATCTTTCCTGTCTTTCCCTGCTTTTTTGCTTTTTCTGTCTCCTACACACTACCTTTCAAAAATACACATTTAATGCTGTGTTGCTTTCTGGATATTTTTATGCTTGTTTCTAGATGCTAATTTTCTTTGGAAACTTTTGGACTATGAAAATAGTGAACAAGTTGCCTGTGTACTTGTTTTGATTAACAAGACCTGTTGGCTTTGAGGATTTTTTTTCTGTTCTGATTAGTGGTGGGTGTAATAATAAAACTGCCTCTAAGAGATTCTGTTGGGCATGATGATGGAGAGGGGACATAACAAATACTATTACTGATAATTTTGCTATCTCACATTTTTCCTCAAGCACAAGTACAACCAAATTGTTTCATGCTGACACATCAACAATACTGCAGTATGGAAAAATCCTTTACTTTTTGGCTGAGGTGAATATAGTTTGATGTCTGTCATAGCTTGGCATATTCGTCTTCAATTGCCATCTAGAATTTTTTCAGATTTATTTTTAAAAACAAAGAAGTGTAGAAACAAGTAGGTGTCCTGAACAAAGTCAGGAGTTGGACGCAAGGGTTTTGGTGAGTCCCTTCCAATTCAGCATATTCTATGATTCTAAACCTCAAGAAAATTCATCATAGTAAAAATTTGGTTTGGCTGAAATGTACTGAAACAGAGTTATATTGATTTTGGCTACTTCTATTCTGTGCATTTAGTTATCTGAACATGATTTTTGTTGTTATTCAATATGAGTATTTTTGTTATGCTATAGTTGGAAGGTTTTAATTGTGAATAATATTTCCCATACTAGAATTTTACTATAAATTGCAAGGATATTTATTATTATCTTGATACCATTTATATATTTTTGTTAATATTCCTAGTAAGTGTTCATGCTGCAAGGAACATGATACTAAACTGTGAATTTTGCTAACCTGCAAGTTTTGTGAATACCTTGAAATTACAGAGTATTTGAATTACCGTGTCAATGGGCACTGAGTAGAGGCTAGCTCCATTTTCTTAATTCTCTTTGTTTCCCTCCATCAGATATTTATATGTATTGATAGGATCCTGCTAAGCCTTCTCCCTTATGATGTCAGGGACTGGGTAATTTGAGGTAGTCAGTGCCTTCAATCTCTCCTTGTAGGAAAGATGCTCCAGTCCCTTACTCCTCCTTGTGACTCTTTGCAGGACTCAGTCCAGTATGTCCATGCCTCTCTTGTACTGGGGAGCATAATTTCCTGAGGTCACTGAAGATGGATCCATTTCCTTCCTACTGTAGCTATAACAGTTCCTATACCAGCTAAAACAATTCCTGGAAATTTACAGTTTTTTCCAAATGCTCCCAGAATGGGGTTTAGTGTGAAGGTTTGGACCTGGCACTCGGCCAAACGTCCAACTCCACAGAAAAAGGCCCCCCCCACTCCTTCCCCCCCTCTCCAGGGGAAAGGAAAAAAGGAAAAGAAAAACCAAATTATATCAAAATATAGATATATATTTACATATATCACAGTTATATACAATTAATACACTATAGACACGGTTAAGGGGGACTACCCACCCCCAGAGGGAGAGGGTAAGGGAAAGGGTAAAAAGGGGCAAATGGAAGGGAACTCAAACAGATATACACTCTTGAAACCCACAAAGAAGTATTAACCAAGTAAAATCTCATGACTTCCCTTGAGGTAGCCGAATAGCGCCAACCACCCGCCGGCAACCTCCGCCTCCCAAGGCCCACAAGGCCGCACCAGGCCTCACTCCTCCACATGCCAGAGCCGACAGCAGAGAACCTGCACCTTCAGATCCACCGCAAGGGAAGAGAGCGAAGGCTTCTCCCTCCTTCTTATTTATACCCCAAGTTACATAAAAATCGTATGGAATACTGGAAGCATGGTCACTTCCCTAGTTACAAGCTGGTTACCAGGAAAAGGACCTGGACCAAAACATCACATTTAGTCTTCACTTGACAATGTCCAGGGGTTTTGTCACAATCTCTGGTTCAAGCCGTCAAGATCAGTTAACTTAATCCTTAAAATAACGTAGGTAAAATGGGGTAATGTAGATCTGAATAAGAGTGATTAATGAAACAGGCTGTCAGAAGTTGGCCTGCTCACCTGCTCTGGCTATTCCACATAAATAAAAATATGAATTTACAATGATGTTTTTTCATTGTAAATGGAATGTTCATGATGTTGAATAGGATTGGGTAATCTGGTATAGGGCGAAAATAAGAAAAAGCTAAGCTTACAAACTTCCAAATTCAGGATATTGTGAAAAAATCATGAAAATAAAATGTTGTCTTGGGCAGAGGTTAATGCTGGGATGGTGTTAAAAGTAGTGTCCCTCTATGCAGAGAATTAGAATCTATATTATAGTAAAAATTTCTTAACATGGAACACAGTTACACATTCACAGGATAAGATTTGATCCTATTAAAAATTCTTTTTTGTTGGAGAGCTACAAGTAATGCTTTACTTACCTTTTTTGTGAGTCCCACGAGACTGAAAGTTTTGCATTGTACCAGTATTAAGTAGGTGACAGTTTTATGTGTAAGAGCTTAAAATTTTCATAAATACCACAAATAGAGTATGGAGAATGAGACAGAAAATTAAAGAATGATGGCTCGTCTGGATCCATAATAAGGTATTCTTGCACTGCTAGACTGAGGGCATCTCTTCTTGCCTGCTTTGACCTTATTTTTTACATGTGCTGTATCGTGGTATCACTCTTGTGCTTCAATTCCAGAAAAAAATATTGATATGTATCTTTTCCAAAGTTCCTATAAATGACTGCATGCATTATTCACAAAGAATAACTTTTGCAGAAGAAAAACTCTGGTCTCCTTCTGGCTGCAAATGTCCACATCTGGAATAAATCTAACTTTAATAAAAAAAAAAGAATAGTTCTATGCTTCTTACATATATCTTTGCATGTCGTAGCTAAGCCAAAATTTGACTCTGCCCATTGTCTTCCTTCTTTCTAGCAAGTGAAAGAAAATTATTTGATGTGTTTATTTAAACACTGAAAATATTCCAAAAACTTGGGAAAGTTTAAGACTACATTTTAATGTCTACATGCATACAAGAAATAAGATTCTTAAATATTGATAAAACTGATAATTTAGGAGCATTTCAATACTCTTTTTTATTCACACAGAGAACCAAATTGTAATATTTTTCTTGCAGTCTGATTATTGGTAACTGGTCATGGATTCATTATTTTGTTTGACATATACATATTTTAACATAAATAGCCATAATATAGCTTTGCTTGCATTGCCATTACACAAATTACATCTGTTTAAAGACATTTTGGCTAGAGTACATTTCATATTAAAAGGATATAGCTGTCTTTTTTTTCTTCTTTTTATTCCTATATCTCTTTATAATTGATTAATGTTCATTTGGATGAATAATTTATAGCTCATATAGCTCCTGGCTTATTAATTGTTTAATTTCAGAGGAAGTAACTCAGTACTAAGGAGAAGCAAGTTGTCATTCAAAGGGACACATTAAATTTAAATACTCCATTGATGCACAGAAGTGGTCAAAGTAGTTCTTACATCTAGTACTATTGTAAAGAAGAATAAGGATAATGAAGATTAAAGGATATTAGATTTTTTTATAGATTGAAGAAACATTTGATAGCATATGATTTGGCAAATTTTATGATCCTTTTTGGTTTTGTTTATCTTTATATGTCTTTTTTTGCATCGTTAATTTTCTCTGCAAGGCCAAGCAGAAAAAGAAGCAACTTGAATAAAAGGTTCTCACAGTTAATAACAAACAAGATTAAATACCCAAATGATTAAATGATAAAATTAACTTTAAGTGTAGATAAGCTGTTTTGCCTTTGCAATTGAAATTAATCTCAAGATATGTTTAGATCAAGAGATCAGAATTTGAATGAACATTGATACGGTACTTCTACTTCACTTGAGAGCCTATGACACTCACTAGACAGGACTTAATTTTCATTTTGAGTAGATCAAGAAAAGAAGTTCTTCCTCCTTATAGAGAAGTAGCTAGTGTTGTTTTACACTTTGGATTTGTCTAAGCATTGTGGTCAATGTATGAAGATGAAACGTTTTTGGAAGATTTTATTTTAAGAATTGCTAATATCAACAACTTCTCACTATTTTTATGTTATGATTTTTCACATGCTATATCTCACTTCACCTTATACTTTTACAGTGTTATTTTTATAGAAGAGTAATTAATTAAAGACAGGGATCTTGTGTCTTAGCTTTCTGTTGTAGTTATATTGTTGTTCTTTGAAAGATCTGAATTATTTATTTTTGTTACTAATGGGAAGGAAGTAAAAATAAAAGTCAAATAGCCTGCAGTTGAATTTTTTTCTTTTGATCTTGACATTTAAAAACTGGAAAGTTATACCACGAAAAACAGGTAATGTTATATCTTCTTCTGCCAAAGTAAAAAAATTGTTAATGAGATGCATATATCCTTTCCTTCTCTACTTAAAATTGTTAGTATGTTCTGTAAGCACATAAATTAATGAAAAAATATTTTGCATTTTCCATATATCCAGAGCTGCATGACTAACATTCAAGAGCAGAAAGAAAAGACATTGGAAAATGACATATGACATATTCTTCATTGCTATACAAAATTCTTAGATAAAGTGAAATATCTTTCACATCTGTTATCTTTACCATTCTATCCTTATGAGCACTGCAGGAATCTCTCTTTTACAGCAAAGAAAACATATTGAGAAGGCAAATGCTTTTATGTTAGTCATGGTCTCAAACAGCAGGAGGTCTTCATATGAAATGACACCTGAAGGCCCTTTAAGTTCTGAGTCTATTACTATACACCTGTTCAACTCCTTTTCCAGAAACATCAGGTGTACACAATGGCTGGACTAGCAGGCATGATTGGGTCTCTGAAATCATCTTTCATAGTTCTGGCTTATGAAGAATAGGTCAATTCTCAACAAACCCTTATAGAACAGGGTTCCCATAGGACCTAGCAGCATCTCTAAAAGGAGAACTCCAGGGTGCAGGCTCATTACCATACCATCCAATCTCACAGTGCTTTTCCCCCCCTTGGACCTTTATTCTTTGCAGTGCCAACTAATTCTCCAATTATCAAGTGTTCTATAAAACAAGTAGTTGCAGGAGGACATCTCTTGTAGATACAACAGCCTTCAGTCCAAATGTTGCATTCTTTAACCCTTCAATTCACAATAAGAGCAGCCTGTATCATTGGCACTTATGGCACGTAATAGTTCTTTCTCAAACTGAAGACTCAGTTGACTGAGACCTCAGCTATTGTGATTTCTGGGACTAATGGGACTCTACTGACTATAACACTACTTATGTTTTCTGAGGTAGGAGAAGTTCAAAGTCGAGGAATCTCTCAGGTTTTTTTCAGGAAACTCTAAGCCCTGTATCTAAAAAGCGCCTCACAAATTCGTATATCTAGGAGAGACTACAGAAAAAGAGAAATAATATAAATATGGAATGGATGTGTTTTTTTAAAGAAAATTGAAGGAGTTTTTTAAACACATAGCCTCATACCTTAACTAATGTTAAGCAGTCTCAAGTGGGGAAATACCAGAAACTTTGAATTCAGGTAACATACATGAGGAGAAGGAATCTTAGGAATAGCAGGAGTATATAAATGTGGTTTAAGACTCAGAATTTCTCTGTCAATTTTTATAGCTTTCAAGTGCCTTGCAGTGTTAAGTAAAATAATATTGTTTCCTCCTCCAATAACGTTCACTGACTTTTTTCTGAACATATATGGCACAGTATTGGCACAAGTGACATTCTTACTGGAGTGCCCTGTTGGACAATTACAGGCTCTTCAGGAGAGACAGGCAGGGCAGATGATGTGGATCAGTGGCACTGTGTGTAATAGAAGGGTTAGGATGTATGGAGCTCCCAGTGGCCAGTGGCACAGTTGAGAGCCTCTGGGTAAGAATCAAGGGGCAAATAAATGCAGATGTCATCATGGGAGTCTGCTATAAACCTTCTAGCCAGGACCATGACACTGATGAATTACTCTTTGAGGAACTAAAGGACACTTCCAAGTCAATCGTGCTTGTCCTTGGGGGGGACTTTAATTTACCAGAAACTGGGAACATCACACAGCTGGTACAACCCAGGACAGAAGACTCCTAAAAAACCTGGATGATAGCTTTAGGGAATACATCCTAGGGGAGCTGAATTGGAAAGATGCGGTCCTTGATCTGCTGTGTGTCAACAGAGTGGATCTTGTGGGCAGAGTAGAGATTGGTGGCCATCTTGGCCACAAAAACCTTGAAGTGATCAAGTTTAAAATGTTTGTTGACAGGAGGAAAAGTGCCAGCAAAACCTCAAGTCTGGATGTGACAATAGCAGACTTCAGACTGCTCAGGGAATTAGTAAATATGTTCTCCTTGTAAAATGGTTTTGCAGGTGCTGGGATCCATCAGTGCTGGTCACTTTTCGAACATCACCTCCTAAGGGCACAGGAGCAGGCAATTACCAAATGTTGGAAGTCAAGGAGGAAAGGCAGATGCTGGCTTGACTGAACAGTGATCTTCTCTTAGAAAAAAGGCAAAAAAGAAAGGTGTAGGCTCAGTGGAAGCAAGGTCAAGTGACCTTGAAGAATACAGAGATTCTGCTTGTCATTGTAGGGAGAAAATTTGTGTGGCCAAAGCTCAAGTGGAGTTGAACCTGGACAAAAATCTGGGGACAATAAAAAGAGTTTTCTCAAATACATTAAGGGCAATAGGTAGTATAGAAATGTCACTGGCCTTTTCCAAGATGAGGATGGTCACCTCAAAAACAGGGACAGAAACAAGGCAGAGGTGTTTAAATGCTTTCTTGGCTTCTATCTTCAACACAGATGACAGACCAAGGGGGTCTCAGTGCTCTGAGCTGGAGGACCAAGACTGTGAAATGATCAACTCCCAGCCAACCCTGAAATTGTGTGGGATCTATGGGTCCTGATGGAATTCATTCCAGGCCTGTCAGTCTCACCTCAGTGCCTGGTAAAGTTATGGAGAAGATTATTCTGGAAGATATTGAAAAATAATTGAAAGGCAATGCAGTCATCNGAAGATTATTCTGGAAGATATTGAAAAATAATTGAAAGGCAATGCAGTCATCAGTCACAGCCAGCATGGCGTCAGGAGAGGAAATTCCTGCCCATCAAACCTGATTTCCTTTTATGACAAGGTAACCCACCTAGCTGATCAAGGGAGCCAGTTGATGTAATCCTTTTGGACTTCAGTAAAGCTTTGGATACTATCTATCTCTCACAGGATCCTTCTGGACAAAATGTCCAGCACATAGCTGGATAAACACATCATGTAGTGGGTGAGCAACTGGCTCATGGGTCGAGCCAGAGAGTGATAGTGAATGGGGTGACATCACTGGTGATATCACTGGTGATCTAGTGGGATTCTGCAGGGCTATGTCTTAGGCCCTGCGCTCTTCAAC
>VYXB01003707.1:404-20610 GCA_013397135.1 Pachyramphus minor
TGTGGCTGAGGAGATGGGGTTGTGGCTGAGGGGATGGTGGCAGGTGGGGCCATGGTTGTGGCGTTTCCCTGTGGGGATGTGGCTCTGGGAAGGGGGGATGTCTTAGCGAGGGCCCAGCTTTTGGGGGTGCATCGCTGAGGGGGATGTGTCCCATCTTGGGGGCACCCAGGAGGGAACGACCCCCCCAAAATGGCCCTTTCTGAGCACACCTGGGGGCCCCCTGTTCCCGTCCCCGCTGTGGCCAGGGGCTGGCAGGGACCCAGGAGCCCCAATCCTGGTGTCCCTCCCTCCTCTGAGGAATGATGCACCTCCACAAGAACTCAGAGCAGGGGTGAGTCAGGAATTTGTGCCCAGCACCTCGTGCCTCTGGAAGATGCACCGTCATCCGTCTGGGAGCCATCGTGATCCTGAGTCATCATCCTGCTCCACATTAGTCACAGCCTATTTCTGAGTTCTTCCCTGAGAAGTCTTGGAAAAGGGAGGTAAAGCAGCAGCACAGGCGCTGGTTCCTGTGAAAAGGGCAGGAATGTGGGAATAATTGGAATGAGATGATCTTTAAGGTCCCTTCCAAACCATTCCAAGATTCCTGAAAGCTTCCTCTGTGATTCAGTGATATTTTCCTGCCCACTCACCTCAGATTTAAGACACCACATTCCTTTCCTCTGCAATACGAAAGTATTGAAACATATATGAAAGTATTGAAATATAAAAGTATATGAAAGTATATATGAAAGTATAAAACTTAAATACACTGAAGTTTCACTTAAACACGTGGAGAAAAAAATTGCTATATATTGTGAGGAATTTTATTTTATATATTAGAAACGAAAATTTTATTTGAAGAACACACTGATGTTCCTTCAAAAATTTAGCAAGCTTCATATTTTTTGAGTGATTTTTATATCAAAACATGTATTTTTGATGGCACAAGGTTATCAAATGTGCTTTTTGTTTGAGTCTGAAATCGCATTATAAGAGACCTTTAAGTTCATCAAGTCAAAGTTGCTGGGGAGATGGTGGAGATCCAATTAGCGGCTCTCTTGCCTCCCTTTCATTCCCGTTTTCCATGGATTCAGACTGTCTGCAGGTGGCGGCGTTGCACCACATTCCCGGCCATCCTCGTCCATCCTGAACTAACCGCCGGGAATGAACTCGGTCAGATCTTTAAGGCAAAATGGAGCGTCTTTCCAGCTGTAATTCCCTAATTACATCGAAACTTCTAATTTCACTTAATGAATCACGCCGAGAACGGCGCTAATTTGTTTAATTGCCTTTAAAAAAGGAAGGACGAAGCCATTTGTGCAGAAAAGCACCAAACACTGGTGTTGTCTGGCTGAAGGAGGGAACTGTAATGGATCCCGTGTAATTCCAGATGGTGAGTTTTGTCCTTTATTAACTCCATGGATCCCACGTGGTGCAACAATCACAGCAGCTGCACATGGAAATGAATGGATGGCTCTTCCATATCCATTCATTTTGTCATCTTCAATCACATTTCACACATTTCCATGGACTTTAGCTCTGTTTTTTGCCTGGTCATGGTGCGATAGTGCATCCAAGACCTGATGTTCCTCCTGGGAATGAAAGGCTGGGAAGGATCACCCACTGAGTCTGAGCTTCCTGGGTTCAAGCAGTAGAATTTCCAGTCCAGAAGCATCTCCAGAACTTCTGCTCTGGGTGACACCACAGCCAAAGGCACAGGACAATTCCCAGTGGGAAAATCCCCCAGGAAGTTCTAAAATCCCCAGTAATAATAAGACCTGGGAAGAGGAAAATATCGGGGCACTGACAGTTATCCAGGAGCAAACCATTCATTAAGGAAAAGCAGGAAGCACTTGAGAGGAGGATGGAAAAACACTATGAAAACATCGGTTATTTCTAAACCTGTTTTCCCAGAGTCCGGATCTGGGAATCTGTTTATCCCTGAGCAGGCTGTGCCCCCGTGTCCCAGCTGTTTTGCCATCATCAGGAACAGCCACCTGCAGATTTGCTGTCCATATCCCTGGTGGATCTGGGGGGTCCATAGGAAGTCAGTGCTTCCCCCTCCTCACCTCCCTGTCCCACAGCCAGGGGCCAACTCAGCTTTTCCAGCCATGTGTTGTCATAATATTTAATCTCCAGCCCTGACTTTGGCAACAGATGTTTTAAAGGACAATTTGTATTCCCCAAAGTGCTTTGGGAGCCCGGGGGGAGCTCCCAGGAAGCTTTTTCCTGGCGCACAGAAGTCGCTTGCTCCGGCTTCCAGCTTTGTTTTGGGGCTGGCTGGATCCTCTGGATTTCTCCAGCTGCCCCCTCATTTACTTTGTGGTTTATTGAAATATTTGTTTCCTCTTTCTGGTCTCTCTTCAGTGCTCCGTGTGGGAGTCACGCCGACAGAAAACTGATGAAACAGAGAAACGCTTGAAGCAATTCCATGTAAAACATTCCAAAATGTGAGCGAGGAGCTCTTGGGATGTGCTGGAACTCTTGGAACTCTAGGTGAGGCTCGAGACGCAGGCCTGGGTGAGGAAACCACTCTTTAAAGTGTTAAAGTTCTGTGTTTTTACAGCTCTGCTCAGCAGCTGGACACGCTTTGTATCCCTCATGATATTCCTGCCTGGAAAACGACGCTGCCTGAGACAAGGGTGCTCCATGTTATTAAAAACACTGGGGTGTTTTTAATACCTAATTTCACTGCACACACGGTCTGATGCCACTTACATGGAACATCCCCTGGCTGGTTAAAGGCTTTGATTCATTATTGTTCATTATTTGGCTTTTGTTGCTCAGCTCAGGCGCTCGAGTTCCCTCATAAAAATGTCTCCGACACTTTTCCAAGTGTGGCTGTTGCAGCACGTTTGGAACACGTTTATTTTAACTGGAATGCATTTCTTTTTCTAGTCGTACTTTATTTTCTTGTTGCACGGTGGGGCTCCTCTTCCTCACCCCAGCTGCCATGGGGGAGATGAATCCCACATTTTCCTCACTTCCATACACAGCTCCCACCCAGTGTCTGCATCTTAGCAGACCCCTGGATGCAGAGAGACAATTCCAATGGCAAAAGACCTGGTTCACGGATGTTGCCCTGGGGTCTTCTTGTCTCCTTCCAAAAATTTGCCTCAGCCAAGGAAGGGCTGTGCCAAAAGGATGGGAAGTTCCTTCTGGAGCAGCCAGAAGATCCAATATTTCCATACTTGGCCCTGGCTTTTTCCTATGGGAATGCTGCAGCTCCTTGAGCCATGGCTCTCAAGTCCCTGTTCCCAGTAGGGAACTCTACAAAGAGTTGTGGAATCATGGAATGGTTTGAGTTGGAAGAGAACTTCAAGCCCATCCAGTCCCACCCCTGCCATGGGCAGGGACACCTCCCACCAGCCCAGGTTGCTCCAAACCCCATCCAACCTGGCCTTGGACACTTCCAGGGATCCAGGGGCAGCCACAGCTTCTCTGGGCAACCTGGGCCAGGGCCTCCCCACCTTCCAAGCCAGGAATTCCTTCCCAATATCCCATCTCTCCCTGCCCTCTGGCACTTTAATCTCTGGTGCTGTCTGAGCTCCCTGTCCCCAAATCTCGGGAGATGCCCTTCCAAGCTTCTGGCACGTGGGGTGAGTGCTCCCATAACCAGTCCCGTTTCCTCAGAGAGGGGTTTTGTTCAGCGCTGGGTCATGTGGGGATTTGGGTGCCCATCCCATGTGGCAGCAGATCCCGAACTTTTGTTTTGCCCGCGACTGTCTCTCCCCTTGGCACCCCCTGGCCCCGTGCCCCGTCTGGGTGCCCCTGCGCCGGCCCGGAATGTGGCTGCCGGGCAATCCCGATTGTTTCACAGCACCAGCCAAATTCGGGATCAGATGCTTCCTCTCACGAGCCCCAGAGTTCAATGTCCTTTCAGTGCGAGTTTATCCCTGAATGGAAAGTGCCGGGACGGTGCTTTGCATCTCGTTATCGGGGCCGGCGCGCCCAGACAGCGTGTAAGCGATTCTCTCTGGGACAGATTTGGATCTGTCTGTGCCTCTGTCTGCAGGGCTGGGGCACCTCTGCCCTTACCCACCTCCAAATATCCCCAAATCCCTCATTTTCCCTGGAGAGCGGCTCTTGCTTTTCAGAGCCGTGACGAGGCCACGCGTTCTTTTGGGATACTCATCCCAACCGAGCATCCAGACACATGCAGAGCCTCGAAGCATATAATTAACCCTCAGTCTAGAATATGCAAATGTGCTTTTTTAATTAGCCCCGGAGACACCCAACCGCGAGCAGGGTGAGCAGGGAGGGGAGGGGACGGGGCAGCACAGCCCAGACACTCGTGGGGGCAGAGAATGGAGCTCGGCATCAGCTGATTCCCGGTTACAGAGCGTCCAGTCTGTGCTGCCAGGCTGCTCCCGGTTCTCCACGGGAAAACAGACCAAACCCTGGATGAATCAAACCAGGACTGTGCCGGGAAGAGACCAGGGAGGTCGTGAGACGTGTCAGAATTAACCCCCACAGGTGAGGAGCACACAGGTTAAAGTGTCAGGAGTGCACGGAGTGGGGAGTGAAAGGAATCCATGGATCGAACCCTCGCCTAAATGGTGTCAAAAAGCAGATTTTCCCTGCCAATTAAAATTTAATTTCCTGATAATTAAAGGAGGAGGTACTCAAGCAAGGAGTTGCATGGTCCTTGCCCCAGTCCCAGCACCTCTGGTGTATAAAAGTGGAGGCACACAAAGATCCACAGCTGAGGTGCAAGGCTTGAGGTGGATCCAGAGGAACCTCTGGAGAGGAAGGCTAAAAGGGAAGAGCTGCTCCTGGGATACATATCCATGCCTTTTCCCATCCCATGGCATTGGCAAGGACCAGGGTAGTCCCAAACTCACAGCAGGATGCCAGAGGAGCCCCTGTCCTGCTCTCCATCCCCTCTGGCATCTTGTGTTTTGGGCTGTGTTCTGGACAGTTCTGGAGTCAGCTTCCAAAGGGGTTAGTGGAACCTTTGGAAGGGACAGGGAGAAGAAATATCTTTGGGTCCCAGGAGTGTGTCCCACTCACAGCAGGATCCTGTTGTACTTCAAGTGTAAGGACAGAGGATTGCTGTGGTATCCAAATGGGATGCCAGGATGCCCCTGCCCCAGGATCAGCAGTGCCAGGATGCCCCTGCCCCAGGATCAGTGATGCCAGGTTGTCCCTGTGTCAGTACAATTTTCCATGAATGCTGCATTTTTCCATGAATTGCCCATTTTAACATCACCTTTCTGCGAATGTTTCCTCCAGTTTCCTTGTCCTGCCTTTATTTATTTAATTTTTTTTAACATATTTCAAACCTGCCACGGTGTGACTTCAAGGAAATTCCCCAAATCCCCAGGAACTGCCCTCTCCCGAGCAAAGCCGGGCAGGCCCCGTTCCCTCTCCCACACCTGTCGGACCAGTAGGATGGGGAGGCCCTGCCCCGGTGCTTTGTGGCTTCAGTCATGTTTATAAACTACCCCGAGATCTGAGAGAAAACATTTACGAGGGCAAAATACCAAGTTGCCAAAGTGCTTCTAACCTCATAAACACATCATTTTAAATGCAAGGAAGACACCCGAGCAGGGCAAGATCGCACAAGTGGGATCCATCCCGGGAGCTCCAACTGCAGAATTCCCTCCATTTCTGCAAACTGTTTCAATCGTGAATTGGAAAGAAAAAAAAAAAAAAAAAAAAGCCTTTTTAAAGATATTTTCTGCGTTCTAAAATTGGAAACTCATTTGTTTTTTAGCTGCCCTCCTCCTCCTTTTGTTTCTCTCTTTGTGCAGCCGTCAGGACAAAGCTTCCTGGAAATCTGGACTGAAATGTGGGAATCAATTCAGCTCGGGGTGACTTTGTTCCTTTATTCACACAAACTGCAGCAAATGTGTTTGTTGTGGGGCCATTCACTGGAACATCATCCCAACAATTGTGCAGCTGAGCTGGGATCCTGGGGCTCCTCCTGCTTATGGATCTGCAGTGGGAAAGCAGGAATTAGCAGCCTGGGAGCCAGAGGTTTAGGACTTAGTCGTGGGCCGCTTTGCATACAAAGTGGGATGATCAATAATTCATTGATAATGATTAATTTTTGGCCACTGGCCCAGGTTGCCCAGAGAAGCTGTGGCTGCCCCTGGATCCCTGAAAATGTCCAAGGCCAGGTTGGATGGGGCTTGGAGCAACTTGGGCTGGTGGGAGGTGTCCCTGCCCATGGCAGGGGGTGACACTGGATGGGATTTAAGGTCCCTCCCAACCCAAACCAGTCTGGGATTCCAGAGCCAGGGGCAGCAGTGGGTGTCTGGGCTGGAGCCATCCATGGCTTGGTGGCCACGAGCTGCTCTCCCAGCCACCCTGAGCTTCCCCATCCTGGGAAATGCTCAACCTCAGCCCCCTGATTCCTTCAAGGATTCATGTCCCCACTCTCTGCTGGTGCTTTCTGAGTTTTCCAAAGGCAGGAGCTCCCCCCAGCCCTGAGCAGAGCAAATCTCTTGGGGCACATTTCGGGGGCTCTTTCCGGGAAACCTTTTTCAATGAGCAGGATTCCAACACCCCTGTGGGGAGGCACCTGCCCGTGGCTGCTCCTCACCAGGGCCAAAGGCTGGGAATCTCCAGGTAATCCACAGTGCTACTCCTGGGAACAGGCTGCTCTCCAAACCATGGAGGTTGTGCTGCTTAATATCTGAACAGAAGGCAACACAATTACAGCTTAATCTAATGAATGACCCCTGATAAGAGCCATTGTCACGTTCCCTGTCCAGTCCTTGGCGTTGGATGCTCCGTGTGGAGCAAGGAGCTGGCAGGGCAGCCCCGGCCACCCACGGCCACAGAGACATGGGTGCTGCAGCCACAATGGCAAATAAACAGTGTGGACAACCATCTGCCACCCCCAGAGCTGCAGCCAGCCCTGACACCCCATTAGGCCACGGCCCAAAAGCACAAATCTGGTGGTTTGGCCACCGGCGGTTTTCATTTTTCTACAGAAAAGGCTTCTGGCATTTGGTAAAGAAAGCAAAAAAAAAAAAAAAGGCAACAGGAAGAGAGCCAAGGGATTTGAGGACTTGTTTAAATAATGGGAAGGCTGCTGCTGCCTGTTTTGTTTATGTCATCAAAAAAGGGCACAGCTTTGAAGTTACCCATGAGCAGCCACAATGTTGGCTTAAAAAGGCAGGAGGGCTGGGATGCTGCTGGCTTTGCACCTTCCTGGAGGGGAGCATCCATGGGGTCACTGTATCCAAAACTCCCTGTGTCTGAACCAGGGCTGCTGGCCTCAGAATGAGCTGATTCTTTTTCATTATTAACATAGAAAAAGAGGGAAAGTATCATAACATTCTCCTCCCCCAAAGCATTTATTGTGCTACAGCTTCCACTTAAGTTACGAAATGCCACTGGAATTCCAATCAAGGACAAACCAGCAGGGAGTGTCACCTGTCCTGGCTGTCACCAAACCACATCCTCCTGCTCTGAGACCTCCTCCAGGTACCAGGACTGGTAAATTGATTCTTAAAAACATCTCACTCTGTTCTGTAACATTAAACCCTGAGCAATTCTGTTATAATTCTGTAAATCACAAACATTTTCTTACAATGGACTTAATTTTCTGTTTCCTGAGCCGTCCTCCACTCTCCCTGAGCCAATCTCCAGCCAGTGAGCAACTGCCAGAGAATGCAGTCGTGCAGTTCATCTTCTGCTTTACCTTTAGTTCCAAAAGAATCCAAGCTGGATTCCATAAATAGGATAAATGTGTGTGGAATAGTCAGGCCGGAGCTTTCTCTGCTGCTGTCCCACCACGGATGAAGCCGGCCCAGGGAGAGGGGGAGGAGGTTTCCCTGTGCCCTCATTGCCAGAGAAACACGTGGATATGTAAAAGCCTGATCTAGACATGTTGGGATTGTGGGATAATTCCTGTTTAACCACTTCTGAGTCGCTGCATTTCCCCATCAAACACCGGATGGGTCATTTGAATACCTGCGCTCGCACTTCCCCGGTTCTGATTCCTGTGGAAACCCAAACTGCTCTTGGAAAAATCACGGAATCCCAGACTGGTTTGGGTTGGGAGGGACATTAAAGCTCATCAATCCCACCCCTGCTGTGGACAGGGACACCTTCCACCAGCCCAGGTTGCTCCAAGCCCCGTCCAACCTGGCCTTGGACACTTCCAGGGATCCAGGGGCAGCCACAGCTTCTCTGGGCAACAAATGACCACAAGGAGTGGCTGAGTGTGGGAGGTGAAATCCTGTGTCACATGAGTTTTCATGTTTAAAAAGGTGTTATTTCCTTGCTGTTCTAGGAATAGACTGGTGTGGTGTCCCTTGGGACACGGAGTGGGTTTGACCAGTTTGCCTGGAGAGGGGAGGAGGTGCTGGTGGTGGATCCAGCGGGATCCAACGATGCAACGACCCAAAATTGAGCGGTGTCTTGTCCCTTTTAAAATACCTGTGTGGTTGAAGCACCACAAGTCCTGTTTCCTTTGCACCCCACTGCTCCCCAGTCCCGCTGTGGGCAGGATCCAGCTCACCAAACCACGCTGGTGTTGGGATGTGGCACCTGAATCCATGAGAAAATGCCCCAGTGGATTGCACAGCTCCATCCCTCCTGCTTCCCACTCCGACTAAGTCCTGGGACACAGTCCTGGGGCTGTCAGCTGTGTTCCTTTTATCCCTGTGATACTAATTATGGATCACCAATGTGCTGGAAGGACTCCACCTCTCCAGAGGGGTTTTCCAGCAGCTTCATTAAGAGCAGTGCCAATGATTTGTGTGACTGGCAGCTCAGGCAGTGGAGGTTCCCTGGTTCCAGCGTGGGGCTGGGTGTGTTCAGGACAGGACAGGGCCACCTCCCAAAGCCCAGCAGGATGACAGTGCCACGGCCCAGGGTCCTTTCCACGAGGAAAGAAAACTCCTTTGAAAAAGCTGGAGAATTGTCATCACTGGCTACACTCTACATCTGTTCCATCTCAGAATAATTTATTTTAACCTCTGAAGATACAAGGGAAAATATGTGAAGGAGATGGAGACGTGCCAGTATTTCCAGCTCGTTATAAGCACAGAACTGTTGCTTGTAGCACTTTTTTGGAGCAGAGAGCAGTCTGGTTTGAAATCCCCCAAGCAATGAGGAATCATGTCCTCACCAATGGAAATCATTCCTGGGCGAAGAGTTTACTAATTAGAAAAGTTTCAGTTTGAAACTCAGTCTAAATTTCCTCCCTTTACATAATGTTCTGTCTGCTTTCTGAGGGCATTGCCTCGGGGGGAATCACCCAAGTGTTTTTTGCTGCTCTCAGGGAGTGAAACCCTGGGCTTGGAGGGACATGGGACACAGGGCAGGAACAGCAGGAATTGGAATTGTCATGAGGGATGCTGAAGGCTTTGAGGGTTTTTTTTCCTGTTTGAAAGCAATGCTGCAGTTGAGAGGCAAAGGTGAGGCCACGGGGAAGTGATGGTTCTGCATTTTGGCCACGCTGGGGACCAGCAGAGCACGTGCCACCCGTCCCTGGTGGGTGAGGCTGACAGGGCTGTGACAAACGACTCTGCCACGTGAGAGGTGCCAGAAGTGGCCCCTCTGTGCCCAACCCACTCCGTGCCCAGCCCAGGCAGCCCCTGCTCCACCACTGAAGCACAAATGAACTAAAAATGGCTCTTTTCTGGCTGCTGGTTTTGCTGGTTGGCAGCGCTTCGCACGGCACCACAAAATGGCCCTTCTTTGCACAAAAAGGCACTTTCTCCCCCTTCTCTTTGTGTGGGAGAAGGGACTACAGGACTTGGGGGACAGAGGGACTTGCTCAAGCAGAGTCACCCCCAGTCTGGTTCAATGATAAGCAACCAGTGACCTGAATGGAGAAGACCCAGAGCCATAAACAGTGCAGCAGCTGTGCCCGAAGAGGACACAGATATGAATGAGTGTTACCAAGATTAAGGTTTAATTAAATTCCTGCGAGATTTTTGGGTCTCCATAAATTCTCTTTGAGCTCTCTGCCAACTAGGATACGCTCCCTGGCTCCGGAATAGAAAAGCAAGTGTTGTTGTGTTTTGCAAATACATTTTCTAATGCATGCAAGTGCTGAGTATGCAAAAGGCTCCCTGGTTTCCACGATTAACAAAATTACAGAAGCACAAAGGGTAGCAGTTCTTCTTGTTTTTGACTATCCCTTAAAAACAAGAGATGGATCAAAGTATCCTGTGATTAAGTTCATTAATCACACCCACATCGTGAAAACCATGGACTCCTCTGAACCCACATCTCACACAGGGAGGGTGAGAGGGGTTGGCCAGGGTGGATCCCGCTGCGGGTTGGGTGTTTATTTACTTGTTTTTCCCAAACAAGGCCCCGATGGGGTGGCATGGCCAGGGGGCAGGGATGGCTCTGGCCGGGAGCAGCCGGGTGGGCGAGAACCGGCAAAGTCCCTGCCCGGCCCTCGGGGTTGGGACGCACAAAAACTCGGCTGCTTTCATCGCGTCTGGGGGTAAATCCCGGGAAGGGAAGGACTGAGCTGCAGGGCTGAGGGGTCAGCAGGCAGGATGGGCACAGGGATATCTGTCCTGGACAGTGATGCCCTGAAAACCCACTCCAGGAGTTGGGTTCCCTGTGGTGCTGCTCATGTGGGGTTTGTATCTTCTTTGCTTTTAATCCTGTGCTTGTCCTTGTCAACACAGCAGTGGCTTATCTAACACACAGACCTTTTATCTTCCCAGTATCCCATCTCTCCCTGCCCTCTGGCAGTGGGAAGCTATTCCCTGTGTCCCATCCCTCCATCCCTTGTCCCAAGTCCCTCTTCAGCTCTCCTGGAGCCCCTTCAGGCCCTGCAAGGGGCTCTCAGGTCTCCCCTTATCCGTGTCTCTCTGTATCTGGTGAAAGCCATGTGTTAAAGCACTTGGAAAATTCAACAGCAAGCTGACAGTCACATTCCCAAGCTGCTGGATCAGCCAGAAAGGGATTCATCCCTCAGCCCCATCCCTACAAGTGGCATCTGACTCCAGGGGGTACAGTCGTGTTTCTCCAAGTGATGGAGCTGGAGGAGCTTCCAACCAGTGGGAAATCACCACAGCCCACGCAGGACACGAGTGGCACCTGCTCTGTTTAGCAAGGCCCAGCTTTTTTCAGCGCCTGACAAAGAAGTGGACGCTGAGAGGGATTTGTACCTCTGAGGGTGCAAATGTCACAGAGTGACTGCCCTGGGTTCTGGCCAAGGACATCCCAGGAGGAACTGCCCACCCCAGCAGGGACCAGGCGGTGCTACAACCTGTTCTGTTTAAAACCAGCCCACAGGTGCTGTTTTGTGGAGGGGACCAGGCCCAGTGACTGTGAAGATTGCAGAGATTATAATTTTGTACATGCCAAAAATATTTCTCCAGCCCACCCCCCCAGATTTAAACACAACCAGAGACCAAACCCCCCTATTCCATGTGGATTTGCACCAAAATGGGAATACTCTGCCCAGGGAGGATGTGTTGTTCCTTGCATCACTGTCATCCCTCCAGATCTGCCATTTGCCAGGTGCAAAATAAGCCTTTGTGTGACCCCACTATTATTTAAATACTTGGCTGGAGGCAGGGAGAGCAGGGATGAACTGTGGATGCAGCAGGGAAGGGGTTATAGGATAAGCCCGCGGCTCCACGTGGAACAAAGCTGGCATTTCAGGGGGGGAGACAATGGATTGTGCTCTCTGTGTGCAGCTCAGTCATCCATTGGGCTCTGGGGCTGAGGTCACCCACCCAGGCCTGCGCTGCAGCATCTCTGGCCCAGCCAGCAAGGAGCAGCCAAACAAAGGGGAGCTGAGTCGGCAGGAGCCCACGGGACAGCCCGGGGATGGAAAAGGGCTCCCTGAAACGGCTTTCAGGAAACGCTGGGCACTCCATTTCGGGGGCACTGCTGCAAATCCTTCTGAATAAGCATTTTCCCTGACGCACATCTTTGCGTGGCCACTGGTCACACTCAATTCCTGCCTCGCATCCCGAACAATAATTACGGGCTTGGCCTGGTTTTGTGGCTGCCTGATACGATTTGCAAAGCAAGCGTGCAGGCTGCAGCCCAAAGGAGGCAGGGGCTGCCATCCGTCTGTAAATCATCTGCAAGTATTTTCTCCAGCAGCAGCTCCGTTTCCTTTGAAGCATTAAAAGGATGGCAGGTCTAACGTGGAGGCAGCAGTGGGCACGTGGCTCAAAGCACACCCCAGGCACACACACACACACTCTTGGTTTAGGCTGGGTTATGGGCCATGAAAAAAAGGAGGCTCAGTTTGTCACCCTGTGCTGATTTCTGGGAAATGGGCTTTAATTATGTCACCAACAGCTGGGAATCCTGAGCTCTGTGTCACAGGGCGGTGCTGTGAGTTCCTCTGCTTGTCAGAGGAAGGTACAGACAAGCAGGGAGTCCTGGAATGGGCTGGGAAGGGACCTTAAATCCCATCTCATCCCACTCCCTGCCATGGGAAGGGACACCTTCCACCAGCCCAGGTTGCTCCAAGCCCTGTCCAGCCTGGCCTTGGACACTNTTCTCTTCCCCAGGTGAACCCCCCCAGCTCTCCCAGCCTGGCTCCAGAGCAGAGGGAGCATCTCCGTGGCCTCCTCTGGACTTTCTCCAGCAGGTCAATATTTTTCCTACGTTGGGGTTCCCAGATCCCAGTGAAGGACGAGGTGCAACCCTTCTGGCTGTGCAGGAGGTGCTGGGAAGTGAAGGAGAGCGTGCACTGGGCTCCAAAGTGATTGTTCCTTGCTTTATTCTGAAACAAACTGGGTGTGATCTGGTATGGGACTGCTCCATCACCAGTGCTCCATCCCACACCTGTCAGAGCTCACCAGGTCCTGGTGCCGGATCACCGGGTTCAGCTGCACCACAGAAGTGCCCTGAGGTGTGGGATGCCCTGATCCCCCTCCAACCAACACCCCCAGCATTTTGGAGGGTCTGGGCTGTGCCTTTCCAGGGCAGTGGTGGTGCCCTGGCAGTGTCACCACACACACACACCACGGTGACCATCAGCCGTAGTTGTGCCGTGGGGCAGGGAGAGATGGGAGCTTTGGAAGTTGTATCCCCTGGAATCTCCAACCCCTCACAGCTGGCTGCTCAAGGAAGCTATTAAAGATGCAGCAAGCCTTCTTCACGCTCCCTGCATCCATCATTCCCTCCTGCCTGGGTTCAGCCGGGCTCCGCCGGTCCCCAGCTCCACGAGCAGTAAATAATTCAGGGTGAACTTCTGTTCTCCTTGTCGTGTAACAGGAGTGGGGATGTCTGGAGTTGGCTGGGAGGGAGAAATGTTTGTTTTATGGGAAAAGCTGCACTGTTGGCCTTTTGCTGAATTTAGCAGCGAAATAAAGCCTGGTGATACCCTGGAGATGGGCTTTAAGGTCCCTTCCAACACAAACCATTCTGGGATTCCGTGACTGTGGGACCTGTCTCCATCCCAGTCTGCCTGTCCCTGCCTGGCACAGCTCAGGAGCAAAGCAGTGGCTTGTCCCAGTGTCCAGCTCCCAGCAGGCTCACTGGGAAGCTGAGGAACTCCAAACTGATGTCCCTGTGCTCCCATGGAAATGCTTTTGCTCCCCTGAAAATCTGTCAGCTGAGACCGGTGACCCTCGACCCAGGACCCGCCACAAACCCAGTCCCTGAGGGGTGGGGACAGTCCCAAACAGTCCCAAACCTTGGAGAACATCAGCCTGTGACACCAGGCACCCCCTGGTGACCCTGCACACCCCGTGGGACCAGCAGGTCCTCACAGTCAGCACCCCCCACCCCATCTGCAGTGGGAGCATTCCCAGCAGTGCTCCCGCTCCACACATCCCCAGCTGCCAGGGATGCAGACATGGATACAGGCAACTCTTTCACTTGGCAAATGCAGGGGAGTCCCTAAATTTAAAACAGAAGCCAGGAGAGGCCACAGTGCCACCCACCCTGTGTCCATGGATTATCCCGGGGGCACCGGCTACATGGGAAGGGGGGCAAGGAGAGCTCAGCACTGCTGGGAGCTTTGGCTGCAGTGAGACATCAATAAAGGGAGCTGGGGACATTGGAAAATGTGATTTAAAGGTCTGGGAAAGGTGTTTCCAGTGGCTACACAACTCCTGCTCTGGCAAATTCTCCCTCTCCCCCTGCCTTGCTGGGAGACAAATGTTATTAATCAGTCCTGTAAATTGAAATCCATATTTTTTTCTCAGGAGTTCTGAAACCCATTTAAGGCCTCTAAACAGCTTCTATCAGCTGAAAAAATTGAATTAATTTTATTCCTCTTGCCCAAGCATCCTCGGGAGCTCTTTGTCAGGAGCCTTTGGTGGGAAAACAATGGGAACTTGTGCGGCACTTGTGTGTGGAGCCTGCGTGGAAGCACAGGGAGCTGTCCTCCTGCCTGGGGACAATGGCTGGCATTGTCCCACGGGTGGCCTTTGGAGCCAGGAGCCAGCTGAGGGCTGACTACAGCCCCTCCATTGCAGGGAAAAGCGGAGAGAAGGATCTTCTGGCAGTTATGGCATCTCCTGCAGGCTCGGTCTCCATCTCCCCGTGCCGCTCTGCACTCACACAGCAGCTTTATTAAATATTGACTCCTTCCTTCCCGCTATTTTCTGCTCCATTATCTCAGTTTCATTAGCATTTGCAATCCCTTGCCTTGCTGGGAATTCCAAAGTTGTGTTCTGTCTGCTTGCCTTCCTGCCCATAAATCATGGACGAGCTCCTGGCCGGGCTCAGTCCCACCAGAGAACAGCACTTGGGTTGTGTTTGGTCACAGGGAGATGAGCAGGAACATGGAGATTCCATGGCTGATCCCAAGGGTCACAACTCCACTCTGGAAGTGGAGGGTCACCACTCCAGCTGCAGGTGTTTATCTTCACACCCCAGTGCTCCCTGGGGATTCTCCATCCCAGCCTTTGCACCTTGTTTTAAACTCAGTTTACCTGGAGGGGTGTCCACCTGGAGAAATGGAGGCTCCAGGGAGACCTGAGAGCCCCTTGCAGGGCCTAAAGGGGCTCCAGGAGAGCTGGAGAGGGACTGGGGACAAGGAATGGAGGGACAGGACACAGGGAATGGCTTCCCACTGCCAGAGGGCAGGGAGAGATGGGAGATTGGGAAGGAATTCCTGGCTGGGAGGCCCTGGCCCAGGTTGCCCAGAGAAGCTGTGGCTGCTCCATCCTCTTGTTTTAGCCTTAAACTGCACTAATTTCCCAGGAAGGTGTAAGAGCTGAGTGGGCACCGTGCTTGAGGTGCCTCTCTCAGGGTCACATTTCAAAAGCAGCCCCTCACTCCCTCCCACAGAGCAGATGCTGCTGCTGTTTGCTGGCACTGGTTTGTTCCCAAACTGTAGCAGATCATTCCCACTGGTATCCAAGAGAAGAATAATCTGAGCTTTGCTAAAACTGAATCGTCCTCAGCAGCCCGTGGTGCCAGGCAGGTTTGTACCACACTGAGGAGAATAATCCCAATTTTGGTGGAACAGCACAGCCCCACCTTTCAAAATGAACATGACTCTGCCCTGCCAGGGTGGTGCCTGCAGCACCCTCCTGTGCTCCTTGCTGGGAGGCAGAGGGAACTGGGCTTGCTGGAGGTGTTTCCCAGTGCTGAGCTGGGGCTGGAGTGGTGCTGGTCTGTGCTGGGAAGGGGAAGGTTGGGGTCCTGTGCACATCCTTCCCCAAGGTCCACCTCAAACATGTGGTGGCACTGAGGGCACCTGGGTCTGCAGGGAAGAGATGTGGTCATATAATCATGGAATCATTAAAGCAGAGAATTCCACGATGGTCTGGGTTGGAAGGGACATTAAAGCCCATCCAGTGCCCCCCCCTGCCATGGGCAGGGACACCTCCCCCCAGCCCAGGTTGCTCCAAGCCCCATCCAGCCTGGCCTTGGACACTTCCAGGGATCCAGGGGCAGCCACAGCTTCTCTGGGCAACCTGTGCCAGGGCCTCCCCACCCTCCCAGCCAAGGATTTCTCCCTGATCATGGAGGCAGCATCACTTGCCCCTCCTGGGTGTTGCTGTGTGTCATCACACACTCGTATTCCGGCCGGTTGGTCCAATACCATGGGCTGGGAGTTGTCCCCACACCTTGGGAAGGAGCAGAGAGACTAAAAGGATTGATTAGTCTTGGATTAAGTGGGTGTAACTCAATGCACCCTCCTGTAAGAGATGGGGATGTGATGCCAAGCACTGGGTGCTGGCAGGGGAGTGGTCCTGAGCAGGATCTGGGGCCAATCTCATCCCACTGACATCACATCTGCTTTGATGGAGCTGCATCTCATCCCACAAGTGCTGGGAGTGACACTAAAGGACGTCAGCAGGGCCAGGAGCGGAGCAGAGCTGCTGCAGGGAAATCAGATCCAAAGGGAATAATTCAATTTCTAACAGACAGAGAAAAAAATCAGAGGGGCTGGTTAGATATGAACCTAATAATGGTTCACATTAGGGATGGAGCGTTTCCATCTGGTGTCACAAGCTCAAACCTCAGCACGAGAGGCAGGAACAGCAGTTGCACAAGGGGGATGTGGACATGGGCATGGAGAGGGAGGAGCAGGCAGGCAGATGTGCCCATCCACGTGCAGGAGGTGGGATCAAACCCAGCGGGGTTCACGTGGTGACACCCGGGTGGCTGGAGAAAAGATGTGGATGTGGCAGTGGAACGCTCCCTTGGGATGAGTGGGAACTTTTTGTGTTCCAAATGATTTTCATAGAAACATGGAATCCCAGGATGGTTTGGGTAAGAAGGGACCTTAAAGCCCATCCAGTGCCACCCTCTGCCATAGGCAGAGGCATCTCCCACTATCCCAGGTTGCTCCAACCTGGCCTTGGACACTTCCAGGGATTCAGGGGCAGCCACAGCTTCTCCGGGCAACCCGTGCCAGGGTTTCCCCGCCCTGCAGCTTCTTATTTTCCTTGAGAAAACTGTTCTCAGACAGCAGCCTATGGGTTGTTTTTTTATTATTTTTTCCCTTTATCACTGAAATCCCCTCTCTCTGTCCAGGCAAGGTCAGTGTTGGTGTGCTGCAATCAATAACCCCTCGTTAAGTGTGCCCGGCTCAGCTCCCACATGGGGGTTATGGTCGCTCTACATCTTTATTATGAGTGAACCTTCCTCTGCCACTGCTGAGCCAGGAGCTGGGTGTTTATTGAAGCCTCTCCAGCTGCAGGAGCATTATATCACCTCACCTGGAACTGCAGCTAAGGATCCAGCGGGAAGTGCTGAACGTCGGGGGGAACGAGGGTTTATAAACCAATCTTTTCCCTTCAGAGATCCTTCCATGGGTAGATAAGTAGACACCGGTCCAGGAGCATTTAGGAATGGCTTAACCCCAAACTTCCAGCTTATTTTGTGGAGATTTTGGTGACAAACAGACCAGTGAGCTCGAGGAAAGGCTGAGATGTCTCGTTCTCCGGTGAAATTCCACACGTGCTCATGGCATGGAGCCCTTGCAGAGCTGGTATGGCCATTAATCCTGGCGTCTTTCCTGGTGGCATCACCTGGTGCCAATCGTCCAGGTGCCTGGGATGAGCTCTGGGAATTGCACATTGTGTAGCTGCTTATTTAGTTTGAATAAATAAACGTAAAAACAAAGGTCTTGTTCATGAATTTTTATCCCAGAATAATTTCTTGTGTGAGCCAGCTGAGTCCCTTTTTTATTTAGCACTGCTGCCAGGCTCGTTTTGACATTTGCAAACGTTGACATCCCAGTTACAGGCAACAAATTGCTTCAAAATCCTCTTATTCTCTTGAAAGGATTCCTTCCTTTGCACTCCAGCATTGATGTCAAACAGTTGCTGTGTGTAAGGATGGCTAATTTCATTAAAAACTTTGCGAGGCTGGTTTTGACCTGAATATGCCTCATAGCAGGATTTGGAGCTGCCTTTGGCTTCCTGCCGAAACCCAAGCCAAGGAATCCAGTTTGCCCTGCAATTATCCCAATCCCTGTCCCAGGTATTCGTGGCTGGCAGCGGCTCCCGGGCCCCGACTGTGTCCCTGTGACCAGAGGGACGCAAAAGTGCTGAGGGGATTTGCCCCTGATTCAGAAAAATGAGGCTCCTGAGTGCTTCCATGGTGGGAATTACTGACTGGGAAAATGCTGGGATTCCTCATACTGGAGTAAGGTTGTTGTCACAGGTAATTCCCAGCTGCCAATTTGCTGCTGGGAGAGAGAAGGATCCTGGGCTGGAAACTGTCTGTGGCTCACTGTATCCTGACCCTCCTCTGTTATCAGTGACACTCCACTGCTCCCTTATCTCACAGCAGTGTTGTGGAGCTTAATTAACTAATTAATCTTTTAAAGAATTGTGATAGTTTTAGATAAAAGACCCTGAGCAAAGTATCTATTACCGGTCCCGTCAGGAGCAACAAGAAAGTTGTTATTGACTCCCAAGGGCTCTCTGGGGTGTAAAGCTTGGTTTATTAAGGGTATTGCAAGAATTTTAGGCTTTTGGCAAAGCAGTTCTATGGAATTCTGGGCTGTTCCTGGGCAGTGCCTGTGGAGCAGCAATCCACACCTTTGGCATCGCTTGGGGTCCCTGATACTCTGTGGGTAAGCTGGGGTCTAATCCAGGACTTCCCATCCCAGTCATGGATGTATCATGCCTTTTTTTCCCTAATCAGGATGAGCACATTTAATTAGTAGTGGGTTTAGAGCACACACAGAGAAAAGCTTCCTGTCACTTCCATGGATTTCCACTGCAGGGTTGCGTGTGCTGCCACACAGGATTCCCAGTGAGCTGTGCCTCTGGCACGACTGTCATCCCAGAGGAAATGGATTAAAGAATGGTCATTTTCTAAACAATGATGCTTATCTTCTTGCTTTTCCCCCAAAGAATTAATCTTCAGGTTGAGGAGAAACAGCAGTAAGAGTGTTGTGGTGAAGGCGACAGCTGAGTGGAAATCGCTCTTCCCTGGAAGGATAATTGAACGTTAATAGAAGACAGTGGGATATGGATTGGTGAGGGTGACAGGAGGGAATTAGGGCTTGGAGTGGGGACTAACACAGTTGTAAGAGCAGGACAGCACAGTCACCAAACGGGTCAATGCCATCTCCTGGGACTTTCTCTGGACTGGAGGGGAGTACTGGGGGCCAGGCTCGTGTTTCCTGAACAGCCCCTGCACACCCAGGGACCATTCCCAGCTTCTGCGTTTGGCCACCGCGACACTGAAAGACTGTTGGAGAGAACCTGAAGGGAATGAGGATGAAATGGAGAATAATACCTGAAGAGTGGGCAGGTTTGATACACTTTGGAGGATAATCCTCCTTATTATGCCCAGGCAGCACCGCTGGCTTGGTTACGGATATTTTGGGGTGTTGAACCTACGGAGATCGATCACCCAGTGGGTCCTGATCTCAGTCAACAGGGATGTGGGTTTGGGGCACCCTGAGAACCCCTCAGTGGGGCAAAGCTGCTCTGCTGCTCCAAGCCAACAGGTCCCTGTGGCTGCAGCATCAACCCAGTGCTGGCACCATGGTGGGTGCACGGAGATCATGGAATCCCAGGATGGTTTGGGTTGGAAGGGACAAGCAAGGATCCTCCAGTTCCAACCCCAACCTTCCACTGGCCCAGGTTGCTCCAAGCCCTGTCCAACCTGGCCTTGGACACTTCCAGGGATCCAGGGGCAGCCACAGCTTCTCTGGGCAACCTGGGCCAGGGCCTCCCCACCCTCACAGCCAGGAATTCCTTCTTAATCCCCAATCCCCCCTGCCTTGGCCGCACGAAGCCATTCCCGGTGTCCTGCCCCTCCATCCCTGCCCAGCGCGGCCGCTCAGCCAAAATGGAGGCAGCGGGGTCGTCCCCACCGCTCCCCACCATTCCCCATCCCCTTCTCACCCCTTCCCCATCCCTTTCCCACTCCTTCCCAGCCCTTCCCCGCGTCCCTCCCCCGGCGGGCGGCGGGACTACGAGTCCCATGGCGCCGCGGGCCGGGGGCGGAGCGGGGCTTTGTGCGGGCGGCATGCGGGGGAGCCGCAGCCCGGGCTGGAGCCGGAGCAGGAGCCTGAGCCGCAGCCGGAGCCGGAGCGAGCCCGCCCCGGGGGGAGGAGGGCGGGGGCGGCGAGCCATGACGGGCGGCGGCGCCGCGAAGCGCCGGCGGTGGTAGAGAGAGAGAGGGGGAGCCCCGAGCGCGGAGCGCGGAGCCCGCGGGGCAGCGCTGAGGGGCCGCCATGGGCAACGCGGGCAGCGTGGACGCGCAGCACACCGAGCTGCGGGCGCACAGCGTGCCCCTCAAGCTGCCCATGCCCGAGCCCGGAGAGCTGGAGGAGCGCTTCGCCGTGGTCCTGGTGAGCCGGCGCCGGCCCCATTGTCTGAGGGCGGCGCGGAGCGGG
>VYXB01003707.1:20724-65782 GCA_013397135.1 Pachyramphus minor
CCCGCGGGGAGCCCCCTGTCCTGCCCCCCCGGAGACATCTCGGTCCTGTCCTCCCCATCGTCCCCGGGGTCACCCCTGTCCCGCTCCCTCGGGGATACCCCTCGGTCCTGCCCCCCCATCAGCGAGGACACCCCGGTCCTGTTCCGCACCCCGGGGACACCCCGGTCCTGTCTCTCCCTGGGGACACCGCGGGGCCCGTGCTGGGCTGGGGGGTTGTGCCAGCAGGACGGGCTCGGTGTCTGAGGTCGGCGGGGCTGCGCTCCCCTGGGTGCTCCCTGGGCGCCGCATCGGGCGAACCTCCCGCTCGCCCTGGGGTGCCCGGGCAGCGCGACTCGGGTGTCGCGACCCGTCTCTTTTCTGCCATGCCCTCCCTACTTTGAGCCACGTTTCCGTGTGGAGCAGAGCCGGGGGAGGAGGGCGAGCGGCCCCATGTGCGTGCCATGCCCTGCGCTCCCTGCAGTGCCAGGGAAAGCCCGGCGAGGAGAGCTGCTGCCGGAGTAATTCCCGTCTCACATCCCAGGGCAGCCCCCCCGGTCCGCGAAACGCTCCCGGCGCTGGGCGAGGATTCGCGAACTGGTGTGCGTTGGGGATTATTTCTGGTTAGACCCAATTAGATTATCATGTCTAAGAAAAGAATAAGCCTATTCAGTCAGGAACCCCCACTGACGAGCCAAATGGCGAGTGAGATGTTACGATTATTAGGCACAGTGGAAAAACCCTGATGTCGTGTTGCTCTTGTCGGGAAAGCTGTGGTCGTTCTGCGGATGGGAGATGCCCCCACCGGCAGCACATGGCTCAGAATTGGGTCTGGATTCATCCTAACCTGCCGCAAGAGTGCCTGGCTTGGTTAGCCTGCGTGGTCTGGGGGAGCAAACCGGTGGGTTTGAGTTGGGACTGATTGATTAGATCAGTCAGAGGCAGAGACATCGTCTGAGAAAGCGTTAGAGACGTGTAACGTAAATATGGGAGATAACAGGGCTGTGCCTGTGATTTCCTGAGGTACTTGAAAGGAGGAGATGGCCTCTGGTTCTGAACATGGACTTAAACACAGGCTCAGAGGATGAGTGCTGCAGCTTTGCTGGAGGGAGAGGCCATGCAGAGGCATAGTCTGTACAAATGGGGTGTTGGATGGTTTGCTCGCACTGATTCCTTCTCCCACTGGGAGAAGCTGCAAGATGGGGCTCCAAAAATCACCTTCATCCCATCCTGGAAGCCAGCCAGGGATGGCTGGTGGTGTTGCAGCTTCCAGGAAATCTCTGACCAGATCCTAAAGGAATAAACTCCTGGGCTGTTATTATTTTGCTTTCTCTGTGGCTCTGAGGGAAGGATGACTGTGCCACCAGTCAAACCCCAGAGTGGGGCTGGCGGGAGAGCTGCGGGGATTGGTGAGAAAGGGATGGTGAGGGCAAAAAGGATGAGGGATATTTTCTGTGGGGATGGAGGGATTAGTCAGGAGATGGGAGTATGAAGAAGAAGCTGAAGGTTATAGGACTGAACCTCACCTTCTTTACACGCTGTCTTAAGAAATTAGCCTGGCACCAGCATTGCTGGCACACTGGGGAGCCCTGGTGAGGTCCTGGAGGGCTTTGCTGACAATGGCAATTCTCGTATCACTGACGAAATTTCCAGGACTGTTTGTGACGTTGATGAACACGAGGCTCAGCTGAGTTGCTCGTGCAGATCTGGAGTCATCGTGCTGAGAGGTTTGTTTCCAGTTCTGTATGCCAGGGTTGGGTTGTGCAGGAAAGGTGCCTCCTATGCAGCCTCACAAGTGTGTTTGGAAGTTTTAGTCTTCCCCCCTCGTGCAGAACAATGAGCCATCACCCTCCAAACTGAGTCCACGAGGAGAGCACAGATTTTACACAAGTGCTGTGGCAGCGACTGTTTTATTTTTCCTTTGAGCGCACTCTCCTGAGCTTCTCCAGGATCTCTGTGGTCCCTGCAGCCAGGGGTTGGTGTGTCTGGAGGTGATGGAAGAGTGTGCCAGCGTGTGTTTGCTGGGTTGTTAGTGCAGTTGTTCTTGAGGAAGGGCTCTGGTGAGGTGGTTTGTCACCTCAAACACGCAGCATCACCTCTGGGTAGCCTCGCTCTTTGAGGTGTATCAGCTGCAGGAGATGATGGGCAGTGCCCCAGGTCACACTTTTTGGGTGAAGCTCTCAAAGCTCACTGTGCTCCCTCAGCGTGTCCCGGTGCCCTCGGCGTTACCGAGGACGTGCTGAGCCCGTGTGAAGGACAGTGGTGCCAGGCCTGGCTGTGCCACACCTCTTGGCCTGCTGGACAAGTGACATGAGAGGGTTTTCCTGTGGATCTGTGTCTCCTGGTGCTGTTTTTGGCACTGCTGTAGTCAGTGTGCTTCTATGGCTCGTGTGGTGAGTCTCAGGTGGTGAGGCCCAGGGGGTGTGTGTTGTGTTTGATGGGATGTACTTCAAGGAGAGGACTGTGGAGGATAACCCAAGAGAGATACAGCTTTCTGTCTGTAAGCTGTGTTGTGCTTTCCATCCTCTCAGACTGATGTGAATTGTCCCCCTTTCCTGTGAAATTATTCCCTCAGTCTCAAGTTTACACTGGAGTGTGCAGCCCAGGGAAGGGGTGGTGTGTCGTTGCCACCACATTCCCCATGTGCCTGTGAGGGGTGATGGATAAACTGAGATCTGGATCCCAGAGCTGACTCTCAGCTTTCCAGCACTGGCACGGGCCTGCAGGGACCCAGCTTCTCCAAAATTTACCCTTTTCCTCCTCAGCCTTGGGGGATGTCTTCCTGGCTTTATCCTATGCCCCTATCCTACGGACGTAAAGCCTGGATTCTGGTGTCCAGCCCTGGTTTGCTGCAGAGAAAACCATTGCTCAGCAAACCAAGTGTGCCAGGAGCATCCCTAGACACGATGGCACCGCTGTTCCGTGTGGGAAGCTGGGATCCATGGGGGTGAATGCCAGACTCCCAGCTCCTGCAGCAGGGTGGTCTCTCCCTGATCCCATAACGGGGTTGCACGTTTGCAAGCGCCACGTGGTTTGGAGGAGGCAGCCAGGCCGGAGTTGGCAGGGGAAATCAGTGCCTAATGAGCTGTGATTGACATAATTTGACTGCTGGATTACAAATCTGCGGTGAGGTTAACAGGAAATATCCTCTTACCCCCTCCAAGTGGGATTTCATGTACAAAGGAGGCTTCTGTGCCCGCTGCTGTGGGGTGGAGGGAAGGGGCTGAGGGGTGAGGGGAGCTGTTTGCCATCCTCAGTGTAATGTGAGGGCAGGGCAGCCAGTCTGGTTCTGCTCGGGGCACTCAAGGCTTTGCCCATAGGAACTTCCTCCTTCCACTAGAATTTCCCTCTTCACGGTGGATTTTGTCCCAGCATCGTTTTCCATACAGTGGATTTTGTCCCAGCATTGTTTTTCCATGCTGGTGAGGGCAGTTTGAGTGTCTTCTGCTAAAGAATTCGAAGGCTCAGTGTGAAAACTCTAATGTTTCCCAGCTGTTTTCCATTCCTCTTCCTGGTCCATCAAATATATTAGGCTTTGTTTTATAATATAGATGGTTTAGGGTCTGTAAATCATTACAGAGCAAGACGTGGCTGCAGGGGATGTCTGTGGGGTAGGACGAGTTCCCTCCTTTGGTGGAGTTGGTGGGGCACTGGATTCCTTGTTGTAATTCCTAAATTTAGCAGAACTTGGGGTGGATTTCGATTGAGATCCTGAAATACCTGAGACTCCCATATCAGGTGTGATTTGTGTTGGTTTTGTGGAATTTGAGGGCGATACTGTGGAAGCTGAGAGGCACTGAACTAGGCTTAGGAATCTTCTGGAAAAGGAGATTTCTAAATTCAGCCCTGTTGGGTTTCCTTGTTCAAGTCCCATCTCTGACGGAGCCACTGGGCTCTTCCTCAAGGTCTCATTGAAATGATTTGGGCAATGACACCTTTTAATGAGGAAACAGTGCAATAAATCCCTGTGAAATACATTTATTTCAGAGGGAGGGAGCACTGGGTGGTGACACTTCTGCCCAGCTGCTGTGTCAGTCAGGAGGTGGCATTTGTGAGTTTTTCCACTCAGACATCACAGGAGAATTATTTTTATAAAACTGCTTTTTAATGTGAGTATCCGGAACGGGAGGTCTGAGGTGAACAACAACAGCTCAAACAACTTATTGAGGTGGAAGCCCCCTGCCTTTACCCTGAACCTGCCCCATCAGTGCAGTGAACCTTTATCAGACATCCTTATCAACTCCCTTAACCTTGTGTGCAAGATAAAAGGGGTTTTTATTATTTTTATTTTGTCTTCAGGAGCAAGGTCACGCAAAACTCGGCCCTGAGGTGTGAAATGTTCTCTTCTGCTGTACTGCAGGATGTTGGTGATGTTGGGAAAGAATTTGAGAGGTGCAAAATGAAAATCAGAGTTTACAAGATGGTCTTAAGTAAAACAGTAGCTGTTGGGTAGTTTCCAGTTGGTGACTGAATGACTTGGAGTGACTGGAGTCAGCCTTTAGTCTTTAATTTAAAACCAAAATCTGCACGAAAAGGTCTCAAAGTCCACAGGAACTTCTTCCCCCCCAAATAGCAAAACTCAGCAGAAACAAACCCAAACTGAAATGTTGTGTTTGTTTCAAAAGGACTTGTTATTTTTATTATATTTTTTGCATTGTTCTGCAAAGGTTTATAAATTATGTAGGGAACTTTTTAAAGACTCCGAGTCCTTTTTAAAATAAAACATCCATCTGAAGGTGTGCAGGGTAATTATCAGCCTGGGCTTGTGTGGCTGCTTAAGAGAAGGGGAGTGTTTTTTCCCTGCTGGAATTTTGGGAGCTGGATGCTCCTTAAAGCTGCGGAAGGGACTGATCTGGTGCTTCATCTGAGATCGGCACCGCCCCTGTTTTTAACAGGGTTTGAACTTGTTCTCATTTTGAGGTCAGCACCTGCTGAATAAAAGAATTTTTCTTCCCAGTCTGTTGGAAAAGGTGGTTTTAATCTGTCACCTTGGTCTGGCACTTCGTAGCCAGGGGAGTGAGTGACCCTACAGGAGTAGCTGGGCTTATTTGCCTCATTATTTCTGGCTTGGAATCCATCCTAAAGTGAAACCAAGCTCTGACATTCCCTTTCTGATCTCTTGTTTGGTCACTGGGAGGTTACTGAGAGCCAAACCTTTCTCCCCAAATACGTTTTCAGTTTCGAGCTTTCAGCGTTTCTGTTCATTTTCCAGGCTGTTGCTGTGCTTCCAGCTCAGTAGCTGGGAACTGAGGATGAATGGTGCCCACTGTTCTGGTCAGGAGCGGAAAATCCCTGGGATTGATTTCAGTTTTGCTTTTGCTTTTCCCTGCTGCCCCAGCCCCTGGTCAGTGGGACACTTGCTCTGGGCAGCAGCTTTGTCAGTGGGTGTGAAGGTAGCCAGGGAATGGTCTCCTGGGGCAGGTTTGGGCTCCAGTGGCACCAGTGTCCAGGTGAGATCCCACACTGGCACTGGGGTCCAGTGTGAGTTTGTAGCACAGGGAAGGTAAAACCTCTGTGGTTTTGCTGCAGGTTCTGCTGCACAAGTCATTGTCAGGAGTTGGTGACATCCATCAGGGGAGTTTGGTGCCACTTCCACTGGTCATGGAATCTTTTTGAAGGGACATTGAAGCTCATCCAGTCTCACCCCTGCCATGGGCAGGGACACCTTCCACCAGCCCAGGTTGTTCCAAGCCCTGTCCAGCCTGGCCTTGGACACTTCTAGGGATCCAGGGGCAGGCACAGCTTCTCTGGGCAACCCAGACCATTCTGGGCTGGATTGGGTTGGGCAGGGAATGCTGGCACCCTGGGCTGTGCCTGGAGGAGGCCATGGAGCAGCACGTGCCTGCGCTGGCACCGTGACCTTGCACGGAACGGGAACTGGAGAGCTCTGCTCAGCACGAGGAAATGAATTATGCAAAACATGCTAATGCAGCAACACTTCAGCACCAGTTTATTTTTAAGCATCTGGGCTGCCTCTTGAGTTTGAATGAAGCACTTGATGATCAGGATCAAAATACTTCCCAGTGCAGGAGGCCACAGAAAGGACATGGTTGGTTTTCCTGGTCCCCTTTGGGTGCTGTGTCCTCAGAAGGTGAGGTGGCAGCAGGAGGATGGAGCTGTGGGTGGAACATGCCCTGCTCCAGAGGCTTTTCTCACTGCTGGGAGATGTAAATATGATTTTTCTTTGGTAACCAGAAGACTGGACCTTAAAACCCTCAGGACAGTTTGAAGTGTGCTCCCAGGCAGTGGTGGGACCAGCTGATCCAGCTGCTGGAAGGTTTCCGTGGCCAGCAGAGCACAGCCACATTTTAGACAAACTGAGCTGAGTTATTGTTTGTTTTCTGTTTGGAAGAGTCCATTTGGGAATTTGGTGTGGGAAATAAGTGACACCAACTCCTTCCCTTTGATTTATAATTGGGTTAGAAGGAAGTCTCTGGTGTGAGCCTCCAGCAGTGAGGAGCTGCAGCATCGTGGGGCCAAAGGGCTCAGGGTGGTCAGGTAACAGCACCTGCAGCTGCTGGGGCTTAAAAGGAGTAATTTCCCTGTTATCACATCCTGCTGATTTCAGTTCTGAAGGGTCAGTGTTGTCAAACAAGCAGATTTTCATCCCTTGGCCTTCACACCCTGACACCAGTTGACCCTGGAGGGGACAGTTCTTACCCACACAGAATTGTCACTGGGAAATGCCGTGTTCCCAATTATTCCTATGAAGGGCTCCAGTTCAGGCTGGATCTCAGGGAAAGGTTCTTCCCCCAGAGGGTGGTTGGCACTGCCCAGGCTCCCCGGGGCAGTGGGCACAGCCCCAAGGCTGCCAGAGCTCCAGGAGGGTTTGGATGATCCTCTGAGGGACAGGGTGGGATTGTTGGGGTGTCTGTGCAGGGCCAGGGGTTGGATTGGATGGTCCTTGTGGGTCTCTTCTCACCCAGGATATTCCAGGATTCTATGATCTGCAGGTCCATGATTTGCACCCCTGTTCTAACTGGGTATTGTTTCACTTGCACTGATTGTTTTGCCCATGATCATCTGCTTTTTAGCTTTAATAATTTGAGATGCACAACATTATATATGGATATATTGGAAAACATAAGCACTAATTTGTCCCAGGCTTTGTCTCTTCCTAAAATAGTGCCTTTCACAAGTGTTTCATTGCTTAAAGACTTGGAAAACGTATAACTTGTGTATACTCTGCTATAACTAACATGCTGCAGAAACTCAACATGTGTTGGTTTTCAATTTACTGGAGGATCTCTCAACAAATCAAGCGTTTGTGTGCTGTGACTGCGCAGCGTTAAACATATATTTGGGGAGGATATTCATAAAGCAACATAATGGTGGCATTGTGTTGGAGATGAATGGTCTTCTCATGAGTGCTGGGCGCTGTGAGGACCTCCAGGACTCTGCAGTGCAGCTCTTGAGAGCAACGGAGTGTCCTGGATCATGAGCTGGAAACGTGCCCGGCGCTTCCCGACGGCAGCGTCGGAGAGGCAAGTGGGGACACCTCGGCACTGCCACCCTGGGAATGGTCCTGCCAGGGGCTGGGCTGCTCTGGGGACAGCCTGCTCTGGGTCCCAGGGAAGATCCCATGTCAGAAAGGTCCACAGGAAAACTCCTGGAAGTTGTGACTTCTCTTGTTGCGTTGTGTGACAGACACAGATCAGGGTTAATCATGGAGGGGTAGGACAAGGGGGAATGGCTTTAAGCTGGAGGAGACAGGATTAGATGGGATATTGGGAAGGAATTCTTGGCTGGGAGGGTGGGGAGGTGCTGGAGTGGATTTCCCAGGGAAACTGTGGCTGCCCCTGGATCCCTGGAAGTGTCCAAGGCCAGGTTGGATGGGGCTTGGAGCAACCTGGGCTGGTGGAAGGTGTCTCTGCCCGTGGCAGGGGGTGGTGGCACTGGATGGGCCTTAAGTTCCCTTCCACTCCAACTGTAGTTATGGAAAGGGTCTCCTGCCCTTTCAGAAGTTGCATCCCGGTGGTCCAGGGCAGAAGTGGTTGGTGATGGCAGCAGGAGCCCACAGGGCTGCCCTTGGTGTCTCCAAAATTTATGGACACCTCTGGACACTCTCCCCTATGTGGGTGTTGGTTGAGGGCAGAAGTTGCTCCCACACAGAATATTCCAGAAGCATGTGAAGAAATTTTAGGTTTCTTAGTGGATGTTGGGGTGTTGTGGGTGATACCTTAAAAAATACAAGAATTTGTGTTTGTTCGTGGTTTGCCTTTTTTTTTTTTTTTTTTTAATATACATTATTTGGCCAGAAATCATTTACTATAAAAGGACTTGGGGCGACTATAGATTGTACATCTGTTACTTGTTTGTCTGCAAAATGACTGTACAGTTGAGGCCAAAAGCAGAGAATAGAGGGTTGTACAAGTTGGCAAAGTTGCTGAAGTCTTTCAGAAGCCAGTAATTACAATGAAGAAGCAAATTGTTCAGTGCAGGAACTCTGGTTGTTCATCCCTCTAACACTCTGGCACGTCCCTCTGCGATCCCTCCTGTCCTGCTTTCCGAAGGACACACTAAGGACACGGATCTACCTGGGCTGGATTTGCAGGCAGGGGAAAGGAAAGGTCTGGGAAGCGATGGAGGTGACTTGGCTGAGTTTGTACAGCAGTTTTTCCCAGAGATTTCCCATAATTTAGCGTGTTTGGGAGTGCTTCAAAGGGCTTTCTGCCCAGCTCTGAGCCCTGCAAGCGCAGACGGTCAAATAAATTAACTATCACAAATATTTAACTTAAAGCCCGGTCAAATAAAAGCTTTGATGTTTCACGTGTGTGAGGGGGAGCCTCTGTGTATCTGTACACTCTCACATGTTGGGTGAATTTGTCTCTTCTCTCAGACATAAGAAGCCTAAAACTGGAAATCTAAATAATTATGTTCCCCCCTGCTACGGACAGCAGGTTGAAATATGGTGCTGGTTGGGAATAGGGCACGTGGAGTTTTACTGGGGAGCTGATGGAAAGCAGATGGCAGGGTGTGGTCACACCTTGGGGAATTCTGGGCTTGGACATGCCATCCCTTAAAAAAGCTTTGCCTCACAGGTGATTTTTTCCTTGCTTGGTGGAAGTGTTGGTGGCCAGTGACTCTCCAGGAACCAACTTGACACAGTGATAATTATGAAAGTGCACCATGGATTGAGCCAGGAAGTGTTTGGATTTAATCCTTGGGTGATAGCATCTATTTACAGGTAGCTGGAATGAATTGTTGAGTTGCCTTGTCTAAAAATTGCAGCTTCTTAAAATAGTCTGGGAGTTGTCGTGTCCTCCCAGCGATCTGGGGGTGTGTGAGCACAGCTCTGCTCCTGTCACAGCTCCAGGTACAAATCCCCTTCTCTTGATCATGTAAATGAATGTCTAAGTGTGGCAAATGCACAGTGTTCTCTGTGGTAAATAAAACAAGAACTTCCGTGCTTTACATTTTTTAGCCATGAATTTTTCACGAGCCTCACGGTGCTGTGGAGGAAGGAGAGGAGTGGGATGGGCTTGGAGCAACCTGGTCTAGGGAAGGCGTCCCTGTCCCCAGGGAATGAGATGATCTTTAAGGTCCCTTCCAACCCAAACCATTCTGGGATTCTATGATTCTATGATTTTATGCCTGAGCAGATGAATGTTATGCACAAAACACTGCAGGAAAGTGTTTTTCATTTAAATTTCTGGGTTTTAACTTCTTTTATGTGAGAGCCTGGAATACCTGGGATGGTCAACAGTGTTTTTTCCTTGTGCATGAGAAGGGAGAGGTTCAGCTGACTCGGATCAAGTGGCAAAAGAATGGGAGAAGAGGAATTTAGGAAGCTGAGTCTCAGACTTTGTACAGATTAAAGTCAAGTGACCTTTGGGATCAGGTTTACAGGCTCAGGGATGTGACTGGTGACCTTTCCTCCTGCGTGGGGCATCGCTGGGAGAGGCAAAGCTTTGCTATCATCCCCACAACTGTCCAGCCCTCCCTTTGTTGGCCATCACTTGGTATGAGAGCAGGAGGTGTTTTCCAGGAATAAATCTGTGCATATTCCTGCAAATCCAGGCTGTTGTTCAGACCAGAAGGCAGGTGGGCTTTCTCTGTGCTAGGGAAGGATTTTGACAGATTTAAGTGCTTCAATTAGAGCATAAAATAAATTGTGCAAGAGTTTACATGAGCTGAGTCCTTCCCTGTTTTTAGCAGCAGTGAGGGGGTTGCAAATGAATTCCTTGTTTTCACAGAGCAGGGCAGGAAAACCAGCTCAGTTTTCAGGTGCTGATGGTGCTCCTGCATTTGCAGGGAAGAGGGAGAACTCGGATACCTACAAACAAAAATTGATTAAGCATGAAATTCTTCTCTGGCAGTGAATTCATGGTTGGCTCAGAGACAAAAGGTTGCACAACTGAAAAGGAAAAGGAATTTTACTTGGAAAGCTCAAAGCTATTGTTTGTTTGGTTTTGCTCATGTTTATTTTCTGTCTGGTGGCAAATCTTTGTTAAAGGTGAATTATCCCTTCTGTTCAGCAAGTGGAGTGAAAATAGCCCAGATGCACTTGTGAGGCATTCAGTAAATGGTTAGAATTGTTGGGATTGTTGTAGGTGCTCTGAGGAAGTGGTTGGTGATCCTTGAGGTGCAATAGCCCGTGTGGAGCAGGGTGTTACTTGTATTTCCAGTGTGAAGCACAGCTCTTGTATTAAAACAACCCAGACAGCACATAAATAAATACATGGATGTATAGATACATTGCAACATCAACAATAATACCTGCTGTAGTATTTCACCTTGAACCTACAGGTTTGTTTGGGTACGTCCTCCCAGCTGCTGCTGTGCTGAAATATTTCACAGAAAAGGTGTGCAGGGAGCACAGCACCTCTTTAACACTGCAAAAATTCCTATTTGGGTTTATTCTGCCTTCAGAAACGGTGTGATTAGGAATTCCCTTGTGGGGCAGCTCTCTGTTGGTGTGTGTTATATCTGGTGGCTCACGGGACAGTCGTGTTTGGGTGCTTTGATGGACCCTGGGCACCACAGCTTTCTGCAGTGAGGACTTTTCTCACAAAGACAGCCGTGATAAACAAAGCTGTGTAGCCAAAACACTGATTGAGGCCTTGGATGTGGCTGCTCTTAATCCCCCTGAGCTTCCAGCCTGTGCTGGGAGATACCACAGCCATGGACACTTCTGCTGGTCCTCTGGGGAAGCTCCTTGCTCTGGCTCTCCAGAGCTCAGTAATGACCTAATTTTGGTGTCCAAGTTGCTGCTACTCAAGGTGCCGAGTTCTGGCTGTTTCCTTCTCTTAGATTTTTAGTTTTCCAGTTTTAATTTTCTGCTTATTCCCTTGATCAGCAATGTTTGGGTTGAAACTTTCCCTTTCCTCACAGGAGCTGGAAGCAGCAGCTCTTGCAGTGCACTGTGATAACAGTGATGATGATAAAGGCTTTAGGCAGTGGTTAGAAGGGAGCAGGTCAGTAGATTTATGGATTTTTCTGGCCAGACTCCATCCCTGGAGATGTCTGTGCTGGTTCTTTCCTCAGGGACTTCTGAGGGGTGGGTCTGGTCCTTGGCAAAGGTGGTGTTTGTGCCGCTGTCACTGCCCCGTTCCTGGTTCCATGGCAGGCAGGGATTGGCCATGAACAGGACACTTCAATCCAGGCAGGGGTTGGACATTCCCAGGACACTTGAATCCAGCTGTGGAAGCACCGTGGAGCCCAACCTGCTCCCTGTCTCCCCTCAGTTATCTGGGAGGCATTTCGGCCTTCGTGGGAGGGAATGTGGCTGGAGAAATATCAACATGCCATGAGCAAATACACTTCATTAGGGAGCAGGGTTTAACATTTTTTGCATGAGTAGGAGGCTGAGCTGTGGTGTTTGTGCACTTGGTGGTGGAGGGAGGGAGGGATCTTGTGTGGCTGAGCAGCAGGGAGCAGTCGGACAATGTAGGAGAACAATCCATCAGAATGGTAAAGCTGAGGGAAAAGGGGAAAAAAACCAATAAAAACTCCAAAGGCTGGGTTTGCTGTCCCACACCACCCCCTGACTTGCTGGAGCAGCTCTCCGTTCCTGGGATCCTGTGCTGGGATGCACAAGAGGCTGGTGTGGCTGTGGGAAGGGATGCCAGTGACAGGGGCAGGGTTAGGTGGGATACTGGGGAGAAATTCCTGCTGTGAGGGTGGGGAGGCCCTGGCACAGGTTGCCCCACCCCTTGGAGTGTCCAAGGCCAGGTTAGAGCAACATGGGATAGTGGAAAGTGTCAGGCTTGGAACTGGATGAGCTTTAAGGTCTCTTCCAACCCAAGCCATCCTGGAATTCTGTGATTCCTCTTCAGGGGATGTTGGGATTTGAGGAAATGGTGCCTTCACTGCTGCACTTACCTGTCAGCTGAGGATGCCTGTCCTGTGATGAGCCATGGGATCTGTTAAGCCACCTTTTATCATATTGGGATTATTTTTGTGCTCTTCACTTTTGTTTGGAGCAGCCTGTGGCTGATCCAAGAGCTGGGATTTCTGAGCCCTGTCTCCCTGTTTGTGTCAGGAGAGCCTGGTAGTGTTTGCACATTGCCTTCCTACCATGTGTTTTTGGAAATTTTACACAACTCTGATGCCCTTTTTCCTACTCTTATGTCACATTATGATCTCTGGAAAATGTCACCAAGTGTTTCAGCTGAATAAGAAATCAAAAGACAAGGTCTTTGTGTTTAGGCTACTTGCCTGCTGTTGCTGTTCCCTCAGGACTTGTCACCCCAGGGATGACTGTGGACTCTTCCCAGTGCAGGACTGTATCCCACAGGCCTATCCAGGTGTTAAAGTCCCTCAACTCACATGCAGCGTATGAGCTCCTGTAAATTAAAAAGGTTTTATTTTACTACAGATAAAACAATAACTGCACTTACAAACCTCTCTGATTAGACCTCTTTGGGAGTGTTTTACACTGGATCCTTTCCTGCCTTCTCTCTGTTAAGTGCTCAAACCCTCAGCTTACATGAGAATATAAAACTTTCCTTTTAACAGGCAACATCTTTTCCAAAGATTTCCCAGAGCCCCTGGATTGTGGTAGCACCATATTGAGCAGGGGTTACGTTACAGGAATAACCATTTCACTCAGTCATACACGATTTAAGGTCTATGGAGTTTTTTACTGTTCTTTCACTTAATGGTTAAATCATCTGGAAAACATATTGAAGGTTTTACATGGTGTGTTTTTCCTGATGTAAAACCAGTCTGAAAGTCAGCAGAAGTTCTCCTCATTGTGCAGGCCTGGAATGATGTCCCACCCCAGCGTGGGATACATCAGAAACAGCTTAAGAGTTTTTAAAATCTTGTGCCCAGTTTCCAGATGATGAGAAATTCTCTTTACCTGGTGAGCTCAGACTGCCCTGCCTGAGTTCAGTTGCCCTGAGCTTCCTTTCCTAAAGGCTGTCATGTTCTAACAATCCAAAGAATGAGCCCCCAGCACAGGTTTTCCTTGCTTTCTGAACAGATACTGTAACTGAGAACAGGTAGGAGCAGCTGTCGTTTCGGCGGCAGGCTGATAAAACAATCCCAGCCTTTTATTTTACAGCTGATGTGCCAGGGAGTTGTAATTTTGCAGGAAAACCCAGCAGCTCTGTTTCAGCCTGACGTGTCCCCTGGCACTGGCTCTGCCTCCTGCTCGTGGAGCATGGCACGGGTGGGCCTTGCCTTCCCTGTGCTTCCCTGGGAGCCAGGCAGGGAATTACGTGGATGGGGTGGACAGGAGGTGCTGGAAGGCTGCTGGGATTCAGTGACCTCGTACTAGGGGGTGTTCAGGGCTTGGTTTGGTACCAGGCTGGTACCAGACCACGCTGGTGGCTGTGAGGGCAGTTTTTCAGGCAGGGTATTCCCTCATGGGAGCACTGACAAAGCAGAATCCATGTACCCAGGGCATGGAAAGGCCTGTCCTGCTGCCAGCCAGAGCTGTGGCCCTGCCATGTGCTGTGGGGATCAGGAGCCATCGAGGATTCACAGGGACGTGGTGTCTGTGACTGATGTCACAAATTGTGTCCGCTCTGAAAGACACTGAGCCCAAAGGAGGGTTGATTTAGATGGGATATTGGGAAGGAATTCCTGGCTGGGAGGGTGGGGAGGCCCTGGCCCAGGTTGGGCAGAGAAGCTGTGGCTGCCCCTGGATCCCTGGAAGTGTCCAAGGCCAGGTTGGACAGGGCTTGGAGCAACCTGGGCTGGTGGAAGGTGTCCCTGCCCATGGCAGGGGGTGGCAATGGATGATCCTTAAGTTCCCTTCTATCCCAAACCTGTGATTCCATGATTCTATGGCATCAAGTTTGGTGTAATCATGGCAACAACCTGGGTTTGGCTGTCAGATTAAATCCCTTTGTGTGAGAACTTCCCTTTCCTTACAACAACATCACAGCCAAAGGTAGGATGTTGCCCAGTTCCATACCTCAAATCCTCAAAAGATTCCCTTTCAAACATCCAGTCGTTTCTGTTCATTTGAGCATCAGGAAGGCAGGAAAACCTCAAATGAGATTTAATAAACTCCATTGCCAGTATTTGTGCATGAGATGAATTGAATAACAGAAAAAGCAGAGCTTTGTTCGTGTATCCCCTTTCTTCTTAGGAAATGAGTTTGGAGGCTGGAGTGTGATGGAGGCAGTGCTTCCAACAGGAGAATTTATGCTAATTGACAGCTAATGGATCAGCTATTTTCCAAATAAAGATGGAGAGCAGGCAGCCTTATGTTGTGCTAACTGAAATTGAATCCTCTGGAGTTGAAATCCAGGGAGAAACAAAGCACGATCCCGTTCAGATATAGCACTGGAGTGCTAAAAAATGCAGGAATTGTGTAGGTTTGGGTAATTTGACAGTAACACGTGAGGCATTTGGGGTGGTCAGAAATTATACTGCCCCAACTCAGTCATGTTTCACACCAGACCAGAGAGATTCTGACTCTGGAAATGAGTAATTTGAAGAGTGGCTTCCAGCTTTTCAGATAGAGTGTTATTTTTGTCTTTTACATGTGAATATTAGAGCTGGAATTCCACCAAAGTTGTTAAGATTCATGAGGGACAGATGCCTGGAATGGGTATTAAATGAAAAGGCTTTATATTAAATGTTGGTATTTAGGGGAGATTTCTGCAATCTGTTTTCTGGGAGGTGATGAGGGAAAAGGGGTCCAGAGCTGGGAGAGAAACCTTGATCCAGGGAATTAATGGGAGCCAGGGAAGAGCAGACTTCTGTTCTTCCTTCATGCTTTGCTCAAACCTGAACCTGAAGAGTGAGGAGTTGAATTCATCCACTCTCAGTCCCATTGGAGCCAAGGGGGTTGGTGAGCCCTGGGTGGATCCTGAAAATGCTCCTTTATTGGGTATATTCTGTATATTCTCCTCCCTTGGCCACCTGCCTTCCAGAGGTCCATTCTCTCTCCCTCTCTTGTGATTCCTTCTGCAGCTTTGTATCCTGTAGCTGCCTCCTTTTGTCTGGAGAGCTACTTTTCCATAACTTAGTCCTCGTCTGCTTAAATCAGTCCAGGTTTTTTATTATCCCCTGGTTGTCCCTGTTCAATATTCCTCAGGTTTACTTGCCTGTCCCTTAAGTAGCTTAGGGATAAAAATGAGGATCATTTTCTAGTAATTTCCTGGGTTACTCAATTAAGTTTTAGTTGTTCCAGTAATTCAGTGTGGGGTTATTTATAGCACAATCAGCTGTGGAGTCTCGGAGGAGCCTGGAGAGCTCCGGCTCACTTGGCTCCATGGATGGGAAGGAGCAACCACATGTTCCTGGCGGGAATGAAGGGACAGTTGTGACTTGATTCATTGAATTAAAGGGTGGTTTGAGTTGGAAGGGACATTGAGGATCATCCAGTCCCACCCCCTGCCATGGGCAGGGACACCTTCCACCAGCCCAGGTTGTTCCAGCCTGGCCTTGGACACTTCCAGGGATCCAGGGGCAGCCACAGCTTCTCTGGGTAACCTGTACCAGGGCCTCCCCACTCTCCCAGCCAGGAATTCCTTCCCAATATCCCATGTAGATCAACCCTCCTTCAGCCTCAGACCATTCCCCCTTCTCCTATCACTCCATGTCCTTGTCCAAAGTCCCTCTCCCAGGGATTTGCTTCTTCAAGTGCACCTGGGAGAACAGGCACAAAATCCAATATATTTTTCCCATTTATAGCAAAGCCTCAGCCTGTATATTCAGGGTGGGCTGGCACTGTGTTGGGAATTAGCTGGGAAGAGGAATTAGCAGGGAAAGCTGCTCTCCCCTGTGCCATTCCCGGGAACTGGCTCTCATTCCCTTTTGCCAAGAGACCTGGTTGGAAACCAACTGAAACCCAGCCTAACGTCAGGCAGCGTGGCTCTGGCCCCCAGATGTTTAGGATGAATCATGCTGCTTGTCTGTCTTTCTCAGCTGGGGTTAAACCCTGGGCTGTGGGAAATAAAACGGGGCTCTTTATTGCCTTGGAGGCTGCGGGATGAGAGCTGGAGCACCCAACAGCTGCCTGGGAGAGCAGCCTGAACCCCAGCCACAGAAACACAGCCTCGTGTTCTCAGCCATTTCTGAGCAGGGCTCGTCTCCTCCAGGGTTTCCAAAGGATTCAGATGTGCAGGGATGAGTAGAAACACTCCTGGCAATACTTTTCCTTGCTTGGAAATCTCCCTGATTTTTTTAATTTCCCTGCTTGGGATTCAGGAGAATTCTGCCGAAGTTTCTTTGAGGGCAGGAGCATTCATGACACAGGGCAATCAAAAGGAGTAATAATAATTTTTTCTGGTCAGTAATTTAGGATTGGAAAAGCTTAGGAATCCTAAAATCCGGGATGTTTCCAGGCTCTGTCAGTGCTCACGTTTCCCTGATGCTTTTGAGTCTCACCTGCTCTTTAAGGGGAAGGAAGGCCTTGACTGATGCAGGAATAGAGGCATAAATAGAAGCATATTTAATCCAGAGTGGATTGACTAATACTTTTATTATGGCAGTAGTTGAAAACGTGGTAAATGAGGATAATTAACACAATTGAATGGGTATCCCTACAAAAATAATTCCAGCAAATGTTTTTAATATGGGGTAAAACACACGCTATTAATTTTTATTTTTTCAATTCCTTAAACCTTCTCGCCAGCAACCCCAAATTTAGGCTTATCAGTGCAAAATGCTCCTTATTGAGAGCTGTTTATTGACTTTGCACTGGAATAAATCGTAATAAACTGTAATAAATCAGAGGTTTTGGCAGTGATTGCTGAAACTCAGCTCTACGGCAGGGATTCAGCACCACAGCCTTGTTTCTGGAAGCAGTTCCTGGGGAAGATGGGGCAACAACTGGTTAATGGCAAAGGAAGAAAAATTCAGGGTGGGAGAGGGATGAGATGCAGTGAAAAGAGAAGGCATCATTTTAAATTGTATTTGTTTATTGAAGCTTTGTGTGGTCTGGCCTGTTTGCAGAGATGTGGAGCACTGGGAGAGATTTCACTGAAAGGTGCTTTCTGTGGATGTGGAAGGTGTTAATCAGGAAAATGGAACTTGTAAATTAATTTAACGACTGTTCAGATTTTCTGCACAGAAAAGGAATAATCAAAGTAATTCCACTCAGCTGGAGCACGACATGGATCAGCATCTCGGGGCAGGCAGTGGGTTAGGGGTGGGCACCCCAAGAGCACCTGAGTTTGCAGGGCCCCTGCACTCTGGGGCATATTTTCCTGTGCTTCAGCCACTTAGGGACAAAAATTGCCCCCTAATTAGGCTTTATTTCCCAGCTGCCCATCTGTTCATGGAGCCCTCTCTAAATCCTCCCATGCTCCAAACCCTCCTGCAGCTCCAGGGAGATCCTGGCTTGCTCTCAGCCCTTTTGTGCAGTGAAACAGAGCTGAACAAGCTGGTGGTGGGTTTTCATCCCTCAGACCTGTGAGCAGCTCCCACTGCACAAGTGGGTTTGGATGGACTTAATAAATGAGTTTATTTGGGCAAAAAAAGGCCCGAAAGACACACATGACAGCGAGTTAACAAACAGCTCTTGAGCACAAAGGCCCTTTTCCAGCCTCAGACTCCATGGCTCTGGCTCCCTTGTTTTTTTGTGGGATGCCAGGGCTCTTTTTTCTCCCTCTGCCCCCTTTGGCACTCTGTTTTTTTTCTCAGAACCAGCTCTCACACCACCCCTGCTTTTGGGGTTCCTGCTGCAATATTTTTCCAGGTGGAGATGAGGCTCCCTGAGTAGCTCGACCTAAGCACAGGGGGAAATCCCCGTGCTGGTGTTCCTTAACAAAGGGAAATGGGAAATCTGGGAAGGCTTCACCTTCCTAATCTTCCATGCTGAGTTTGGGTGGTAGCCTGGGGTTGTATTCTGAGGTACATTTGTACCTCCTGCACGCCCCCAGCTCCCAGAAACCTTCCTGTGCAGGTTTTATTTTCCTGTCAAATATTCGGTGTGGATGCCATGGGCAGGGACACCTCCCACCAGCCCAGGCTGCTCCAAGCCCCATCCAACCTGTCCTTGGACACTTCCAGGGATCCAGGGGCAGCCACAGCATGGTTGTGGTGTTACCTTCTTTCATAAAATAGGGCAGAGACAAAACCCCAAACAGACCATTTTTTTGCCGGGACACATTTCTAACTAGTGATGTTGGGTTTCTGTAGCACTTGCTGAGTTGAGAAATCTGCAGTGGACAGAGAGAAGCAGCATTCCCATGGGCACTCCTTGTGCTCACACCATTCCATGCTGCTCCATAGCTTCCCATGCAGAGCACATGGAATTCTATGCCATAACATTCCAGGGAGGCCGTGCCACTGTTTTGCTGATCCTCCCCTTCTCCCCATCAGTGTGACACATTTTTTCATGGCATCCTTGGGTGAAATGTGTGGATTTGGACCCCAAATCCCCTGTATCCATGCAGGCTCTGCACCTCCTCCCTCAGCCAGGCTTGGACCCCGTGCCAAGCCCAGTGACTTTCCATACCCACATGGAAGGGGGGGATCTCGGGGTCGGTGGTGGAGCTGCCCTCCTGCTGCCTTTGGAGTGGGCACCAGCTGGAGCAGCCACCTGCTCCTGCCTCGGGCCAGCTCTGGAATTACCAGCCATCCATGGAGCCACATTCCTGGGGGTTCTTGATCCATGCCCTGGGGTCATCCCTGTGGAGAAGCAAAGGTGGTGGTGCCAGCCCAGAGCACGAGCAAGCCGCAAAAAATCATTTATTCCCCTTTTTCAGGATAGTAGCAAGGTCTGGCACCAGCAGGTGCTAAAAGCACTTACCCTGAATGACTTAACTCTGAAATGTAGAGTCTGGGGGATTTTCCTTCTTGCTGCCACTCAGCAAGAGACTGAAAGGCTTCTGTTAAGTAAGTGTGAGCCTGGGCTTAGTGACTCTTGATTTGGGAATAGTTTTATCACAGGACAAGCCAGACTTTGGTCAGTGTGGCCACCTTTTGTTTGTGACTATCAGGGTGTAAGTTAAGACTGCCCAGGGCATCCAGGCACACACAATTATTATTATTATCATCATCATGTCATCGTTAATATTATTTATTCTTTTCAATTTTATTTTTCAATTATTTTCATCATTATTTTCATTATTTCTATTAGTTAATTCATTTTATGTTGGAGGTCTCTCTCACCAATGGTTTGAGGTCACCTTTTCACTCTTCCCAGGCTCTTGCCACACTCTCTCCCATTTTTTAGGGCACGAGAGATGATGGCACAGCATAATGCATTTTTAATTACATCACTGTGTGTCTTATAACTCTGGAACTATATCATAAAAGTTTTAGGGGTGCATATGAAAACCTTCCATTTGCCAGCCATTGCACAAGAGTTAGATTTGTGTCTGTACAATTTCTGATGTGTTTTCAGGAAGGATGGAAATCTGGTCCCTGTGGTGGCTTCTCTGCAGTAATCAGCCTCAGCCTGCATATTTCCTGTGTTTTCCTTTTTAGCAGATCCCAGTCTCTTCAGAAGAGTTCAATTTACATTGAATTCCTCTTCACTTCCCTATATATTCGTGGTCAAATTCTGGTTTTAGTTAACTCAGAGACAACGGGGTTGACGTCAGGAGAAGCTGGATACAGGGAAAAGGATTTTGTGCATTTATTGCTTTCCTTTTGGCTCGTGGCTACAGAACTCTGGTGTCTCTCATTACAAAGAACAGATGCCCCTCATTTCAGACCCAAATTTATTCCTGTCCCACACAGATCTGGTTTGTGTCCTTGCCCTGTTATTGTTGAGCGCTGTGCAAATGCGTTTGTGGTGGGAGGTCAGGGACTCAGGAGTGCAGGCAGTGCTCCGTGTTTAGATTCTACAGGGGCAGGATATTAACAATTTCTTACTTTGCTCCTGCCATATTCCTCATTTGGAGTTTTTGGTTCAGGTTTGTGTGTTTGCATCTGTCCTGTGTTTGGTTAAGGACAAGGGGGAATGGCTGCCCGCTGCCAGAGGGCAGGGTTAGATGGGATAGTGGGCAGGAATTCCTGGCTGGGAGGGTGGGGAGGCCCTGGCACAGGGTGCCCAGAGAAGCTGTGGCTGCCCCTGGATCCCTGGAAGTGTCCCAGGCCAGGTTGGACGGGGCTTGGAGCAAGTGGAAGGTGTCCTTGCCCATGGCAGGTGGTGGGACAGGGTGGGCTTTAATGTCCCTTCCAACCCCTTCAAACCATTCCATGATTCTGGGATTCCATTTGGTGACATGTTTTTGGGTGCTGGGATGCACATTTGTCACTTGGAAACGAAAGGCTGTCCCCTGGCTAGGGGCAGATTTCATGGATACAAATGGATGTGGAATTGCACCTTTCAGCTTTGACACTGTCCCACTCTGATGCCTTAATTCCCACATGGAGCGAGCTCTGTGTGCTCCTGCTGTGCCTGGAGCTGTTGCAGGTGCACTGGACAGGGCCAGGAGCAGCAGGATCCTTCTCCTCGTGCCCAAGTTGCTCTTGGGGACATGCCATCTCCAAACCTGCTGGTCCCTGGAGCAGGTTCTCCTGGTGGGATGCTGTGAGCCGTGAAGGTGAATCTCAAAGGGAGCAGCTCTTTAATTGGGGTGAGGGTGACACGCAAACCAGGCATGGCTGGACCAAGCATCAGCCCTCCCAAAAACCCCAAAAACAGACCTTTTTCACACTTAAAAGTGGAAATAATGCTTTTTGCATCTGAGTTCCTGGAGAAGAGCAGGAGGGGTTTGTAGCAGCAGTGACCTTGTTGCTCTTTGACCACGGCAAAGCTGTGGGAGCTGCTGGGCCCTGTCCTGACTCGACCTTGGCCTCATGAGCCATTCCTGATGGATGCTCCGGGCCTTTGGGCTCTTGGCATGTGCAGGAGCTGCTGGCAGAGCTGCAGCCAGCGCCGTCTGTCGTGGGGCCTGGGACACAAATGCTGCAGGTGGTGGGGCTGGCTCACGCTGGGGGTGCCCTGTGCCACGTGTCGGTGCTGGCACAGGGCTCTGCACTCACACCAGTGCCTGCCCTTGGAGACCTCTGGGCCTTTGGAGGAGGAAAATGGGGATTCTGGAGGAAGCAGCAGCTGTCCCACGTTGGGATGTGTTAGAATCACAGAATTATTTAGCCTGGGAAAGCCCTCTAAGACTATTGAGTCCAACTGTTCCCCAGCACTGCCAAGGCCACCACTGACCCCTGTCCCCAGGTGCCACAGCCACACCTATTTTAAACACTTCCATTGATGGGCATTCCAGGTGGTGATGGTGATTCCTGTGCCAACCCCTGAATGTTAGGATGAGTGTAGCCACTCCAGGCCAGTCTTACCTCCCCTTAGTGGGATGAAGGTGAAGATTTGGCAGGACTTTGGTAGGAAATGAGCTGGGAAAGCAGCAGCAACGTGGTCGTAGTGGTGGGGTGTCCCCAGGACAGCCCAGGCTGCCTATGCCTGTTCCACTCCTTTCCCCTTGGAAAGGGATCCCAGGAATGGTGTGTGTGGGGTGTCTCCTTCCCTTCTTTTTATTACTAGAGGTAATTTATAGATGCTGATACAAAAGCTCCCTGTTGAAGCCTCATTGAGTTTAATGAAGTGAGTTTGCTCAGCCTGGAAATGAAATGAAAACCCTCCCAAGTCAGTAACATTCAAGTGAACAAGAGGGTGATTAAAGTGCTTAATTCGGAATTGCTTGGGATTCTGAGCCATTTCCCAGATACTTGCTCATTAAAAAGAGCCCTAATGAAAAACTAAGGATCAGCAAAAGAAGTTATATGAAAATAAACAATAAAAAAGGATAGTGATACCAGTAGAGTGGTGTCTTTCCTGAACCACTTTTGCAGACTTGCACCATGAACCTGCTGGTGCTTCCAAGTCAGCCCACATGTCTGGACAGATCATTTTTTGCATTTTTTGGGCTGGGATAACTGTAAATACCTGCCCCAATTCCTGGGAAGGCGTTTCACAGGCACTTCTTCCTCCTGTGAAATTACAGCTCCAGCTCCAGACTTGCCTAAACAGATCCTTGTCCCCAGAGCTGGGGGTGCTGTGGTGTGGCAGGTTGGGAATCCAAGCTCTGGGGATTTGCTTTGGGAGGTGAATGTTGTGATACCCCACCCTCGGTTACAACCTTGGACCTTTCATACGTCTGGAGCATTAATATATTAATAAATCATGGAATCCCAGAAGGGTTTGGGTTGGAAGGGACCTTAAAGCTCATCCAGTGCCATGGGCAGGGACACCTTCACCAGCCCAGGTTGCTCCAAGCCCTGTCCAGCCTGGCCTTGGACACTTCCAGGGATCCAGGGGCAGCCACAGCTTCTCTGGGCAACAAATTGCAGCTGTAGAGATAAAACCAGCTGAACCTTCCCTGGTTCCCTTCAAATTCACACAATATCATAAAGTACGTATCCATCTTAATAAAACACTTGGAAATTTGAGACTGAACAGTGGAATTAGTGCAAAATTACTGCTGTAAAGCAGAATCTGAGGGCAAATGCTGTAAGGTGGGCGTGGTCCTTCCAGAAAATCATGTATTTTGTGGAGCTATTAACAGGCAACTCAGGAATGTTGATTTCTGTATGATTGTCATAGACAAGGGATATTATCTGTGATAATTATGTGGGTTGCACATCCAAACATGCTGCAAAGAGCAGGAAGAACATTAGCCCAAATTCAGCCAGGCAGGCTCTGATTTAACTCAGAGCACGACACAGGCAGAGTTAGAGTCTGTGAAATGGGCTCACGTTCAAGGCTGATCAGGATCCCTGATTCTGGGCTTTTTTAAGCAGTGTAAAAACGCATCAAAGCTGGGGGTGTTCTTAAAGAGGTGCTGAATCCTCACTGGGGTGTTTGGCTGAAGCACCAGCTGCTTTTAACGTGCTTTAATAAAATGCAGGAGCTCTGAGTGACTTGAAATTTAAACCACTTTGGATTTGAGGGGCTTGAAAAGGGGTTTGTGAGTTCTCCTGTTTCTCTGAAGGATTTTCTGGAATTTTGGGTGCCCACTCTGACGCTGAGAGGACGAGGCTCTGACAGGCTTTGATGTGGTTGGAGGAACAGGAGCGCTCGTGTTGGGTTTGATTTTCCAGGAGAGGGATCGAAAGGAGGAAAGGGAGCCTGGAATTCCTCTTACTTCCTCACTTTTAGAGGAGACGTGTGGGCAGTTGGGTCGGATTTCCTACTGGACATCTGGAAAACCCCTTCTGAATGCATTTGTGGTGTGTCACTCAGTGTCCCCTCGGTGGAGGCCTGCAGATGACCTGCCTGGGGCTGGCCCGGCACTGGAGGCTCCAGGGGCCGGGAATTTGGCTCCCGGCCCAGGGTGGTTGATGTGTAAACTCTTGCTCCAAAACCAGTCAGGAGATTTGCAGCAGCAGGCTGGGAAACTAAAAGTGAAAGAAAACCACAAGCCCTTCTGGTGTGTAGGAAAAATTCCCCACTGTGGGATCAGGGTGGGGAGGAGGATCTCCTGGGATTCCTGATCCTTGTGGGCACTTTGGAAAGCCGTGGGCATGGGATGCTCAATTTGGGAAGAAGGTGTGCACCAGCCTCACCTTTGCCTCCTTTCCTGTGCTTGGTTTTCTGAGGGATTTGGAGTTTGAGCAGGGATTTTTTGGTTACTCAGGCCGTATCCCCTGTTAGATCCAGGTGGGAGCAGGTGACAGATGCACAGTGGCCAAGGTGTTCAGAGCTTCAGCAGCACTACCATCACTTCTGAGGTTCCTTCTCTCCCAGTTATCTCTGGACAGGAGGAATTTTGGTGCCAGGAGGCCCCTGACAGCTGATGGACGAGGCCCTGAGTCCCTTGGTGGGAAGAAGTGCTGCACCTTGGGGAGGGATTTCAGCTGAAATGCTCGAAAAATTTACTTTTTTGGTGTAAATCTGTTGGTGTTTAGAGGTGACTTCTTAGAATGAAGAAGTTATCTGAGATGACAATTAGTGAGTGACTTAATTACCTCGCTTGCAGGCCTCATTAAACCCTCCAGAGCAGTTGTTATTTCTGTCTTCGCCGCTCCTGGTAAACTGGGCTCCCAGGTGGGTGCTCCAGGGGCTGTGGAGTGGGTTGGCCACATCATCCAATAACTGTGGGCCAAAATCATTCATTATTAATTATTCCTTAATTATCTGTGTGGCCAGGGGACCTTTGTTGCCGTTGACAGCAGTGACATGGTGCCTTCCTTGTTGTTTCCTCTTGTACCTTGGGGTGCCTGAGGGATGTGGCTCTGGGGTTTGACTTCCCCTTGTCTGAGGGCAGGGCAGAGAGACAAAGCAGAAGATCTTTCCAAGGGATGGGCCAAACAAGATGCTGGGCCAAATCCTGGGCTCAGCCCTGGTCCTGCCCCTCTCTGGGGCTGGCAGGAGATGCTGGGACTACTGGAATATCAGTAGACACAGTCCTGGCCTCTTGAGCTGACATGAGGAAGAGGCCACTGGATAAGATGGAGACAAGGGAAGAGACCCAACGTGAACTTTCTGCCCCAGATTTTCCTTAAAGCTTCACTAAAGCTTTAAAGTCAACCCAGAGCTGCTCCAACTCCAGTGGCTTTGGAAGAGCTTCCCAGGGAGAGCAGGAAGGATGTTCTGAGGGGGTACCTGAGGGGTGCAGGTTCTGTGCACGTTTTGGAGACGCCCCAACCTTCCCACAAAACATCAGCTGGGCCAAGTACAGAACAGCAGGAGCATGCCTGGATTTTCTTGTTGTTTTAGAGATTATGTTAAGTGTTGCTTAAATGAAAAGGCTTTATTTTCTTACACCCACGAGCGTGTTTACTTCCTCCTCGTACCTTCTGGAGTTGAAAGGGCTCTTTCATTACCAAAAATCCCCCTGCAAACCGGCCCTTTTGTTGTGGTTTTGTGTGATGAGGGCCCAGTGAGTGTCTGTCTGTGCTTTATAGGAGAGCTCAGGGAAGAGTTTCCAGTCAGAGCTCGCAGGGTCCGTGGGCTCCTTTCTGTCCCTGTGCCACCGAGGCAACATGTGCTGGTGACTTGCTGGTGGTTCCTATGGGAACGGGTGATGAATCCTGGCAGGGAGGGGAGGAGGAGTGGGCAGAGGGACAGGGCTCCTGCTGAAACATGGCCAGGATTTGAAGGAAAAGTGCCTGAGTGTGTGTGTGTGTGTGTGCTTGTTCTGCTGGGCCAGGCTTTGCTGCTCTGGTTTTTATCCAGTTGATGCTGATATCCCTGGCTTCAAGGTTCCAGCTCTGGGGCAGGCTATAAACCAGGTGAAACACACCTTCCAGCTGGGTTTCCAGCAGGAATGTGTTACATGGGAACAGCGTTTTGTGCTGTCTGTCAAACCCGTCCTCCTGGGAACGCTGCGGTGGCTTCGGCCCTGTGAAAATGTCATGTTACAACCCAGCAATAAGTGCTGCTGTCACCCTCAGGGGACTTCACAACTGCTCCTCTCAAGGTGTCTGCATGAAATTTTTATCCCTTCCTTCCTTCCTGAGTGCCTGAGGAAACACAGGGATGCCCATCCACCCCAGGGTTGGAGTTTGGAGGTGCTTGGCAACTTCTGCCACCTTGGCATCGCTGCATGGTCTGATGAGGTTTTGTTGACTCACTTTGGGTCACCCTCATTGGAGTCACCTCTTGGTGTCTTCACAGACATTGGAACAGGCTGCCTAGGGAAGTGGTGGAGTCACCATTCCTGGAAGTGTTGCACCTGGATGTGGCACTTGGGGACGTGGTTTGGTGGTGAACACTGGGTTAATCTTGGTCTCAGTGATCTGAAAGGTCTTTTCCAACCTCAGTGATCCCATGATCCTGTGATTCTATAGCTCATCATCCTGACAAATGCTTTGGTCTGTTTCCATGCAGTGAGTTTTTGGCAAATAAGAAAATAGTGACTTTAATAATAAAGGTGTAACCCCTGAGAAGTACAAGCCCTGTGCCCCTGAATGTTTGCTTTTATATATTTTCAAAGAAATTAAAATAAACTCCAATCAGTTTGGAGGGTTTGCAGTGAAAGGCTGGTGTCCCTAAGGCTTGCTCCTGGAATTTTTCATCATAGAAATCAAGGAAAAATCAAAGGCATAAAGCAGATATCTGTGCTTTTGGTGCAAATGAAGTACTGTAAGAAGACAAGGGAGAAAGGAGAAAGCAGGTTCAATGTTGATATTATTCTGGAGAGAGTTTTGTCATTGTACATGTGGGTGTGTCTGTTTTTATTCTGAACAAGTTTCCTATTTTAAGGATTATGTCAGCAAGGAGAGGGAAATGGCATTGTCTCACATTGCTAAAGGCCAAGGGCCCAGACCTGGCTGACATCCGGCACCGGCTGGACACTCAGGAGGGTTTGGGGAGGGAGAATCAAATCTGGGATGGAGTTAGGACCTGTGCCCAGCATAAATCACACAGGGAATTTAAGCTCCAGTGATGCTGTGAACCCCTTGTGTCCTTGTGCTGCTGGTTCTGGGAATGTGGGAAGGATGTGAATCAATCCCAGCCCGTGGTGTTTGCTGTGGGGTGGAGATTGGAGGCTCAGGGAGTGCAGTGGGACTGGAGCTGGAAGGGACTTGTGGATGTCTCAGATTTCCCTGCTCCAAGGCTAAAATCCCAGCTCCAAGGCTAAAAATCCCAGCTCCAAGGCTAAAATCCCAGCTCCAAGGCTGAAATCCCAGCTCCAAGGCTGAAATCCCAGCTCCAAGGCTGAAATCCCAGCTCCAAGGCTGAGACCGTGAGCTGATACTGAGCAGGAGAGCGTGGCCCTGCTGCTGCCACTGGCTTTGATGACATTGCACAAAGAGTGCAAACAGGGAGGACTTTTCTAAAGCATTATTAGGAATTTTCCCCCTTTGGCCCAGCTCCATGTCCAGCTTTGGGGGCTTGGTGGTGCTGCTTCTCCTGGAGTTGTGACTGGGAGGGGTTTATGCTGCTGCAGAGGATCCAAACCTTGACTGCAAATGAGCCAGCAAACACATTTCCTTTTAAACCTTAAAAATAGGTGGAAGATAAACAACTTTGGAATATGGCTGCAGTGGACAGAAACATTTTTTCCCCTATTTTCTTTATGTTACTGTCTCACTTTTCCTTTACACTGCAGGAGGCCCTTTCCCACAGTGCAGGAGGAGCATTTGCCAGCGCAGCCTCTCCTGATCCACCTCTAGGTTTTAGCAGCAGGAGCACCTTCCACACCCTGCCAGGGCTCTGGTGCTGCCTGGTGCCAGCTGTGCCCACAGTCACTGTGTCACTGGGTTAGTGGCACGTCCATATCCTGGCCTGGCACCGAGCTCCAGGCTGCAGGGTTTTAAGATTGTTTTGGACGAGCTGCCTGGCACTGTGCCACGTATTTTCCAGGCTCAGCGTTGGGAAGCTCTTTCTGAGCACTAAGAGCTTCCTGCAGCCCCTGCAGAGGGATCAGGGAGGTGTTGGTGCCGTGGGTGGCACAGGGACGTGTCCCTGGGTTCACCTCTGCTCCCAGGGTGCACTGGAGGGGCAGCACCTGCTCTGTGTGAGCAGGGACAGCATCCAGGGAAGGGCTGGAGCTGTGCCAGGGCAGGGTCAGGTTGGATCTCAGGGAAAGGTTCTTCCCCCAGAGGGTGGTTGGCACTGCCCAGGCTCCCCAGGGCAGTGGGCACAGCCCCAAGGCTGCCAGAGCTCCAGGAGGGTTTGGACAACGCTCTGAGGGACAGGGGGGATTGTTGGGGTGTCCATGCAGGGCCAGGGACTGGATGGATGATCCTTGTGTGTCCCTTCCAGCTCATGGTTTTCCATGACTCTACCTGTGCACACAGCAGCGGATGCAGCGCGGGCACGTGAAGGAATCCTGCGGCATCCGAGCGCTCTGGGGGTGGCAGGGAGGGCACAGCAAAAGCCTGCTCAGCTCTAAACACCCAAAGAGGTCAAACCAATGTGCTGGAAGAATGGACTAGACATTAATGCTCCTGCCATTCAGTGTTTCTCGGAGTACCTGGGGAGAAAATCCCAGCCCAGCACTTCCAGGGCGCGCTCGGCCTTTGTTCGGCTCCTCTGCTCGGGTTGGTTTGTGGAGGTTTGAGATGTCTGGGAAGTGCTGAGCCCTCGAGGGTATAACAGAAAAATGAAGGGTTTTCATGTGAGCTGCACATCTCCCTTCCCTGCCTGTAAATTGCTGGCAATGCACTTTCTTATGGCTTTTAAGCCTTTGGGATAAAACGGGAAACAATCAGGGGTCAAGTGAAGAAAGGAAGAGTTTTGCTGCAGGAGTAAAGAACGAGGCCGGGATGGAGGTCACACAGCACAGGACTTTAAAGGCTCTTTTCTACAGCTGACTTGTACTCAGAGGCTTTTTGAAGTGCACATCTGGTGAGCAGATTGGAGGGACAAACCCCCAGTGTTTGCCTCGCTGTTCCTGCACTCGCTTTCCAAACATCTGACCCAGAGACCTCCCTTTTGGGGAAACTGTGCAGGATCTTACTGGGCTTCTCTCCCCTGCACGTTGCAGAAGTGGCTGTGGAGGCTCCAGAAGAGCAGGAGGCAGATTAAGGCTTCCTATTTTCACATTCCCAGCCACCTGCTGCTTGGATTTTGCAAGTCCAGCCCTGGATAAGGGACCAGAGAGTGTCTGGGGGCATCCTCAGGGAATATCAGTGTGTCAGATGGTGTGGAATCATCTCCCCCTGGCCCAGCCACCCTGGGGGGCTGTGGGGCAAAGCCAGGTGCAGGGATCTGGGGGAAGTCTTTGAGTGATAGGGGATCATGTGTGTGGGTTGTGCCCCATTCTGCCCTTGTCCTGGGAGCTGCTCCAGGCTCTGTGTCAGTCAGTCCAATGCTCCTTCCCTCCGGCAGGAATCTGCAAGAGCTCTGCTTAAGGCACAAAAATATTTATAGCCAGGAAGGGAATCAGGTCTCCCCCCACCCTTTGGCAGAGTAACTCTCAGTTTCCTTGAGATCCATCCTTGGCAGCGGGGAAACCTAATTCATCCCAGCGAGGGCTCTTCTCCTCGGCATCATCAGATGGAAAATGTCATGGATTGGTCATGTAATCTAATTTCTTCCATTTGGATGTATGTTAGGAATGAAGTCAGCTGAGGGGATCACAAAAGGAGCATTGATGCCGCGGTCCCCCCGCATATTTCCATGGGAGGAATGAAATTCCAGGCAGTTGGCAGCGCATGGCGCTGCGCCTTCCACGGCCCCAGTTCCTGGGAAGAGCAAACTGGACCTGGAGACACCCCACGGACACCCCAAGGACTGGGAATGCAGCTGGTTATCCAGCTCCTGTGCAGGGAGAGCTGGATAACTGCAGCCAAGTGTCGTGTCCTGTCCTGCAAACCCCGGTGTGGAAAATGTCAGGGCAAATCAATCAAAGCCTCTTCCTGGTTTATTGGGTGGGTTTTGGAAAGCGTCACGTTCCTCCTGTAAACTGTAGCTGTAGGTTCATGTGTTGTCCTGCCTCTGCATTGAAGGCAAGACAGGCTGTGACTTGCTGGGGGTTCTGTCACCACTTGGAACGTTGGAGGAGAAACCCCATGTTGTTTCCTCACTTTTAATGGGAATATTCACCTCGAAGCAACAGCAATAATCACTCCTTTCAAAACAGGTGAGGGCTGAAGTGACTTTCTGGGATGATTAGAGCAGTGAAGATGCAGTTTTATGTGTGACAAGGATCTGGTTTGCAGTTGCATCCTTCGTGCGTAGGAATTCTTGGATCCACGGTGCCATGGAGCCCGGGGAGCTGGGTGTGGTGTGTTCCGTCAGCTGGGATCTGTGTGGTGCCAGAGGGGATTTTATCTCTTGGCTTCCAGGACTGAGAAGGCTCAGTCCCTGCTCCTCCTCTGGCTTGTCTCAGCCTCAGTGTGTGTGTGTGAGTGCCAGCTCTGCTCCCTGGGACAGCAGGAAGGTTTCCAAGCCATGTGGTGTCTTGGAGAACGAGATTTGAGGCATAAACCCCCCAGGGAGGAAGGAATGAGGAGAAAAGTGGGACACAAAGCTGTGATTTGGGGGTATGGCTTCAGGGGAGCCCCATCCTGCACCATTCCAGGGGGGACAGTACCTGCTGTGGGTGCTGCACTGGTGCTGAGCTCTGTGTCCACCGTGGCTTCCCAATGGCACGGAGCTAATCCCAAGCAGAGGGATAAAGATGAGTATGGGTTAATTGGAAATTCATGGATGCACTAAGTACTTACCATAGCAGGACCAAGCTGTGTGTCAGGGTTCTGGAGAACTCAGAGGAAGTGATTTGCTCTCCTGACTCAAAGGAGAGGGAACAAAAGTTGTGAAAGCCAGGAATGCTGAGCCATGGGACAGCCTTGGCAGGCTGGTGGCTGCAGCCACAAGACAGGGATGAGCCCGGGATATCCATCTGTTTATTTATGGTTGTGATGCAATCCAGTGCTTGGCTCAAAGGTGGGTTTTTATCTAAATAATGGGCTTCACATGAAGGCAGAACCCACTTAATCCCCACATCTCCTCCGTGCCCACTTCCCACTCAACTTTGTCATTTTCTGTGGAGCTGGGGCTTGGGCAACACCTGGATGTGGGAATTTGAAGATGGGAGAGGACCCTGGAGGTGCAAATATTTCCTAAGGCAAAGTCTGTGCTACCCTTCTGGGATGGATCATCATTTGGTGGGAATTGGTGTGGCTCCATCCGTCCCTGTGCATCACCACCTCTTTCCATCTGGGGATGATGGTCAGACTTTGTGTATTTAATTGGTGTAGCACCATAACAGTTAATTAATTACCAGTTTATGACCCCCTTGAGTCACTCCAGCTCCTGGTATTCCCCCATCATGTTATGACTCCTGGTTTTCCTGGTGGTGGGACCACCTGGGGCAGCAGCAGGGACCTGTGATTGGGGTCAGCTGGAGCAGGAGAAGCTCCTGGGAGGGGACAGTGCTCAAGGTAGGGAAAGGGTGATGGGAAAGACTCCACTTGAGGAGAACACCAGCTGTGGGAGTGTTGCTGGTGGAGCCCAGCTCCAGGGAAGGCGATTCCTGCCCGGGGATGTGGTCTGTGCTGACAGCAGCAGTCACAGCCTTCCCCAGACAAGGGCACAGGCTTTGCTCAGAGGCCCCTGCTCACATGCTGAATCTGCTCACGTACTGAATCTGAGGTGCTCCTCCTGTGTGTTTCTGGGTGTTTCTGGTTTCTTCTGTTTCTGGCTACAACAGGCAGTGATTTTGGTGCCTGAAAGGTGCAGGCTGTGGGTGTTGGTGCAGACCTCGCACGGCTGCGCTGCCAGATCCCGGGTAACCAGTGTCCCCAGTCCCTCCCCCAGCCCTGCTTTTCTCTGCACAGCCCTTCTTGGGCAGAGATTTTCATCCGTGCCAGAACGTGCAGGGATTTTGTGCTCACCATGCATATTCTCCCCCCAGCCCTGGGATTAATTTAAGGCTTGTTTTATTAGTGCCCTAATCCATATCTGCATCCATTGCCCTGCCTGGTGGATGTGCTGGCCAGGCCTCCCAGCTCAGCTGGAGTTTCCTCTCCCTGGAGCTCTGCAGGTGCAGGACACCTGGTGTGACCAGCTGTGAGCACATATCTAGACCTTCTCCTGCTTCCCAGTGTGGAGTTGAGGGAATACTGTGGGCACAGGGATGAGTGGACTCTCTCCCCCTCTGCCCGTGGCCATGAAATAAGAAAAATCCCTTGGATATGACTACTTGTTTTCCATTGGGGTGTCCCCCTTGGCTCTCTTCAGGGATTACACAATTTTGGAGCAGTGCCTTTGTGTCTATCACTGAAGGAATATTGGCACAACCCTTCCCAGGATGGGAAACCCGAGTGCTCTTTGCCTGACGGAGCCTCGGTGGAGGAGGTTTAGATATTAAATACCTTTTAATTAAAGGTGAGGAAACCAAGATGTGGAGAGATTAAGGACCAGTTTTCTACAGGAGCTCAGTGGCTGATCAGGACTAGATGTTCAGAAGGGCTCAGATCCTGCTGAAGTAGTAAATGAACAACCGGATTTTTCAAGTGTCCCATCACGTTTAATGCTGAGCCCTTCCAGCTGGGCCCTAATTGCCAGTGGGAACTGCCCACCCCGGGCAAAGGGAGGGTGTTCCTCTCCCTCTGGAGTCTGGAATGGAGCTGTTTACATCTGACCTGGCTCCTTGTAGCACGGGGAGAAACAGGGGCTGTGGGAGGTTTGACTGGGTGCGGGTGGCTTGGGGAGGGGGGTGCTGGGTGTGCCCCCTCCCCTGTGTTTGACAGAAAGGTCCAAAAGAGAGGTGTCCCAGTCCAGGCCATCTCTGTAGGGGAGGGGAACCCCCATCCTTTCTGTTGTACTCTGTCAGCTTCAGCATCGTCTGCCTTGAGGTTCTGCATCTCTGCTGAACCTGGTGATGAAGGTGAAGAGTCTGGAGAGTGAGAGCTGCTGTGAGGAGCAGCTGAGGGAGCTGGGGGGGCTCAGCCTGGAGAAAAGGAGGCTCAGGGGGGACCTTCTGGCTCTGCAACTCCCTGACAGGAGGGGGGAGCTGGGGGGGGTCGGGCTCTGCTCCCAGGGAACAAGGGACAGGAGGAGAGGGAACGGCCTCCAGCTCTGCCAGGGGAGGCTCAGGTTGGACATGAGGAGGAATTTCTGGCTGGAAAGGGTGGTCAGGCCCTGGCAGGGGCTGCCCAGGGAGGTTTGGAGTCCCCATCCCTGGAGGTGCCCAAGGAAGGCCTGGATGTGGCACTGAGTGCTCTGGGCTGGGGACAAGGTGGGGATGGGCACAGGGGGGATCCATGGGCTGGGAGGGCTTTTCCATCCTAAGGGATTCTGTGATTCCATGAAATTCAGCATCATCTAAATTGAAGCTCCAAAGAGCTTTGTGAGTGAGGGCTGTGTGGGTTTAAGCAGATGCTTAAGCCAAGGTGTTAAAATTATTGAGGACCCTGTCATCTATTTTGGTGCCTTTATGAAATTAATACTGAAAGCCATGAAATTCAAAGGGCATGAGGGAGTCTGTGGGTGGTATGTTGGATTATTGCTGTTAAAAATACTGAATCTGAGGAACACAAAGTCACTGAGGCACCACAAAATCTTTTCTGCTTCAGGAATTTTGAGTGGAGGCCCCAGAACTACCCAGGGAAGGAAAGGAGGGATGTGATGTGTGTTATCCCGTTATATTGTAGGGGAAAAAAAAGGTATAGGAAATTAAATAACATGATTTTCCTGTGGAGGTGCTGAAAGTCCTGCTGTGTGTGCATGAGAGGCTGCTGCAGGAAGCTCCCTGTCAGGAGGGAATGACAAATAGGGAATGTTTTCCCAGGATGCTGAGAAGCTGCATCCATATCCTGCATTCCTCTGGAGCAGCCTGGGCTAGTGGAAGGTGTCCCTGCCCGTGGCAGGGGGTGGGACAAAATGGGCTTTAAGGTCCCTTCCAACCCAAAGCGTTCTGGGATTCCATGAAAACTGGTTGCCTGGAGTTAAGTGGGCTTGACCAGCTCCGTGGGCAGGACCAGCTCCGTGGGCAGCTCATCCTTTGACAGGAACATGGTGCAGCTCCCTCACATAGTGAAGGAGGGAACTGAAAACTGAAGCTGCCTCGCTTCATCCAGGTGGCTTTTGATGCCACTGGGCACAGTGGGGTGTTGGAAAGAAGGAGATGTGGCTGGTGCTTGTGGGAGGTTTGGGGGTTTGACAGGCCCTCAGCAGAGGGGTTGGGGTGAAGTGGAGTCTGAGGGGCCGAGCTCCTCAGGTGGGAGGCACATCCATGGTGTGCTGCCCAGGGCTGCCTGGGATTCTGTGTCCCTGTATTGTGTGATGCACAAGTGACCCACCCTCAGAGGGAAGAATTCCTCCCCAGTATCCCATCTCACCTCTGTTTTCCTCATACCTTGTCCCTCAGGGGTTTGTTACGTTGGGTTCACAGTACAGACAATAATCATTTTTCCCACTAAGAAGGCCATTGTATTCCTGTTTTTTATTGTCATTACATTACAGCTTTTAGATGTCACAGCAATAAGATTTTAATCAATTAATATGCAAAGCAAATCCATAGGAACCTTTCCCTCAGTGTGGATTAGAAGGTGGGAAGGGGAGTGGAAGATTCGGAGGCACATCCCTCGCCTGCCCTTATGGAAAAGGTTCTTGGCCTGAACTCCTGACCCAAAGCTCTTGTGGGTGTAGGACAGGCTTGTTTGAGCTGGAGCCTCCAGCTTCCTGCTCTCCAGCCTTTATTTGTCTCTGCTGTATACACAGCCACTGCCTGAACAGTGGTTTGAAATCAGAGGAGGATTTCTGAAGGTGGACGCTGTGTATGTTGAAGGCAGAGCTGGGGCATCCAGGAGCTAAATGCTGCCTGGGGTATTGGAACACTGAGATTTTTCCAGAGAGAATAAAGGAGAAATAATCACAAATACCTGTTACTAAAATCAGCCACAAAACAAACAGTCACGAAAAATTGGGGGGTTTTTTTGGTACCTGATAAGGAAATTCAGAAGGTAAAACGTTAGATCCAGGCAGTGAAATCTTATTTTGATTTAACTGAGAGGGTTTAATGCTCTTTTCTTCTCAATGGCCAGGATTTCAGTTCTCTGCTGAGAAGTTTTAGAAATTTCCAGGCTTGGTTGTACTTCAAGGGCCACTTCCCATCTCGTGTAAGACCAGTCCTAACTCCACAGAGCAGTTCCTGTGTCTGTGTGAGGTGGGTGGCAGGAAGAGGTCCCTGACTTAGAATCCCACGCCGGGAAAATTCCCAGTGATATCAAAAGGAAGTCCCTGGGAAGCAGGGAACACAGGATCAAACCCAAGAGATTAGAATTGTATGTAAATCTGAGCCACTGAAACACCTAAAAGCAACAAGGTGGCCGGGAAGCCTTTTTGCATCGCGCGTTTATTTCTCTCGTAGGTGGCTCAGCAGTTGGGAGGGAGGGCTGTGTTTCAAATTAATTTGTGTTAATTTAGGTTGCTCAGTTGCTCCAGTTGCTCCTTACCCTCTCCTCACCTTTTGTCATCTTGGATGGCAATTTAATTGGGTCAGGAACGCTATTTTTGTCTTAGCTGGGGAAACAATGAGCTCAAGCAGCAGCCGCCGCCGTAATGAAAAGCCAAATTAATTCCTGATGAAGCTGCCTGGGTTGTGGTCTGGCACTTGGGTTCTTGCAGAGCACAGATGACAGGGGTGGATGAGTGAAGCTGCTCAGTTGCTTTGTGAGCTCATAGGAGCCACAAGCATGGCCCATCCTGTTGTGGGGTCCATGGAATATCCTGAGCTGGGAGGGACCCCCAAGGACCATCCAGTCCAACCCCTGGCCCTGCACAGACGCCCCAACAATCCCACCCTGTCCCTGAGAGTGTTTTCCAAACCCTCCTGGAGCTCTGGCAGCCTTGGGGCTGTGCCCACTGCCCTGGGGAGCCTGGGCAGTGCCAACCACCCTCTGGGGGAAGAACCTTTCCCTGAGATCCAACCTGACCCTGCCCTGACCCAGCTCCAGCCCTTCCCTGGGTGCTGTCCCTGTCATACAGAGCAGAGATGGTGCTGCCCTTCCTGAGGAAGCTGCAGACCCTGATGAGTCTCCTCTCAGGCTCCTCTTTTCCAACAAACCAAGAGCCCACATCTGCTCCTCATGTGGCCCCTCCAGACCCTTCACCATCCCTTTAGCCCTGCTTTGGTTTTACCCCTCCTTTAGGGAATCCACACGGAGAGTTTGGAGCTCTCCAGGGGAAAAACACTCCCACAAGTGCCACTTGTTGGGATTGTCACTGTTGGGGCAGCTCCTGGAGAAGAAAAGAGGATCCTGATGGGGACAGGTCTGGAGTCATGAGCTGGGAGGGTTTGCAGTGCTGTGTGAGGGCTGTAAATAGCAGTAATACCACAATGGCATTGGAGGCTTGCTTTGATGAAGGACACAACCAGTGCAGTCTGGTGGGACGTGTCCAGGTGCCCCTCCACAAGTACAATCCCTCTCCGCTGCGGAGAGTGCACAGGCATCAGTGTGTGTTAATATTGCAACAACAGCTTGGCTTAAAAAAGCTTTTATTACCTTTTTCCAGTTCTGCTCAGTTTTCCAGGGTCATTTTTTAAGCACAGATTTGTGTTTTTTGCTGCAGGAATTGCTCAAGGAAGGGATGCCAAAAGCCTAATTTAAAGTTGTTATTCTGATTTCTGTCCAAAAAGTCCGTGTTTACTTTACCATTGCAAGTATGTACACATGGCACCAGCAGCTGGCTGGGAGGATTTGGGGCCAGATTCTGCTCCCATTCAGAGTGGGGGGATTTCAAAACAGCCCCTGGGACTCGTCCTGGATCTCACTGAGGCTCAGAACCCCACAGGGTTGTGGGGCTGTGTGTTGAATGTGTATATACAACATTTTGGGGTTAATATATAGTAAACCAGCAAGATACTTTGTTCACAGTTTAAAGTGGGTTTGTCAGCATTCTTCTGATATTTTATGGAAAAACAGAACAAAATAAAAGCTCTGTAGTCACACACACACACAAAACCAAACCCCTCTGTCTTCTCTTTGACCCACGTGCCTGGGTTGCCTTTTTGGGCTGCCAAGAAGAGTCAGAAAGGTGAATCAGAAAGGGTTTAGCTCAGGGAGCAGCTGGCACACACTGGTTTCTTGGGAATGTGTCTCTCCTGAGCACGTTTCCTGGTGTGGAACCCAGGGATATCCTGGAGTTCTGTGGGTAAATGGTGCTGTGGTAGTTCAGAGCACCCCAAAGTGCTCGTCCCACTGCCTCCAGAGGACCCTGGATTTCCTCGAAGACCACCCAGGAATGTGTATTTACAGAACTTGCTTTTTCCCTTTTCCCCAAGGCCCCTGCAGTTTCCATTTATTTGGGCACTGGTGGGGCTGCAGGTCAGGTTTTCCAGCAGAGTTGGGAATGCAGGTGTGGAAATGTGGGGCACCAGCTGTGGCTGAGCAGAGGCTGGCAGGGATCATCTGCTCTGGAGCTGCTGTGATTCCCAACGTGCATCTTATAGAATCCAGAGGGGACATGGAGCAGAGCCCTCCCCAGACTTCCTTCCATTTCCCCCTCACTGCCCCCCTCACTTTATTTTCCTCTCATGACAAGGACATTGAAGGGCTGGAGTGTGCAGGGAAGTGAAAGGAGCTGGGAAGGGGCTGGAGCAGCAGGAGCAGCTGAGGGAGCTGGGGGGGCTCAGCCTGGAGAAAAGGAGGCTCAGGGGGGACCTTCTGGCTCTGCAACTCCCTGACAGGAGGGGGGAGCTGGGGGGGGTCGGGCTCTGCTCCCAGGGAACAAGGGACAGGAGGAGAGGGAACGGCCTCAGGCTGGGCCAGGGGAGGGGCAGGGGGGACATGAGGAGGAATTTCTCCCTGGAAAGGGTGGTCAGGCCCTGGCAGGGGCTGCCCAGGGAGGTTTGGAGTCCCCAGCCCTGGAGGTGCCCAAGGAAGGCCTGGATGTGACACTGAGTGCTCTGGGCTGGGGACAAGGTGGGGATGGGCACAGGGGGGATCCATGGGCTGGGAGGGCTTTTCCAACCTCAGTGATTCTGGGATTCTGTGATACTGTAACTTTTAAAGTTCTTTTCAGAGCCTTGAGGGTTGTTAAACTTTAAATGCAACAAAACCCGTGTGGTAATTACTTATGCAAATAGGGTTAAAGAGAGGGTCAAACCATGGGAAAGAAACAGGGAGGAACACACCTTCCCTGGATGCTGTCAGGACATGAGCCTGAAGAGTGTATCCCATAATTAATATATGTAGTGTGTATCCCATGTTTTCATGGTTCTCCACATAAACTTCAAACTTTTTGAAAAGTCATCTAGAACTTTCAGTGATCACAGAATTTTCAAATCACTTTCAGTGGTTTGGGTGGGAAGGGACCTTAAAGCCCATCCAGTGCCACCCCCTGCCATGGGCAGGGACACCTTCCACCAGCCCAGGTTACCCCAAGCCCCATCCAGCCTGGCCTTGGACACTTCCAGGGATGGGGAGTTCGCAGACACCTCTCACCTGTGGATCCTGAATAACTAAATAACCTTCAAAGCCACACGAGTGTCTCCTCTCCAGCTCAGCTCTGCTTGAAGAATCCCTAATAAAAGGGTGCATGATTCCCATGGGCTTTGTGAACCTTAATTGATTCAGGTTTATGAAGAACTTTGATCCAAGAATGAAAGGCATCCAACAGACATGAGCAATTCCTGGTGACAATCACCCTTTATCTGGAGGTCCTCCCTTGTGTGGCTGTAATTAATTTGTATTCTTCGTGCACAAGCAGTGATTGGGATGGTTTTTCCTAGTTCCCTGATGTCTCCTGTTGAGTTGAGCTGAGTCTAAACCAGTGTCTCCCCTGCACCCACCCGTCTGAGTGTGTCAAAGCCTGACATCACCCCTCAGTCCCAGCCTCATTTTGCAATCAGAGAGAGTTTAGAGAGCAAACTGCCAGTTTAATAAGCACTGAAACACACCCAGCCAAGTTTACTTTATTGTTCTTGGGATACCAAAAAAAATAATAATAATAATAAAAAGGTGTTATTTGGACAATAAGATGTTTGGGAGGGTCTGGCTGACTGCAGCCTTTCCTGCCTCCTCCTTTGTGTTCCGGATGCATCAGCAGATGTCCATGAAAGTGCTAAATCTGCACCCTGCCTGACCTTTCCCACTGAGGAAGGTAAATCACTTCTGGCAGGAGCCTGCCCAGAATATCTGCTGAACGATACTGTTGCTAATGTAAACAAATCTAATTAAACAGGGCTCTTAAGGGGGTCTGGGGGTTTGGTGGGGCTTTTGCCCCCTGCTGATGTTTGAATTAATAACCTCCATCCTTGAAGTGCCTAGGTTGAGTTTTACACCTTGGGCCTTTCTCAAGAGGGGAAAAATTTGCTCATGAGTTGAATTTTAAGAGAGCTGTTGTTCCTTTCAAGGCTGTTTTTGTTGTTCCTTTTAAGGGTTTTAGGCTGTTATCATTTTTTGGGTGGATAATGGAGATCAGGCCACCAAAATGAGAAATCACTTGAGAAATATTAAGTCTGTGTTGGGCACGTGTGATAGGGGTGGACTCCTGAGCTCTCCTAACATGGTCCCTGGTGCTTTGGGATAAGAGGAATGTTATCTGGATGGAGCAGAGGATGAGAGAGTTATCCAAGCAGTGGATGTTGAGTCTCTGTTGGATACATCTCACTGTATCTCCTTTCTGTATGTCAACGTGTTATTCTTCTCTCAGCCCTATCACTCTTCCTAAAAGTTTGGCCACTGCTTCATCAGCAATTAAGAAAACTTCCTGGGATCTAAAGATAGATTCCCAAACCTATAAATAATTGCAAACCCAAGCCTGTCTCAAGGGTGTGTCTGTAGGTTCCTGACACAGAGCTGGTCAGCAGCCCACTTGAAAGCTGGGCTCAGCTTTGAGGACATCCAGGTCCTGATCCCGGTTCTTATCCTGTCCCTGGAGCATGTTCAAGTGAGGGTTGCAAAGTTCCCCTGAGCAGGAAGAGGGGGGAGCCCCCAGGCCCCGTGTGCTGCAGGTGTGACCCTGGGAGGGGCTGCATTGGTCTCCAAAAGGGTTCATCTGGAACATCTTCCAAGTCACATTTTCCAAAGTACGTGTGGATGTGGGTTTGTGAAGGGAATTACAGCAGTGAGTTGTTATGTAAGGGCAGGGGATGGTCCATCCCAAGTGCTGGTTGGGAAAACAATCAGGATGGTGAAGACTTCTGTGGGAGATTTTGGCGTGTGCTGTTTGTCAGGTAGCTCTTGACCCCAAGAAACATAACCAAATCAGTCTGTTAGATTTCTTTTATAATAACAAGAATAAACCCTCACTATTTATTTATATGAGCAATATGAACCTCAGCCTAACGATGAGACTTTCATTTGGCTTCAAACAGCTCCTACAGGAAATGAATCCCAAAACCCATCTCGGCGTGTGGCGTGTGCCAGGAAATCAATAGGACACAGTTCCAAATCAGAGCCACGCTCTGCCTCAGAACTGAGTCATGAAGCCATGACTTAACACCCAGCTGGTGCCAGGGCCTTCAGAGGGTGAATGACTTGCCATGGGAAGAGCAGGTGTGTGGATGGAAGGTGCTGGAGACGACGGGCCTTGCATTGGTCCCACCTCCCCTCAGTGCTCTGTCACATCCCTCCCACACCCAGCCTCTGCTCCCACTGGATTTTGGGGCTGAACTGGGGTTTTTGGTGTGAGGAATGTTCAGTCCCCCTCTGTGTATTCGTAGGTGCTCTCACTCCATAGGTACAGGATGGAGCAGGAAGGGGCTGTGGGCATGTGGGTGCTTTGCACGTCCCGACCGAGGGAAGCCAACCACAACCTTTGAAATGCAAACGGAAGGTGGCACAGATGGTGGGTGGGGTGGGGTGGTTGGAGGTTTGGGGGGCAGTGGGGGGAGTGATTCCCGGGCATGTCAGGGCTCTGGTGTGGTTTTGGCTCCGGATCCCCCCTCCTGGAGCACCGAGACGGGGCTGATACCATCAGGAGGCTGCGGTTGGCTCTGCCTTGGTGGGACTGGCCAAGGCTGTCGAGATACATCTCCATGAGATTTGCATAGCTGGCAAAGGAAGCCTGTTTGCTGAATGCTGAGAAAACTGCCTGTCTTTTTATTAGGAATGAGGGCTCTGGGTTGGTGCTGGGCTGTGTGATGGCTCCTGGGATGGGGTTCCTCCCCACGCCAAGCTCAGACCGCTCTGGGCTCCCTCCTGCTGGTGTCCTGCTTCCAGAGGCTGAGGCTCACCAAGCCTGGCTGCAAAACTCAGGGTATCAGAGAGTCCTAAAAGTGCAGAGAGCCCTAAAAGTGCAGAGAGTGGCTGGATGCAGACAAAAGTCAAGGATGAGGACTCTGGAGCTTGTTTTACTGCTGTGTTTTGCTGCTGCTGCTCAAGGATCGGTGTCTAATGGGATTTTTGGACAGAGATTCACCTGGGAAAGAGGTGCTGGAGGAGCTTGGTTAATGTCACTTGGATTGAGGAATTAGAAGAGGAATATGCTGAGATGGATTCCCATCTATAAAATTGATTGGATTTCATAACATCATGGAATCCCAGAATGGTTTGGATTGGAAGGGACCTTAAAGCTCCTCTCATTCCAACCCCCTGCCATGGGCAGGGACATCTTCCACTGGACCAGGATGCTCAGATGTGAGGTGGGATGGGTGGCTGACCCATCTGTACATACCAAAAACAAGGCTAAAAGTTCAGTAAAACCATCAGACTTAAGAAAGAACAAAAGTAAACTAAATAGCAATAAATAAATCTCCTTTAAGAGTGGATTGAAAGCATTTAACAGTGGTTCCTGGCATTCCTGGGGTGTGGAAGGAGCATCCTGGCTGCCAGGTGGAGTCACACTCTACTGACTGAACAGCACAAGGTGGGAAGGAGTTTTTGTTTTGATAAGGGGCAGAATGAGCCCTGTTTTCTGCTCCATGAAATCCTGACAGGCCTTGATCAGTGCTGGTATCTCTGCATTATTCATAATTCCTGGTATTCCTCCCTTAACAGCCTTTGCCAAGTGTTGGATGCAGCCAGTTGTCTCCCTCCCTGGGCATCTTGGAGGACCCAGAGATTTGTATCCCTCTGGGAGCAGAAAGTGGCCATGGCAGAGCCATGTGTGGGAATCTGTCCTGGGAGAGAATCCTGGGATGAAATAATGAAGCTCTAAACGTATTTAAACAGGGAAATGGCGTGACTTGGATAACGACTATAATTAATTAAAGCTATTTAAGCAGCTTCCTGGGGTTCTGATGATGTTGGAGGCAGGAGAAGAAGGATGTGGAGCTCACAGGGTATAAAACCCCGCTACGTGTGTCGACTTTATTAATGGCTTTGCTGTGTTGGGGTGGATGTTTTGCTGGATACCACGAGATCCTAATTGAGGAAACGTGTTCTCTGCAAACAGCCCCTGCCCTCCTGCTTGGCTTTGTGCAGAGCCAGGGTTTGTCAGGGAAGATGGGAAGGCAGGAACGCCGAAATCCCCGCAGGGCTCCGCCCGGATTGCGCTGGCCGGAGGTTTGTCTGGGTGTATCCGTGAGGAGCTCGGGGCCAGCTGGACTCTGGGATGAGGGCCTGGCCAGCCCTGCTTCCTTAGCAAAGCCACAGGCTGTCAGAGCTAATGGGCTGGGAAAGCTCCACTGGGTTTTTCCCACACCTGCACAGTCCTGGGCAGGGACTGGAGCCTGGGCATGTCCCTCCAGCTCACCAGTGACCTCCTCTCTGCCTGGTCCTGCTTGCTGGCAGGATAACATGTCCCAGGAACCTCCAGGCTGGAGCTTCCCTTGCTGTTGTGTCACAGAATCACGGAATCCCAGAATATCCTGAGTTGGAAGGGACCACAAGAACCATCCAGTCCAGCTCCTGGCCCTGCACAGATGATCCCCTGTGCCCCAGAGGATCATCCAAACCCTCCTGGAGCTCTGGCAGCCTTGGGGCTGTGCCAACCACCCTCTGGGGGAAGAACCTTTCCCTGAGATCCAACCTGACCCTGCCCTGACACAGCTCCAGCCCTTCCCTGGGTGCTGTCCCTGGTCCCCCAGAGCAGAGCTCAGTCCTGCCCCTCACAGCACGTCTGGGGCTCCTCACAGAAGGGGTTGAGTTGGGAGGTACCACCAGTGGGGTCATCTGGTCCAAGCTCCCTGCTCAAGCAGGGTCATCCCAGAGCACATCCTCAATCCCTTATCCTTTGGGATCCCATCCCCACAGTGTAAATGTGCCAGCAGTGCTTTCCCGAGCAGGGGAACCCCAGATTGCTGACGGCATCCTAAATATGATCCTGATGGCTGGGCTCTGGTCTGTGCTGGAGAAGGGAAAACCAGGTCAAATGTAGAGATTCAGATCAGTTCTGGTATTTGTGTTATTGCTTGTAAAAGTATTTTTTCTACAGCTTCAGTGGTCTTTATCCTTAGGGACAGCAGTGCTCCTGATCCCGCTTTGGGAGTGGTTTGGAGCGGTCGGTTTGTGTCAGGGGATTTTTGGCATAAAGGGCTTTTTCCATGGAATGTTTTGGGGAGGGTAACACAAACTCCCACTGTCACCTCAGGCCCTGCTTGGTGGGAGACTGTGTCTCAGTGATATAAACACTGCCAACCTGCAGAAAACACTCCATAAATCCCTCTCCTGCCTCTTTTATTCCACAGTTTGTGGGCATCTCCATGAGATGATCTTTAAGATCCCTTCCACCCCAAGCCCCCTCCAGCTGCTGTGGCTGACAGTGTCCATCCCTGTCTGCTCCTTGCAGCCCTTTCTCCTTTTTAAGTGCTTGAGTGATGTTCAGTTTTGGGTGGTTCTGTTTTTCTTCTGACAAATGCTTTTGGACAAAGGCCCGTGTCTGTCGGGGTGGTGCTGAACTCTTGCACAAGCTGAGTAATCACCACCCCATCGGGGTGCAGGGCTGTGGCTTTGGGGGCTGAGGGAGGGCCCAATTCCCGCTTTCCAGTTAAACCGAGCAGGGATGTGAAGCAGTGTTCCCTGGGATGTGTTTCCAGAGGTGATCTGATCCCTTCTTTTCTGGTGTGAATGATAAGGACTGAGTTTAGCCCGGATACTCGGAGCACTTGTGGAAGATTTAGTAATGAAGCACCAGGGGAGGTGTTTTCACAGCCCCCTCACAGACAGAGGCATGGGGGGAGATGCAAGAAATACAGTGTCCAAGGATGGGGCTTGGAGCAACCTGGGCTAGTGGAAGGTGGGGTGGAATGAGGTGGGCTCTAAGTCCCTTCCAACCCAAACCAATCTGGGATTCTGGGATTAAAGAACAGCATTGGCTTGTTCTCCCCTTTCACAGACGGTTTTTTTTTTGTCCAGTGTGACCTTTTGTGTGTCTTCTGGTATTTCTTTGTTGTTTTAGGGAACACAGGTTCTCCTTTTGCACGTGGGTGTCCTTCAGCTGCAAGCACAGCTCTCAGACTGAGGGCTTGGAATACTGGAAGCTGTTCTGTCCAAGCACCCTTTGCTGTGCTACAGCTCTAACAGAAGGAATTTTGAGTGCAAAAGAACATTAGCCACATCTCTGGTCATATTTAGGATGCCATCAGGATCATAATTAGGATGCCATCAGGAATCTGAGGTTCCCCTGCTCAGGAAAGCACTGCAGACTGTTGGCCATTAGCTCTCTGCTGTTTTGGGAGTGGGTGTCTCTGCCTGGAAGAAGCATTAAGGATGAAGTTTTGAGTTTGGTGATGTGGGAATTGATCATCTTGGCTAATCCCAGGGCGCTCTAATAGAGCTGGTGGTTGTGTTTTCCTTGGCACAGCATTAGGATGGGCATTACCCAGCAGATCCTGATTTGCTCCTGCAGAGAGGAGTTAGGATGGATGTGGTGTTGGAGAGTTTCACACTGGCTTTATAATGCTCTCTTTTGGTCTCATGTTCAACCAACAGCTCAGAGTTTTAGCTGGTATTAATTGTGTGGCTGAGCAGTAAAAGTGCCCTTTTTAAACAGCATAAATTGCAATTAATGGGGAAAACTGGCTGTGGAATCCCAATGTTTACCTCCAGTTGTTTGTGTTCCCTTTTCCTACCAGCCTGGCTACTGGGCATTTTGGGCACAGGGATAGCCAGGAACTCCTTCTTGCCTGGCCCAAGGACATCCAGGATTAGCTGGAATGAGCAAAAGGCTTGAAATCAGTTTTTTGGGTGAAGAGGGGGCTGGTTTGTTTGCAGAGGATGGTGCTGTTCTTGTCCAGGGTGTCGTGGAACCACAGGATTGATGGGGTTGGAAAAGCCCTACGAGACCATCAAGTCCAGCTGCTCCCCAGCACTGCCCAGGCCACCACTGACCCCTGTCCCCAAGTGCCACATCCACAGGGATTTTAAATCCCTCCAGGGATGGGGACTCCAAACCTCCCTGGGCAGCCTCTATCAATGCCTGACCACCCTTTCCAGGGAGAAATTCCTCCTCATGTCCCACCTGCCCCTCCCCTGGCCCAGC
>VYXB01003707.1:65816-126358 GCA_013397135.1 Pachyramphus minor
CAACTCCTTCTGGCCATGCTCCAGCCCTGCTGTCACATTGCTGTGGCCTCCTGCTCTGTGATGCCCATCGGAGCCGTGTGTCCATCTGGGATGAGGCCATTCCCATCTGCCTGCCAAAGGGCTCCATCCACCCACCTGCCCTGAACACACATGGGTTGGTTTCACCACTCCTTGTTCTCTGGCCTGATTTTTCCTTTTATCTGTGCTTGTTTTCCTGTCTGTGTTTGGACACAGAAGCTGTTCCAGCGTCCGATCTTTGCCTTTCCCTTGTTTACGGAGCGTTCGCGTTTCCTTGTGCTCCGGTCGGTTGGGTTCCAACCCCTCCAAGGGAATCTTTAGCAACAGGTTTCGATGGCCACTTTCTACAAGGGGAAAAAAAAATAATGTTTGGAATATTTTCATTGTAATTAAGCTTTGCAAATATTTATAAAAATAACATCTTGGCCACAGTCATGCGTGCAGTGAAACCTCCCGGTCTGTTAGCCCGGAGCAGGGAGCGTTCCCTGGACCTTTCCCAAGAGGGATGCTTGTTTTCCTTCCCAAAGTGTGAGCTGGGGAGGAAGCTGGGGAAGCTGAGAGGCAGGTGAAGAGGCAGAGAGGGATTTTGGCATGTTTGGGCTGCAAACATCCTTCAAGCCCTGCTCCCCAGCACCTGCCAGCATTGGAAGGTTGGGCACCCAGGAGCAAAAACCCAACATTTTTCTCGAAATATTAGATTGATTTTAATTGTTTTGCTGCCTTAAAGAAAAAAAGTGAACAGTTACTTACTCCCCACATGCTCTGTTTTGAATCTATTGTAATTTTACAGGCAAAGCCAAAATACTAAATCCACAAAATGAGGGCAGGAGCACGGGGACAAAACTCCGGTCACATTCCCTTACAGAGCTGCCATATGGATCAGCCTGGGTGCCTGCTAAGCCCTTAGCACGTGCAGGATTGTGTCTTTTATCCATGGAAAATTTCCTTGCTTCCCATGAAGCCCAGCCTCATTCACAGGTTGGCATGGCATGGGAGAGAATTCCTGTGCGGGGGGAGCGCTGGGCCCGGGCTCCGGCTCCTGCTGCTCCCGAGAGCCGGGAGTTCTTTCAGGGGATGTAAATCCTGTTTCAAGGCTTGAGCCAAACTCCTGACTAATGACTGGGAGGCAGAAACATTCCCTGTGGGCCAGGGCTCCTGCCTACCTTCTGCATGCTGCTGGCATCCCCTTTCCTACCCCAGTGCCGGAGGGTGCTGGGACAGGACCTCCGGGTGCTGGTGGACATCGGGCAGGACCTCCTGCAGATACTCCTGGTGCTTTCTACCCTTCCAGTGATTAATGCAGGGGTTTTAATTATGAGCTAAGTCCTGTCTCAGTGACCCATTTCCCAGCTGGAACAGTCCCAGCCACTCTCCTTGTTCCTTTCTGGATCTGTTGTGGGCTGACAGCTCCTGTGTCGAGCGAGCGTAGATTTGTGTACATCCCACAGCCACTGCATTTGGAGGTGCAGCTGAGGTTCCCTGGTGTTTAGGTGGCTTTGATAATGAGGTTTTGGGTTGAATTCTCTTAATTCTGGGTAGGTTTGAAAGGCAGAGAGTTCTGACCATCCCTTGGCAGAATGTGCTGTGCTGCTGGGCTTGGCAGTGCTGTGGGGATGGTTGGACTTGATGACCTTGGAGATCTTTTCCAACCCAGATGGTTCTGTGATTCCATAATTTTATGGTGATTTGAGCTGCTGCCCTGTGTCCCCTTTCCTTGGTAATCCCACCAAATTTACCTGTCAGTAGATATTTTTACTGTTGTGTGAATCATTTTCCACTGTTTTGCTCAAATTTAAGGATTTGTTCTCACCTCAGCCTTTGAGGAGTTCCTGGCATAAATCCTTGTCCATCAAGTCAAACCTTTTACCTCAGAAATACAAAACAAGCTGCTGTTTAAATCCAGTGTATCAGCTCAGATTCCCCAAATAGCTGCTGGAAGTGCAGGAAAAGGCCGTGTCCGGGTCCTGGCCTAATTCGACAATTGTTGTTGGTGCCAAGTCGGTTTTGATGCCACATAATTTTCAAGGAAAGTTCAAAGAAAGCCTGTGGAAACCTTTCCTGTCAGCTGTCCCTCCTGGGTTCCTGCTTCTCCAGTGTTTGTTTAGGTGACATTTGAGATGAAGGTGTTTGTGGGGCTGCCCTGTGTCCCCTGGGTTGGTCTGAAACTCGGACATTTAACAGGGATTACAGGGGTGCCTTTATTTTACAGTACTTAAAAGGCCAAAACACAATCAGGAAAACATGGACATCAGTTGGATTATGCAAAAGGATGGAGCCGCTGGCCCTTTAGAGCTGGGGGAGACCTCACTGCCCAAAGGAAATGGGGAGATGTGTGTTAGGAAATCGCTGCTTTATGTGAGGTTTGGTTTGTTAGATTTCCTCCCTGATGGTCCCAAGTGCCCTCACCGTGTGCCAGCTCAGTGGGGGCACCTTTGTTTGCAGGAAAATCCCCAATTCAGGGACCTCCCTACCTTACCCCAGTCCTTCCCAGCACCTCAGGCTGGGAAAATGCCCTTTCCAGCCCTCCTGAAAATACAGACATCACGGTGGCAGTGCCGGGGGCTCATTAGCTGGGCAGAAAAGGAGGACTAATTAGCTGTGCTGTGCTCAGCATGGCTCCGTGTGTGCTGTTCCCAGGAGCAGAGCCAGGGCTGGCTGGGGTGGTTGGAGCTGCCAGGGCTGTGTTGCTGCTCCCACTGAGAGTGTTCTCCCTGCTCTGGGGGTCCCACATTCCCCCCACCCCATTTTCATCCTGTGCCCCATGCCCACCTTGTCCCCCAGCCCAGAGCACTGAGTGCCATGGCCAGTGGACACCCCCAGGGCTGGGGACTCCAAACCTGCCTGGGCAGCCCCTGCCAGTGCTTTTGTAGCCATTTCCCCCAGAGTTTTGACCTCAGCCTTGTCCTCCACTGTTGTTATTTTTGGATACTTGGTCGATTAAGCATCAGGATGAGCTTTGTCTCACCTCAGGTATTTGGGCCTCAGCCCTTGGGGATCACCAATCAGCATTGCAAGACAAGCATGAATTGCCAACCCTGTCACCCTCTGAATGTTTAGGCCACTAGAAGCTCAATTTAAGAGCTTAATTTTGAGGAGGTGAGTTTTGAGAACTCCCCCCCTCCAGTCTCCCCGTGGCTGTTTGGAGCTGCGTGGAGCTGTGTGGGTGCCCCGGGGGTGCCGTGGTGTGGTGCTGTCACCCCCAGTGCTGCTGATCAAAGGCAGCATTCCACACTGGGAGTGTGAAATCCTGTTTGGGGGGCTGTGCTGGGGCTGTTCTGCTCCGCCTGCTCCCAAAGCCGACTCCGTGTGTGCTGACAGAAGGCCGAGCATATGTTCCGAGGGGCGTCATTAGGAGCAATTGGTTGCAACCTTGGTAATGCTGGGATTTACAGTCTCCCTGTAATCTCTGGTGCCTGTCAGGGTGGAGAAGACACTCCCAGAGGCAGCCTGCAGCCTTCTGAAAGGCTGGGGCTGGCTGATTCCAACTGGGAATGGGGGTGCTGGTGGCACCTCGCCAGCTGGGACCTGGTGGAGACTGGTGGTGCCACCCCCTCCACGGGCTGTCGTGTTGAAACACCATCCAAAAGATCCACTGCCATCCATGAGTGTGTTTGCATTCCTTCTGGAGGCAGCTGCTCTACTGTCCTCCGTGCCATCACTCCCCCAGCCCTGTGGGAATTCAGTGTTGCTGCTCCCAGTTGGTGGCAGCTGGTGGTGCTGGTCAGATCCACAGCTCTGCCTTTGGTTTGGGGCTCCCTTTATATCCCCTGACTTTGGACTGCAAAAAGGAACCCTCAGGTCATGCTGGCCACCCCTTAGAGGTTTCCAGAGGATGGAAGGGCACGTGAGTGCAGGGGAAGCTGGGAGCAGGGAAGCACAGGGACAAGAATTCCCAAAGTCCTCCAGGTGTGCACCACATCCCGTTGCAATGGGCCCAAAATTTGGGTCTCGTAGGAATGCTTCCAACAAGGCTTCCAGACACCCTCACTTGGTCCTGAGAGCTGCAGAATGCATAGGCTGGCCTTGTGTTGAAGCCCTGGAGCTGAGACATGATCCTGAAGGAACAGCAGCTCCAGGAACACGTGGCTCCCAGGCAGGGATGGTCTCCATCGTGGGTCAGGAGTTTTTGTTGGCACAGGAACCTGTGCCAAGGCTTGGGAAGGGAGCTGATCCCGCTGCTTCCCAGTACACCACAGAAAGCAACTGTGTCTGAACTCTTCCATGTGGATTTGGCTCTTTTTTGGCACTTCTTCCCCCAGGCCTCATCAGCCACGGAAGTGTTTGATGGGACATGGCCGATAACATCTTGGAGTTCTTGCAGATCAGGATAATGAAGTGTGAGTGGGATAAGGATGTACCATTGCTGGGAAGAATCTCCTTTTCTTTGCCAACTCCAGCTAAAAAGGTTTGTCAGAGAGAATGTGCTTTGCTGTGGGGCTGCTGCTGCTTCTCCTGTGAGAAGATCTCTGAGTCATCCCGGTGCCAGTGATGGGCTGAGGTGCTCCCAGCAGGTTGCTCAGGGCTGGATCCCATTTGGCCTCCAAGGATGTGGCTGCACATCCTCTCTGGGCAGCCTGTGCCAGAGCTGGATCATACTTAGCATATAAAAGGTGTTTTTTTGTTTGTTTTTGTAAGGTTTACAGTGGAATTTGAGGTATTTCAGCCTGTGCCCGTGTCCAGGTTGGGGGCTGGTTGCTGCTGGTCCCGGTACCGGTGTGGAATTAATTAATTGTGCTGGTCATCCCAGTCACGTGCCACTGGAGAGCTTTGGCTCCTGCACAGGCTCGTTGTCATTCCGTGCCATGCTCGGCGCCAGCGGGAGCCCACGAGCTCTTTAACCTAATTCCCATCCCGTTCCCCAGCTCCCGGCGTGGGAAGCCGAGGAGAGCCAGGGCTCCTTTGGCCAGGGGTACCTCAGCTCAGCACTCGTGTGCTCTCCCTGCAGTGCAGCCCAGGACTTGGATCCATAATCCTTGTGGGTCCCTTCCAACTCGGGACATTCCATGGTTCTACATCATAACTTCCCTGAAACCCGGACTAATGCTGTTCTTCAGCTGATCTTACTCTCAAAAGCCACCTCCTGCTGGAAATCTAGTTCCTAAACTGTGATCTCTTTACTTAAATGGGCAGCAGTGTGTTTTTGTCAAGGTCCTTGGGTACTCAGTGAAAAACTGAAACATAATTGAGTTCCTCCTCTCTAATTAATCTAGAGGTGAGGTATAGTCAGGAATTAGGACAGTTCTGCCTTAAAGGAGCTGAGGAAGAGCAGGTGTGTGGAATAATGTTCCCATTTCTGTGCTCTGGGCTGGGTGACAAGGTGGGGATTGGTCACAGGGTGGACTCTGTGATCTTAGAGGTCCTTTCCAACCTCAGTGATTCTCTAGTTCTCTGATTTAGGCAGCTGAGTCCTGCCCTTGCCAGCTCCAGGAGTGCTCCAGGCAGGAGCTCTGTGTGTGTGGTGTTGCAGTGCACTTTTCCATCCCAATTCTGGCTGCTCTGTAGTTTATAAACATTCTTCAAAGGGAATTGTTATGAAATACAAGTTTTGTGTATTCACAGGCTTTGTGCACTGGGAAAATCATGGGGTGGATGTCTTGGAGGGTGAGCAGGTGAAGTGTCTCTGAGATGAAAAGCTTGAATTAGAAATGTATTTGTGGATAAACAAAGGGGATTGTAGTGCACGTGTTATCATCAAGTGAGAGATCCTGTGGGATTCAGGAATAAGGATGACCCCAGGCTGACTGGAGCTAGAGAGAAATCCCATTGCTGGCAGGTTGGAATAGGCTTTTAGGGAATGAGTTTTCTCCTTGTGTCCTGGCAGGAATCAGATGAGACTTGTCCTGCGGTGAGAACAGGAAAACAAAGTGAGAAATGTGTCCTTTGCAGTGCTCTGGATTTAATTTGTGTGCAGCACCTGCACAGAGTGAAACCCTGATTTAATACTCAGAGCACTTTTAGCTCTGTTTACACAGAGTGTACAAAGAATGAAGCCTGTATTTCATGGAATCATAGTCTGGATCCCAGAAGAGTTTGGATTGGAAAGGACCCTAAAGTTCATCTTGTTCCACCTCCTGCCATGGGCAGGAACACCTTCCTTTAGAAAGTTCTGCCTTCCCTTTCCTCTTCCTTTTCCCTTCCCTTCTATTTCTGAGTGTCTGTATGTTTGATACACACGTGAAGTGTCCAGAAATTTGGGATTCATCTTCTTGCAGACATTAAAAACAGCACCTGGACTTTGCCTCATCATTTCCCAACAGACCCATTTTACAGGAGTTCATTTTAGTTTGCAACTAAACCAGAAACTCAACTGAACTTCAGTGCACAAGTCTCTGCACTACCAGCACTTTACTGAGTGTGTGTCTGAGCCTGGTGTTAGCTCAGGTATTGTCAGGTGGAGTCCCCAGCTCTGGAGGTGCCCAAGGAAGGCCTGGATGTGGCACTCAGTGCTCTGGGCTGGGGACAAGGTGGGGATGGGGCACAGGGGGGATCCATGGGATGGGAGGGCTTTTCCACCCTCAGTGGCTCTGGGATCTTGTGAGGTGCTGTGTGTCATAAATGTCATTTATTAGCAGTGACTCAGAGCCTTGCAGGGAGATCTGAGCATGGTGGAGTGTGACTGGGGTGTGCTGGAAACTCCAAGTGCTGCTCGTAAATGGGAGCCCAGCCAGCGCCATCAGGGCTTTATTTGGAAAAAGTAACCTGGTAGGAGCCTTTATGAGGGAGATCAAACGTTTATTGGTCTAGCACCTACCTTTAGGACTGATTTTGGGACAGCTGCAGTCAAAGTGCTTAAAGAATAACTCAGATGTGTTCTCTGAGGAGGTTTGTCCCACTCCTGGAGCTCAGCAGGGTGCCCATAAAGCTGTGACCCTCGTGGTGCCTCACAGCCAGCTCAGTGGGCCAGACTGTGGGTCCTTGATCCCAGATTTTGAGGAGGAGAACAATGAAAGCATCATTCATCCCTCATGAGATGAGGGAGGATCAGCTGTGCCAACACTGGGTGACTGGGTGACAATGCTGCTTATGTTGAGACTGCAGGGTTAAAACCCACGTGGATGAGGGAGGAATGTTTTCATTTGTTATAATTCCTGTACTTAACCAACGAGCTGGTGGCTTTGTAGCATCTTAGAATTACAGAATATCCTGAGCTGGAAGGGACCCTCAGGGATCATCCAGTCCAACCTTGCACAGAACCATCCCCAGGAGTCACCCCCTGTGCCCCAGAGGAGCAGCCAAACCCTCCTGGAGCTCTGGCAGCCTTGGGGCTGTGCCCACTGCCCTGGGGAGCCTGGGCAGTGCCAACCCCCCTCTGGGGGAAGAACCTTTCCCTGAGATCCAACCTGACCCTGCCCTGACACAGCTCCAGCCCTTCCCTGGCTGCTGTCCCTGGTCCCCCCAGAGCAGAGCTCAGTCCTGCCCCTGCTCTGCCCCTGCCCAGGGAGTTGGAACTGCACTGAGCTGTCCCCTCAGTCTCCTCTGGTCCAGCTGAACACACCAAGTGCCCTCAGAGCTCCTCAGTTTCCCCCTCCAGGCCCTTCCCCATCCTTGTTGCGATTTCCCCCCTTCCCACAACTCTCATATTTCATCCCAAGTCATGTGGCTCCTCAAACACTGGGATATTCCTGGGTCTGGCACCTGCAGTGCTGTTAAATGTCCCTGTGGAGCAGGGAGGATGAGGAGGAGGATGAGGAGGAGGGAGCTGGGCCAGGTGAGACGCGTGGATGCCTTTGGAATGAGGACACCTTTGGAATTAGGACATGGCAAGGGCAGCTGGTGCCGTCAAGGACAGGATTTCTAGGAAAGGAACAAAGACAGAGGTGTTTGCTCAGCAGCCACGTGTGTTCCCTGGAACACTGATGCCTCAGTCTTGGCTAAGACATGGAGCCTTGAACACTCAAGGCAACGAAAAGAATAGTCCTTCAAGTAGGTGACATGAAAATGTGCCTGAAACAGCAAAAATCAGGCCTCATTTTAGACACTTGACATTATTTATATGATGCACATGTGCTTGTGTGTCACACATTTATTGAGTCCTTTATTTTCAACCCAATATCACCCCTGATATTGTCCACTCTAATGTTGGGGAGCCCTGGGGACAGTCACACCATAGGACAGGACACAGCAGCCCTGCTGTGGGAATTATTTCTGATTATGGCTGGAAAATCGCAAGTTTTTGGTTTATTTTGGCTCCCCTACACCTCTTGTGCTGGGCTGGAGTGGTGCCTGCAGTAGTGAGACCTGTAAGTATTTCCCAGTTTGTAACTTGCCTTTAAAAATTCCCTTGGGATGGGAGCTTGGTGTAGGAGAGCCTTTCCTCATGTTTACATTTTTTAGGTGTCATAAACTTCCAAGTAAATTCCTCCCCCTGTTCCTCAGGTACTTGAGTGCAGAAAAGAGGGATGTGAATAATTTGCATTTCTTAAGAAGTGCTCTGCTCCTTCTGGGAGTGCAGAGACCTGGAGTTACTGGGAGATGTTGGGCAGGGAGGAGAACTCAGGGAAAATTAAAAATAGGCTCTGAAGGCTCCAACCTGAGCATCTGATGATGGTTCCTGCCTGTCTTCGAAGCAGAGGAGTTTTGTCTGCAAGGAGGGCTCTGCTGACATCCATTGGAGACAGAAAACCTGGGCCTGGGCCACGGGCCAGGCTTTTTATCCCTGACTTCATTTATTTTTCTTGGTTTATTCAGCCCTTAATATTATTCCAATGGAGATTTTGTTTCCAGCCCGACATCCCTCAGGAAAGCTTCCATCCAGCCCCGTTTCCTCTGTCCTGGGACCAAACCCTGGTGCCCCTGTGGGGCTGATTGGCTCTTAGTTTTTATTTGTGTCCATTTTAAACGTGTCACTGGGTTTTATTCTGGGGTTTGGGGGCTTTCAAGGACATGTTTGTGTGCTGATGGTGGTTGGATTTACTGTGTGGGGGTTTTTTTTGTGGGTGCTTTAGTTCAAATACTTTGCATTTGCAAAAGAAACTCACTCTGAACAAATTCCATGTATTTTTATCCATTTGTGTGGGTAGTGGAAGGTGTTGCTGCCCATGGCAGGGGGTGGAGTGAGATGAGCTTTAAGGTCCCTTCCACCCCAAACCATTCTGGGATTCTGTAAGTGATTTCTGTAGGGAAAAGGCTCATTTCCATGACAGACGTGCATGTAGGACAATTTATGATGTTTAAAAGGGCAGTTAGGTGAAGTGTAACTGCTGTTTTGATGAGAGCTTTATCCAGCTTTCCCTCAACCATGTTGACTTTGCAGGTTGTGTGACCAGCTCATTGCTTTGGGCTGTGGGGAAGTGAGGAGTCCTCCTTGTGAGGGGATGTTGAGCTTGTGTTCCACCCACCCTCTGAATATTCCTCCTGTCATCCTCAGAAATGTTATATAAATCATAGGATCCCAAAATGGTTTGGGTGGGAAGGGACCTTAAAGTTCATCCAGTGCCCCCCCCTGCCATGGGCAGGGACACCTTCCACCAGCCCAGGTGGCTCCAAGCCCCATCCAACCTGGCCTTGGACACTTCCAGGGATCCAGGGGCAGCCACAGCTTCTCTGCCCAACCTGGGCCAGGGCCTCCCCACCCTCCCAGCCAGGAATTCCTTCCCACTCTCCCATCTGTCCCTGCCCTCTGGCAGTGGGAAGCCATTCCCTGTGTCCTGTCCCTCCATCCCTTGCCCATCTCTCCTGGGGCTGCCTCTCCTCTGGTCCCCAGCCCTGCTTTAGTTCCCAGGTGAGGTTTGTACCTCTGGAAGGACCATGGATCTGTCCTGTGCAGCTCTTGGATCCAGGGATTCTGCAGTGCTGGCAGATGGGGTTTGGCAGCTGCTGCTTGGAGCTGCTGCCCTTAATTTTAATTTTTCTTCCCAGCAGATGATTGATGAGCAGCAGTGCAGTTACACAGGTAACATATGCTCCTGTTTCCAGAGGGTTTGTAGGGAACAATGTCATGAGGAGATGGGATCCTCTGATTTACAGCAATGGGTTTTTTTTTTTAATGAGGTCTGGGTAAAAGTTCAAGAGGGAAACCGAAACCCATCAGCATATTTGGGATAATTGTAGGGATGCTTAGACTTCACCCCTCTGCCTGTAGTGCTGTGAGCCAGCACATGGGTGGAAAAGATGGAAAAACTGCTGGAACCCTTTTTCTGTGTGTCTTCCACCCTTTCCCTGCCCTGCAGCTCCCGGCACATCCAGTGCTGTGGTCGGCCTCTGTGGAGCGAGGACCCTTCTCACCCTGGAATCACCGGGATTGACCACAACCTCTGTCCCACCACAGCCTTTGGAATACACATTCTGGTTCTTTGGAAGCCACTTTCTCAGACATTTCACTAAAAGGGCTTTAATTTTGTATTTTGTGGTTGGCCTTATCAACAGTGAGTGCCTTTGAGTGATCTCCTAAAGCCCCGGGCCTTGCCCGGAGCAATATTCCAGCTGGGTGAGTCAGGGCTGAGCTGGGCTTTGAAGCTTTTGTAGCATGAAACTATTTTTCAGTGGTGAATTAATGAGGTTTCAGCTTGTCCAAAACGTGAAGCCATTACGCTGAGTCTGTGTTTTTGAAAGGAACAAACAGCTCCGTGGTCTCAGCAGCCCTTGGTCCTAAAAACCTTCTAGAGGTTTCCCAGATGGAGTTGTCTTGGCTGTCCCAATCACTGTGTGAGGTGAAAGGGTTTTCAAATCATAGAATCAGAGAGTCCTTAAGGTTGGAAAAGCCCTCTGAGATCATCAAGTCCAACTTTTCCCGCAGCACTGCCAAGGCCACCACTGACCCACGTCCCCAGGTGCCACATCCACAGGGCTTTGAAATCCCTCCAGAGGTGGTGATTCCAGTGCCCTGGGCAGCCCCTTCCAATGCCTGACCATCCTTTCCATGAAGAAATTGTCCCTGATATCCAGCCTGTCCCATCAGTAACCCAGGACTCAAGGAATGAGCCCACAGCAGCACGAGGGGAACGCCGAGATTCCGACAGCTCCGTGTGCAGCCGCCTTAAACGGCTTGGTGTCGGTGCTTTCATCTGTACACGTGTTTCTGTACTCGTGTTTCTGGAGTGGGGATTAACCTCTGTGAAGAGCTTTGAAGTGAAATGCTAATTTATTACAAATATGCAAATGTCAGTGCTGATCAAAGGGAGCGGAGTGAAGAGCGGCACGTGGGAGCGCAGAGCGCGGCCAGACTGAAGAGGCTTGGAGAAGTCGTGGAAAACCACATTAGTGGTAAAACATGGTCACCTGAGTGTCAGCCTGGCACAGGGACATCATCCACAGTGGCCATGTGGGGCAGGAAGCCCTTGGTTGTCTCACTGGGAGCATCTCCAGGCTGTGCTCCATCAGGATTCAGGGCTGACGTGCTACCGGGGCCGGTTGTCTGTAAACACGCAGGAGGTGATGACCTCCCAAGAAGTGTTTACCCTTCCCTGCCACTGGATTTCTGCATGGTTTAGTCCTTCCTTAACTGGAGAACCACAGGCTCTCACAGCAGCTTCCTGCATCCCAGCTTTCCCCTTCAATGTGCCGAGTGGCTGCTCCTGGATGACCTCGTCAGGCCCACCGAGGTGTACGTGGGGAATCGTGGATCCAGGGTTCTTTTGCCTGGTTTTTCCCAAGGATAAGCTCCACATGAGTGTCCCCACCACAGCCCTGGATCATGATGTGTCCCCTGAGTGGAGACACTGCACCCTCAGCAGGTCCCACCGCACTGAAGAGGCTTCTCCTGCTCTTCCCTGCGGATCTGGGGCGTGTTCAGGAGGAGAAGGGCCTTGTGCAGCCAGAGCATTGATATTTTTAGATCAAAGACCAGTTTAATAAAAAAAAAAGCACAACAAAAAACAGAGGAGAAGAAAGAGGATTAGAACAATAAGTACATTTAATTTTAGCCTAGCTTGGATTCCTCAGAAAGTCAACGAACTTTGGGACTGCTTCAGTTGCCTCTGGCTTCCCTAAATAAACACACCGTGGCAGGACTGAGCAGTTAAGTAGCACAGAAAATTGCAAAAAGTTACATTTTAATATTGGAGGAGAATATTAAGGGCTGTTTTATGGGCCAGGTCCTGGAATTCAATTTTAATGCTGCACAGAAATATCGAGGGTTGTTTTCATAGGCAGCTGCTGGAGCTACAAAGAGAGTTTTTTCTGTGTCTCCCTCGCAGAAAGGGTCAGAGTTAGGGCAGGGTGAGGGACCTGCTCCAGCAGTGGCAAGTGAGGTGAGTTTGGGGCCAGGTTCTTATGGAATGTTGTGTTTTCTTATGGAATTTCTGTCTGCACAAGAGGAGGATTGGGGGGGGAACCTCATTGCTCTCTGCAACTCCCTGAGAGGAGGTGGAGTGAGGGGGGGTCAGGCTCTTCTGCCATGTCTCAAGGGAAAGGGTGAGAGGAAATGGCCTCAAGTTGCACCAGGCGAGGTTCAGATTAGAGATGAAGTATTTTTTTTCCTGCAAGAGCAGTCAGGCCTTGGAGTAAGCTGCCCAGGGAGGTGTGGAGTCGCTGGCTCTGGAGGCATCTGGATGTGGCCCATGGGGAAGTGGTTTAGGGGTGATTATGGTGGAGCTGGGTGATGGGGGGACTGGATGATCTTGAAGGTCTCTGGTGACCCAGTGCATAGCAATGCTCTTAAAAGACTTCAGATGTTGTAGGTGTGTTGTAAACCTCAGGTTAGAAGTCACTGGGGTGAGTGGGATGAGTGAGGAGGTCTCACTTGTGACGCTTCATGGCTCCAAGTCACCGTCAAACAGCCTCTGTCTCCTGGGAGCTGGTTGTCCCAGCAGAGGATGAAGTCGAGTAGGTGTGAGTTTTCCTCATTGCTCAAGCCTTAAAGGATGAGTAGTGAAGCCTGACTTGCTGCTGCACCCTCGGCATCCTCTCTGTGACGTTCCAAACTGGATTCTTTTCACACCAACTAAATTTAGGGAACGCGAAGGAACCTTTACAAACCCAGAAATCTCTGACAACCAAGGGTGACAGTGTCACTGTCTTTGTGAATGTCCATGGGCAGATCTGAACTGCCTTATGTTGCTTTTCATTCTCTTTTTAATGTTTTTGGAATTTGGTTGCTTTTGGATCCTGGTTTCTGGGAAGTCAACCTGACTCCACTCAGGAGCTGGGGTTTGGTTCTCAGGGTCACTCCAGGCAGGGAAGGGGCTGCTCTGTCTCAGTGTTCTGGAGGTGGGAGGTATGGATTTGACTTTATGACCCAATTTTGGGTCTCCTTTATAAGAACTCACTAGACATTAATGAAAGTTAAAAATAGCTCAGGCAGTGCCTTAAAACAGCCCTGTCCGTGGGGCAGGAAAAAATGGGATTGTGGCTTGTCTTGGTGGAGATAAAACCAGGAGAGCTGGAGCAAAAGGCTCTCCTGAAAGGAGGGATTGAGGAGTTCAGCTGCTGAGCTGGGGAATGAGCTCAGGCTGGGAAATTCCAGGTGAGGACAGCAGGTCCTTGGAGCCTGGAGTGAGGAGCAGAGCTTTGATGTCCCTGTGTAAATCTGAATCTAATTTACCAGGACCAGGGCTATTGTTTTAAAGGTATTAAAGTCTGATCTTTGTGAAGCCAGAAATGACCCAGGTTTGTTTTTCTGTCTCTCTGGTGGTAGTGCAGGGAGGGAATAATCCCAGAGAGAGGAAGGATAGGAGGAGAAATTGAGCTGGGAATTAGGCTTTAGGAATGTGAGCAAGGCTGTTTCACTGAGGAGTGGGAATTACCTTCACTCTCCTAAGGGTGTGTCCTTCCAGATAAGGTTTTCTTGGGATACCTTGGTTTCTTTCAAGGTTAACAGTGCCTTTATGGGAGTGGGAAGTTTAACTCTTTGCTGGAAAGGCTTTTAAATTCCCCTTCCTGCAGCTCTGACAGTGGTGTCTGACTCACCCTTCTGTGCCACCTTTGCTGCCCTCCCAGCACCTGGAGCTGTGCAGGGCTGGCTTTTTCCATCACCATCCAAGGGATGGTGGAAACATCTCACATTTTAGGGCTTCATGTGCCCTCAGTAAGGCTTACAGGGCTGTTCCTGGGAACAAATGGATCAGAAGGATTCTGTCGTTGCCAGCTCATTAATGTCACATTTCATTAATAAAAGAGTTGTAGACTTAAAGGTGATACAACCGATCAGAGCAACAGCCTGATGCTATTAATTAATAACACTCATGCTTTTGAGTCAGTCAGGTTGCTGTACACTCATTTTCCAAAACATTGAACCTTTTAATTGTCATTAAAGCGAGGAAGAAGGTGGGAAAAGCTCACTCATCCCACCACTGGAGCTGGTGCTGGTGTGACCTGGTCTGCAGGTCCCACCTGGAGGCACGTGCTGGTCCTTCCCTTTCCACTCAGCTGCTTTATCCCCTGGGACATGTGGGATAGTGTTTTGCCATTTTCCATGGATAATGCTGTCTGCAGGAGCACTTTGCCCCCGCGGCCTGGGGCCACCGAGTGTGGCCACCACCAGCTCCCAGTGCCCCTTTTCCATGGAAGGGGACATCCTGACAATCCCCAGGGGGCATTTTTGAGGCCAGGGGCAAAGTGGTGGTGCCCAACTCTTTCAGATCAGTCCATAAAGTTAGATTTTAGTGCCAAAAGCTGGAATTAGAGACTGTGCCAGCTTGGACAGAGCCGAGCTTTGTTTCATAGGTTAAAAACACATATATTTCCTTGATGTGCTCTTGGTTTTATTTTTAACTCTTAAGCAATTTAATGTTTTGTAGCCCTGCTAGTATTTCTCCCAGTTTTCCATCTGCTGCCGTGATTAATTGGAGTTTTAGCTTTCTATTGCCAGCCCAGAGCACACGGAATGGAAACCTCACCTATATTATTTGGCACAGCCCAGCAGACATGAATAACTTTGGAATTTGGGGGGAAAAGAGGAGTTCTGTGTTTTTGCAGCCGAAGTGGTGTTGGAAAGCAGCCCTTGCAGACAGCAGGATGCTGTGGAGGATCAGGCTGGAGTTGCCCTGGGTGCAGAGCTCCGGGCTGGTGTTGGTGGGTGTTTCTGAGGGGTGGGAAACCACACTTGGAGGCAGCGGAGCACCGAGTTCCTCGGAGACAGCCAGGCAGGATGATGTGCCAGAGCTTGGCTCTTTGGCTTTTTTCCCCCCTCTTCAGTCCTAGAAGCACTATGAGGTAGTGGAAATTTGGAGCATGGTGGGGAAGGCGGGACTGATTTCCTCAGGCTGCGGGAGGAAGGAGCAGAGCAGAGACTCGGAGCTCACCTGGGTGCGGGTGCTTTGGCCAAAAATGGTTATTTCTAATCTGGATCATGTTTGGTATGAGCCACACAGGTGTGTGTCCATCATTCCCAGGGCCAGCTGGGGATGAGGGAGGGGATGGCAATGAGGATGGGATGCAGAGCAGTGGGGTGCAACACAGGGGGGCAGCTTCGACTGCTGTTGCCACTGGCAGAAATGGGTTTTTAAGGAATCCTGGTGGAGACTGGGTATCCAATATAAAGTTACAGCTCTTCCTGAGCTGATGGAATTCTGCTCTGCTGGCAAAGGGTCTCCAGCTGTGCAAGTGTTGGTGGGGACACAGGACCTGTGGGGACACAGGAGATGAGGGAGTGGGGCCATCCCTTCTGCCAGCAGTTTGGATTGTTTCAGAGGGGGGATAATTCCACTCTCAGAAGCCTTCAAAAAACTCTAATTGGGTAAAGATGGAAATAGAAACCACAGGTCACAGACCTGTAGTTAACTGAAAACTCTGGTATGTGTGAAGGCCACAGTCCTGAGGGCTGGAAGTGGCCGGGAGACGTTCGTGAGTCATTTCACTGAAACACTGAGAACAAGAAACCCAGACACCGAGTCATCTGCTTGGGTATGACTGGAGTCCAAGCTGCTGGAGCTGCTGAGGCCGAGCTGGCCAGTCCAGGAGCCTTCCTTGCCATGGATCCTGCTGGAACAGCCGGAGTTACGCAATGAGGAGCAGCACACTTGGATTTCAGGAAGCCTGTTGGTGCAGGGCCATGCGGAGATGGAAAGAAAATATATTGCTTCCCATTTAAGTAAAAATATCACGGCTTAGGAACTAGTTTTCCAGCAGGGAGTGGTTGTTAAGAGCAAGACCAGCTGAAGAACGGTGTTAGTGCAGGTTTGAGGGAAGGGATGATGTAGAATCATGGAGTCATGGAATATCCTGAGCTGGAAGGGACACACAAGGGCCATCCAGTCCAACTCCTGGCCCTGCACAGACACTCCAGCAATCCCACCCTGTGCCCCTGAGAGGATCATCCAAACCCTCCTGGAGCTCTGGCAGCCTTGGGGCTGTGCCCACTGCCCTGGGGAGCCTGGGCAGTGCCAACCACCCTCTGGGGGAAGAACCTTTCCCTGAGATCCAACCTGACCCTGCCCTGACACAGCTCCAGCCCTTCCCTGGGTCCTGTTCCTGCTCACAGAGAGCAGAGATTGGAGCTGCCCCTCCCCTGCCCCTCCTGGGGAGGCTGCAGACCCCAAGGAGTCTCCCCTCAGGCTCCTCCAGCTGGACAAGCCAAGTGCTGCTCCTCCTGTGGCCCCTCCAGACCCTTCCCCTTCCTCGTGGCCTCCTTGGGAAGCTCTCTGGTAGATCCACACCTGCCTGAGGCTGCACAGGGAGCCAAGGTGGCAGTTTGCTTCCCAGTTTCCTCCAGCAGAGATAAAGTGAGGGACTGGGGGTTTCCTGGGTCCTGTCCACGGTGGTCAGGGACTTGAACACAGGCAGGTGTCAAAACTGCTTTAAATCCCTTATTGAGCAGTGAGTAGGTGCAAATCACCCACTGGGGTTTGAACCTGGCTGCACACGAGGTGCATAAACAGTTCATAAATAATTCAGGAAGGATTTTCCCTGCTGGAGAGGGCAGGGCTGTCTGACCGGAGCCCCAGCAGCCGCTGAGGTACCTGAGGTGATTTGTGCAGCAAAGCAACGTAGAGAGAAGGAGTCTCTGGAGCAGAGTGAGATCACATGGAATTCATTTTGGGATGAGATCACTGGGACCTGCTGCCTGGCTCTTGTTTGCCCTGTTCCAGGCTCTCATTGCTGCTGAACTCTTGCCATGCCTGGATTGTGCAGGGGTTTCCAGGCAGGTTTCTTGTCCTGGTGCCAGCCCGGTGCCTAAGCTGATTAGCTCTAAGGAGATCAGAGCTTGACAAGGGGGATACTGCAGGTAAACAGGAAAGCTTTTCCTACAGCTGAGCCCCAGTGTAGCTATGAAACATGTTTGCATCCTCAGAGGTGAGGAATGAGGGAAGAACCCCCAGGAAAAATACCAAGAAGTGAATGATAAGTAGGTCTGATAAGGAGCCTGGTGAGAGACTGAGAGGAGAATCAGGCACAGATATTATCAGAGCCTATAAATACTGTCAACATGACAGCATAGATGAGCAAAAGGAAGAGTATGTGTTATCTGATGGAAAGCAAGCTTTAGGAAGAGCAGGGATCACAGCAGCAGGCCTGGGGGGGATCCCTGGGAGCAGGTGAGGCTCCAGCCAGGAGGGAGGGAGGGCAGAGGAGAAAACCCAACATGCAGGTGGCAGGATGGGCTGGGGACCCTTGCTGTCCTCACCCCCTTGGTGCTGCTGAGTGGGCCAGGAGGTACAAGTGCACTGGAGGATCCCTCGGGGTCCAGGGTGTTCCCAGAAAGGAGTTTGCTGTCACACTGAACTTGTGGATGGTGTTTGGAGCACGTGTCACTGTTCCTGTGTTTGGTGGCAGGTGGTGGCTGCATCTCAGCAGTGCTCCTGGGGACACCCTGGGCTCAGGGGGACCCCTGTGCTGAGCCTCCTTCAGCTTGGAGAAGGCAGATGCCACATGTGCTCCTGGATCACAGTGAGCCCACCTGCTTTCCAGCCAGGAAACCCAGGGAGAGGGAAATCCTGACCAGCATCTGAGAGGGAGCCGGGTCAGGGCAGCACTGCTGCCCCCAGGGCTGGGCTGGGAGCAGGGAGACCCTCAGCTGAGGTGGGAAAGCCCTGGGAAGTGTAGGAGAAGGCAGTGCTGTGCCAGACCCAGCCACTGGGGTATGAGCAGGGACAGCCTCAGACCCAGACCCTGCTGGGAATCTTTGCCAAGGGTGGCCAGTTCCCTCTCAGCTGGGTTGGAAGGGACCTTAAACTCCTGGCTGTTGTGGTGCCCAGCAGTGTGGTCAGCACTAAACACACCATCTCCTGGCACAGGGATCCCTTGGCACCTGCAGTCCTGCCAGGGGTTTATTGAAATCCCGGTTTTCCAGGTGCCATTGAGCAGCCTGGAGTGTCTGACCCTGACAGCTGCTCTTGGTGGGGTTGGTGGCAGCTTGGACTGTCCACATCCCTCCTTTCCCTGCCCTGGGGTGGGGTTTGTGTGAGGGAACATGGGGGTCTTGGCTTGGGGATGTAGCAGAGTGTGGATCTGGGAAGGTCCTGAGGATCCTCCTGTAATAAAGCTTTAGGGTTTGGCACAGCTTGGGAAGGGGTGTGATCCTGGAGGGAGGGTTTGGTGCCAAGGCATGGATTTATTGGTTCCTGTTGTGCCCCTCACAGGGACCAGCTGGCTCTTCCTCATGCCCTGGCAGCTGTCCTGGATGGACTGTGGTGCTCGGGGGTTAACTGGGCATAACTGGGGCCAGTCTGGGAATTTAAACTGGAGCCCAGAAAGTGCTGGAGACCAAGAGGTGCTGGATACCAAGAGGTGCTCAGTGGGTTTTCCACCCAGGCACCTGCCCCTGCTCCACGCTGCTGGGCTGATAGGGATCCTCTCCAGCCCTGGTGCTTGCATTCCTGCTTTGCATTCCCCACTTCTCCAGGGGCACAGGCATGACAGTTATGGAAAGCTGCCTTGGGAGCCAGTGGCCAGGCTGTGCCACCCTTCCCTGGAGAAGTGCCCCTGGAAGGGTGGCAGGAGATCTGTGCTGACATCAAAGGAGCCAGCAAACGATAGGCATCATCTAATTGCTGCCTCTCCCCCTCCTTCTGACTCGGCCTTGACAGGCTGGGATCCTTATCTCTGAGGGGTTGGGCAGCAGCAGTTCCACCTCTGGGATCTCTGTTACCCAGATAAGGTCCAGGTGGTGACGTTTTAACAACCTGAAGAGTTGTTGGAATAAAATGAAATGGCATTTCATGGTCTGGTTGGGAGAGAAGTGTTCTTCTGCAGCCCCCAAGCTGCAGGGGAGAGTGTGTTTCCCTTAGGAGTGTGCTCAGGGGAAGGGAAGGAGGTGTGGAGCACCCCAGGGACCCTTCTGGGGTGGGAGGTGGCTCCTGTGCTGTGGCAGCTCAGGGAATTCCTGTCCTCTCTGCTGGGTGGAGGTGGCTGGTCATAGAATCCCAGGATGGTTTGGGTTGGAAGGGACCTTAAAGCCCATCTTGTACCAACCCTCTGCCATGTGCAGGGGCACCTTCCACTGGCCCAGTTTGCTCAGATTTCCGTCCAACCTGGCCTTGGACACTTCCAGGGATCCAGGGGCAGCCACAGCTTCTCTGGGCAACCTGTGCCAGGGCCTCCTCACTCTGACAGGGAAGAACTTTTCCTACAAAAAGGAAACTGGAGTTCAGGACAGGTCCTCAGTCTCTCACCTCGCGTGGCCCCGCACCCAGCCCTGCCCCTGGGTGCCCTGTGACTCACTGGTGCTTTTGGGGCCAAAACCAACATTCAGAGGAGATTTTTCTGCGTAACTCTGTCACCAGGAGCTCACAGAAACCAATTACCCAACCGCAGCCCCGTTGCCGTGGTTTGCTGTCTGTCCCTCACGCGTGTTTCCCTCTCCCCACAGAATTCCATGAACCTGCCTCCCGACAAGGCCCGGCTCCTGCGGCAGTACGACAACGAGAAGAAGTGGGAGCTCATCTGTGACCAGGTGAGGGGGCTCTGGGGGGATTTTGGGAGCTGTTTCACCGAGAGCACCAACTGCTTCCTCAGCAGTGTCCCTGGGCTGAGAAGGGACCAGCGCTGAGCAGTTTAAACACTCATTTCTTTGGCCTTACGCTGTGCTTTTGCTGATTACTCGTAATAATTCCTTTCTTTCTGCCCCACAGTGGTGTTTCTCTCCCCTGTGATGTTACAGTCACCCTGTGTGTCCTCTGGGTGCTCAGTGCTGCTGGTTTTGCCCTGCACACACTGCCCTGCAGTCACCTCTCAGTCTGGTCTGTCCTGACCTGGGTGATGAACAGATGCTCTCGATCCAGGGAGTATTTGGGTCTCCACATCCCGAGCATTGTCCCTGCCAGCAGTAGCTGTCACCTTCAGGCACAGGAGGCTGGTGATGCAGCCTGAACTCCTGTTCACCTCCAGAGGCTGGAGACAACCTCGGATTAGGCAGCGACAGATGCTGAGGCATCTTTGTGTGGGAGCTGGGCAGGCCTGGCAGAGCACACAACAATTAACAGGTTGCCTCTGCCACGGTGCATAAACAGAAATGGCATTACCTGGGAAAATGGAGTGTGAAAAAGGTAGGATGTGCATTTGGGAGCCAGCAGCAAAATCAGGATCTGCCGGGAAGTGGAGCAGCAATGGCTGATGGAAATAATTGATCCGGGACTGGGAAAGGAGAGTGGTTCCTTGAAATACAAACATGGGAATACCAGGGTGGGAGTTTGGCAGGAGTCATGCCAGAAATCAGGAATATTTGGATAAATATTTTTATGAGACATTTCCTATTTAGCTGTGACAGTGATGGAGCCTCTGATAAAATTGTAGAATCCCACCATGGTTTGGGTGGGAAGGGACATTAAAGCCCCCCCAGTCCCACCCCTGGGACACCTTCCACCAGCCCAGGTTGCTCCAAACCCCGTCCAACCTGGCCTTGGACACTTCCAGGGATCCAGGGGCAGCCACAGCTTCTCTGGGCAACCTGTGCCAGGGCCTCCCCACCTCCCAGCCAGGAATTCCTTCCCAATATCCCACCTAACCCTGCCCTCTGGCAGTTAAAAACCATTGCACAGGCACCTTAAAGTAGAGCTGAATAAAGAATTAGTTGCTCTTTTCCCATGAGTTTTCTGTGCAGAGAATGTAAAGCTTGACCTATTTAAAGTTTTGGGTTAGTGAGACACTGAAAAATTGCAGGAACTACTGTGAGTGATTGTGGCCTCCCCTGGATCCCTGGAAGTGTCCAAGGCCAGGTTGGACGGGGTTTGGAGCAACCTGGGCTGGTGGAAGGTGTCCCTGCCTGTGGCAGGGGGTGGCACTGAATGATGTTTAAGTCCCTCCAACCCAAACCATCCTGGGATTCTGTAATTCCATGGTTTGTTTCCCGGGTGTTTTCAGAGCTCAGGGAAGCGTGAGCTCCGTGCTGAGTCCATGCGCTGCCCTTGCTCCGAGTTGGCAGCAGGACAGGCAGAAGCAGTTTGATCCCAGCCTGGATGTGCAAATTCCCACCTCAGAGCTGATCCACCCTGTGCAGCTGCTGCTGATTCACTGCCGAGCTGGGAGATGGGAGGGCTGAGCAGATGGGAAGGAAATCTGCAATCTGGAGTAATTGTGGCTCTTAACAGCTCCTTGCACAACTCCAGTCCACCCCCGGCTTGGGATGAGGCCGCTTCCCATCGCTTGGAGAGGCAGGGAAGCAGCACAGGGCTGCTGGAACCAGCACTGCCAAGAGGAGGAGGAGAAGGAGGAGCAGAGGTGACCATGTGCCACCCTTCCCATGTCCAGCCATCCAGGGGGACTCTCCTGGGCAGAGAGGGGCTCTCTGGGGTCAGTGCCAAACCCCTCTAAATGTGATCTTCCTGAGCAGGTGTTGGTAAAAGCACCGAGAGGCAGCATATGGGGTGTGAAATATTTATGTGTGTCCCTGTAATTACGGGGCCAAAAGCACTTCCAGGAATGGGGTTTGTGCACGGTGGCTGAGTTTGGTGTGGGGGCATATTTTCACTGGTATTTTTTTCTCTTGGTTTCACCCCCCACACCACTTTCTCACCTGGTTTTGCTTGTAAATGAATGTAGCAGCTTGAGGGAATTAACTCTTTCTCTGCTGTGCTGGTTTGCAGCTAATATTTGAAAGGAGAAAGTGTCCAGAGGTTGTTCTGCAGTGATGTTTTCTAAATAGTCTAAATTTTCTAAATAGATCCTGGATGTTTTCATGTGGAATATTTTCAGAATATTAGAGTTTGGCCCCCTGAAGGAACTTTCACTTTTGCAAAAGTGAGATTAACAAAAGTGGGGAGCTACGAGTCTCCTGCTGATGCAAGTAATAATCATAATCATAATCATCATAATCTGCTGTGAGTAGGATTATGGGCTTTGTGCTGCATCATTGTAAGGGTTGCAGGGCTGGTTGGGGAGGACTCATCCCGTGTGGAATTTCGTGTCCCTTTGTCTGTAAACCTTGGAAACATCTCAGCATTGCGCTGGTGTCCTCAGAGCTTGTTCCCTACCCCTGGTTAGGGGACAAGGAGGAGGAGGAGAAGAGCAAAGCCAGAAAACCTGTTGCCCACCCTGGAGAGGGTCAAGGGTGGTCATCTGGAGGGTTGGCACTGGGAAGGATCCAGGCAGGGGAAAGGATGCTGCTTCCTGGTATGGGAAGCCAGGAAATGGGATCCTTGAGGCCTCTTTTGTTGTCCTCGAGGCCTCTCTCCCCCAGCTGGGTGCCATGAGGTGTTCCAGAGGGACAGGGATGTGGAGGGAAGAGGTTGGGAACGTCTTCCAAAGTTCTTCATTGCCCTCTAATGGCAAATGGTGGCAGGGGCATCACCACCTCCTCACCTCTGGAGGTGTGTGGGGATTGAGAGACTGGAAGTGAAAGGTGTGTGGTTCACACCCAGAATATCCCCACGGAGGGCTTTGGAGAACCTGGTGGAACTCCTGGAGGAGGCTGGTGCTGGTTGGTTTGGAGGTTACTTATTATATGTCAGCTCACCAGGGTGGTGGTGGTGGGTTTGGCCAGCAGCTCCTGGGTGGGGTCCTGTGCCACCCCTCAGCTTTGTTCCAGGGGCTTCAACCCCTCCAGGCCTCTTTTGGGGGTAATTTCACCCCAAACAAGCCCCTGGGGGTGCCTTAGGGGGGCTCCATGTGCCACATCAGGGGTTGTTCCCATGTGTGACTGGGAAGTGTGTGGGAATGTTGGATGCACAGCCCCAGGTGAGGAGCTCGTGCTGTGCCAGTCCCTGGCTGGGTGAACCCCCAGCTCTGCCCAAGGGATCCATGGATCTCCGTGGATGCTGATGGAGTGAGGAGCAGGGTTTTGTGGGAATGTTGTGTTACTTATTATATGTCAGGGGAGCCCCAGACCTCTGCTCAGAGCTGTGCTCGTGTCAGCATGTGGTGCCATTAACCCTTGGGCAGCAGAGATCCACATCTTTTGCCAGTGTCCAACCAAGCATTTCCCATCTCTTCCCAAGGGCTGCATTTACACCTCTGGGTTGAGAGCCTTTTCTTAAAGAAAATACTGACTATCAGTGAATCTCCCCTGCTGTGGGGAAATACAGGGGAGAAAATAACGGGTTTTAATGGACTCGGGAGCTGTTGAACTTAGAGACACTCGTGGCTTCATTTGTCTGAATGGGTGGCCCTGAGAGGAGACTTGAGGAACATCAAACACAGAGGGATGGGGTGGTTGGAGATGAGGCACCAGTGGTCCAAGGCTCAGGGTGGTGGGGCTGATCTCCAGCCTTGGAGCATCCCGCCCTCGCACATCTTGGCTGGGTCCCTTCCTGAAGTGTTGGTGACCTGGCGTGGCAGGAAATTAATTGTGGTGGAAAGGGATCATTCTGCCTCCTAATTAGTGCAGGGATGAGCAGCTGCTGTCGTCTCCTTCCACAAGGAGACTTGTCTGTGCCGTGTGGGCCTGGCTGGATTTCTGGGCAGGATTGAACCACGCTGCAGCTCTGTGGGAGATGGGGGAATTATGAACCACATTCATGATGGGTTTGTGCCTCAGGAAGGAGAAGACACTGGTGTCCAGCCCTGCTTGTCCATCTCCTTCCCCAGTGATCTCCATCCATGGGCTTTGTGCTCTCCCAGCAGGCACCGACAGCCCGTGGGGTTCTGATCCCATCGGATGCTCCATGTGCTCGCCGAGCATTTGGGAGTCCTAGGAATGAGACAACTTAGCAAGGATAATGATAATGATGATAATAACATATGTACTGATGCAGAAAAATGTCCTGAATGTTTTTTGGAAGCCAAAGATTGTTGGAAAAGCCACAATTTCCTGGTTACAGAATTAATACGTTTTCCAGATTCGCGTGACCAGGAGATGCATCGAGGTCTTTGTAGGATCATGTGGAAGAGGAAATGCAGAAATCCAGCAGTTCCTCTTGGCTGCTGAAGTAAAATCCCCCCAGACCCCATTTTTTTTTTATCCATCAGAAAAGAAAGGGCTAATTCTGGATATTGCTGATAGAAGAGGCACAGGAATGTGTTGTGCTGCTGCATCCAGGCTCTTCCCCTGGATTACAGAATCATGGAATGGTTTGGGTTGGAAGGGATCCTAAACATATCTCATTCCACCCCCTGCTACGGGCAGGGACACCTTCCACCATCCCAGGTTGCTCCAAGCCCTGTCCAGCCTGGCCTTGGACACTTCCAGGGATCCAGGGCCAGCCACATCCTCAGCGATTTTCCAAGTGGAAAAGGGCCCTTTATCCTCAGGAATTTAGTTAGTTTGCTTTGTAGGTGGCTGACAAAGGCAGTGGTGAGTTATTGCTGCTCTGCCTCCCTCCTTTCAGGCCTGTGGATAATGTTGGTGCTCACATGAGTCACACAGAGGAGATAAAACAGGTTCCATCGGGATGGATTAACGTTGTTGTGTCTGAATGGCTCAATCCTGGCGGGACCAGGAGGAGAAGCCACCACGGCCCAGTCGTGATGTCACCCCCTGGCTTATGCTGTTTGCTGAGCAAAGTTTGGCCACTCAGATCTGGATTTTAAACTTTATGTGTGTGGTAACACCCACCACTCCCCCCCAGACCTCCTCCTTCAAAGAGTGTCAAACCCTCGCCATAAAAATCCGGGTTTTGAGAGCAGATTTGGCCAGGGAGCGGCTGGGAATTGCCAGGAGTGGGGAGGGGGAGCAGACAGGAGAAAGCAGTGAGTTTGAGCTCTTTATTTCTGGTTTCTGAGGCAAATGGTTTGCAGAGCAGGGCCGTGGTGTTGGCTGGGAATTGTGGTTGTGGGGATGCTCCCGGGAAGGACCATGAGGGGACCCCAACTCCACAGCAGTCATGGGAAGAGGAGTATCAACCTCCAGCCAACCCCACCCCGTGGGAGCTCCCAGTCAGTGTTTTGGGCAGTTTTCAGGCACTCAGGGGGATCCAGAGGCTTCAGGAAGCCTTGGGCTGCCCTCTCTGCACAGCACCGAGCCCTGGTTCTCGCAGCTTCTTAATGAGCCTCTAATGTAAAACAGTCCAAGCTGGATAAACCCAGACAGTCATCATAGCCAGGAAAGGGCAGTTTTAAAGGCTAAGACCTCGTGGCTTTCCAAACCAGAAAAAAACCCAACACTTTTAGGGGGTGTAAAAATCTTCCCAGGACTAGGAGATGTTTCCCACAAGTGGTTCTTGGACACTTGTTAAGGAAAAGCAGTGCTGGTGGCTGCTCTTCGTGGATAATGGTTCTAAAATCCTCCAGCCCAAAGGATTCCACTCCACAGGAATAAGCAGCATCTTTTTAACTGAAGTTGCTGTAGAGATTATTACATAAATGTGTAATTACAGCCAGGTTTTAAGAAAATAAACAAAAACGTTGAGTATCTGCAGCCCAGACTGCAAAACGTGCTCGTGGAGTCTCCTTAAATGTTTCATTTTGAAGACTCCAGCTATTAAAACTGGCAGTTGGGAAAAGCTCCTGTCACTTCAGCAGCTGATTAGTTGGGAAGAGAAATAAATCCTTCAGAGCAAAATAGCTCCTCTGGAGGATTAGACTAAACCCAGCAGGAGAGAACCCCCAGAAAGGGAGGGGTAAATGGGAGAGTGGAGGTGGAGCCCTGGTAGGCTGGGATGCTGCTGTCAGGAGGAGCAGGGGGTTGAAGTGGATGATCCTTTGGGTCTCTTCCAACCCAAACCCTTCTGGGGTCACTCAGTGACCTTTGGCTTGGTGCTCCACCACTTGGAGATGCAAAGAATGGTATTTGGGGGTGAATGTCAAGTGGCACAGTGAGAACACTTCTGCCTTGGTGGGTTTTGTAGAAAAGGATGGGATTATTCAAGTGCTGCAGCGTCTCTGGAGCTGATGTGGAACTGTTGAGGGGGACAATGAGGAATGGTGATGGTCTCCAAGGTCCTGATACCTCCACAGCTCTTTACTGGTCAACCATGGGCCAGATTCTCATTTACAAAGTGCTTTTTTGTCTCTCTGCCAGTGGGAAGGAGTTTTAAAAGGGGTTAATGGGAGGGAAAAGGCTGCTAAATAACTTACATTTATGCCCAGTGTAAAACCACAGTGTCCTGGGGGGGCTGTAAGGCTGACTCAGAAACTGGCCCAGCAGTGTCCTGTCAAACTGACACAGGGAAATTTAGGTTTGATATTGGGAAGGAATTCCTGGCTGGGAGGGTGGGGAGGCCCTGGCACAGGTTGCCCAGAGAAGCTGTGGCTGCCCCTTGGAATCCTTGGAAGTGTCCAAGGCCAGGTTGGAGCAACTTGGGCTAGTGGAAGGTGTCCCTGCCTATGGCAGGGGGTGGAATGGGATGGGTTTTAATGTCCCTTCCCACCCAAATCATCCTGGGATTCTGTGATTCCAGGAAAGGGTCTGTCTGAGCCATGGGAACCATCTGAGATGAGACTGGCTCCAAGAATCCGTGCTGTGGAGCCAAGAGGAAATCGTGGCCATGGACACGGTGCAGGGGGAGGATGGAGCAGGACAGGCCCTGTCGGTGTCCCTTTGGCCAGAGAGGAACTGTCAGTGAAGAACTTTGCATTTTCTGGACTGTTTTTTAGATAAACAAGGAAATGCCAACTCCAGAGCTGTGTTTGGCCCGTGGGTGTGAAGGTGCCTGGAAAAAGAATCCGGTTGTAAGAGAGGAAAGCCAAGTCTGCTGTGTGTCCTCAGAACTCTCACCAGGGCTGAGGGACCAGGGCAGATTTCTGTGTTCATTTTTTCCTGCTGACCACGGTGAATTACTTTTTTTACAGCAAGATAATGACAGGAAGAACTTGTGGTGTTCAGACAGTTCTGGTAACTGGGCAGCGGAGTCCTGTTCATTCTGGAATGACTTTGGGATAATGTAGTCAAGATTTCATCCTGACCTAATAAAGGGAGGGTTCAGATAACAGTTGTAAAATGGGACATTTCAGGAGGAAATTGGTATGAGATCTTTCCTCAGGGGAGAGGGGCAGAATAGTTTAAAATTTTTCCAAAATACAAATAGTATCAGGACTTTTGGTAATGCTCTTAACAGGTTTGGACAGAGCTCACTCCTCATGGAACAACTTGTGTTTCCCAGCAACTTTGGTGGGATAAAATTCCAGCAGGCCCTACCACTGGGAAAGCAGGGAAAAATCAAGGAGTTCTCAGGGTACAGGCTCTGCAGACCTTGTGTTTGTCACCCAAATCTGTGATTCAGGCCCAGATGGGGCCGATGGGGGATCAGAGGTTGAGTGTGTCCCCCTGGACAAGGGTTGGAGTTTTGAGGGATGAGTCTCCAAAGGAAGGCAGGGATTTCATGGCCAGGACTGGCAGCAGGTTGGGGGGGATGGGGAAGGGAACTGGACTTACTACTGTGTGTGACAGGAAGCAGGAATGCCTCCAGCTCTCATGAGGTGTTTCACGTGGGGAAAGCCCAGCAGAGGCAACCTGCCTTCCTCTGTGTCCTGCGGTTGATCGCTCTGATTCCTGGGAATTCCAGTGGGACAGGGGCGGGCACCAGATCTGTAATTTCCCTGGGAAATGGAATGGTGGCCTCAGTAGCATTTGCTGGCTCCCTTCCTGGTGAGACCCCCCTGCAGAGCTGCCTCCAGCTCTGGGATCCCCAGCACAGCAGGAACATGGAGCTGCTGGAGCGAGTCCAGAGGAGGCACCAAGATGATCAGAGGGATTGGAGCAGCTCTGCTGGGAGGAAAGGTTGGGAGAAATGGGATTGTTCAGCCTGGAGAAGAGGACTGCTGGTGGGCCCCTTCCAGAGGCAATCCAGTTTAGTATCATGGAGTTGGAATATTCCTTCTGCTTGCTGATAACCCTACTCTTAGATTCATCTTTCTGTGATCCCAACAGGGAATGCTGAGACTTTTCCCATGCCCATGCAGTGTGGTTTTGGGCTTTTTCCAAGTGATAAAAGAGGTGTCTTGGCTTTTGTGGTGATGGTTTCAATCAAACATGGACCTGCATCCACTTTTCTATCCCTTCTCCCTTCCTCTCCTGGAGAGCAGAAACTCCATAACTCCAGATGTTTGTGTTTGTTTGTGTAATTAAAATTCAAAGTTGTCCCTGAATATGTAACATGTATCTTTATGCATCTGATATAAATATCCAATTTCAGACTATGAAGATACATATAAATATATTTTATTTGCATGCATATCATCTGCATAAATTATATCCTTAGGAATATAAGGCATGTACATATCAAACTATATCCTAATTATATAGTCTTTAAATCAATGTGTGTGCACGTGGTTTATATACAGAATAAGTAAATACAGAAGATGTTCTGAGATGGCTGATGTTTATTCTTGTCTCCTTTGCAGGAAAGATTCCAAGTGAAGAATCCTCCCCACACGTACATCCAGAAATTAAAGGGCTATCTGGACCCAGCAGTAACCAGGAAGGTGAGGAGCATCCTGTTTCCTCTTGCTGTCCCTCATCCCTCATCCAGGATGGTCCCAGGGTCCAGGTCCCTTCCTGCCTGTGTGTAAATTCCCTGAAAAGCCTCCCTTCAGAAAGGAATTGGGAATTTGCCGCAGATTTCGCAGCTCGGGGGGGAGAGCAGATGTTGGAAAGCAAAGGAGCATCTGACACACAACATGACTTGTTTTAATAACGTCAGCTCCAATAAACAGTGGGACAAATTATCACTGAGCTGGGCTGCAGGCCCGGCTTTCTTGTGGGCAGGGATTAAAACCACTGTCTGAGGGCACTTTGCTCACCCTCGTGAAGGGGGTATTGAGTTTGGAGTCCTTTTCCCTGGGAATTTGCAGGGTGGAGGTTTGGTGCAGCTGGCACAGTTCACCCCCTCTGGGGTGTATTTATGTGGCACAGCCTCCTCCATCCTTTGGCCTGTTATTTTATCCAAAATAGTTTGAAAATCACTTGTGAAAGACTCAGACACTTCTCTTGACCTTTGTGTATCCCTGAGCGTGGACTTTGTGCTGGGGTGTGTTTGGGGCTGGTTCTGATATTCCAAAGCCCAACTCTGATGGGCTTGTTGTAAAATCATGGAATCACAGAATCCTGGAGTGGGTTGGGTTGAAAGGGACCTCAGAGTTCATCCCATTCCACCCCCTGCCATGGGCACTGGAGCAGGTTGCTCCCTCCTGGCCTTGGACATTTCCAGGGATCCAGGGGCAGCCACAGCTTCTCTGGGCAACCTGTGCCAGTCCCTCACAAGGAAAACTTAGGATTATCCTCCCGGATTTTAGACTGTCAGTAAACTTTCATTCTATTTAGAAGTCCATGGCTGAACCTTTGGGATTTAACCCTGTTGGCCATCAGCTCACCTCCTGTGGGACAGCTGGAAGAGCCTCTGGAAAACAACAAAAAGAGGCAGTGGAGCAGAGCAGATCCTGCCTTGGACTGGCTCTGCCTTGTCCTCAACAATCCCAGCTTTGTGCTGCCAGAAATAAGCCCTGCAGGAAAACACAGATCCTGGCACGGGGCTTCCATGGAGGTGCTGCTCCATTCCTGGGACAGCAAACAACAGGGGACGTGGAGTGCCCTGTGCTCCAGCTCGTGTTTCCCAATGCCCTGGGACAGTGCTCCTCTTGTTGGAGCCTCTGACCATGAGGAGGAACCCATTTAGTAGGAACCCATTTAGCTGGAAACGTTTGGATTTGCCTGGGGCTGATCAGAGTCTTTTTGAGAACAGGGTGAACAAGGTCTTTGTGTTTTTCCTCCTGAGGGGTTTCGAGGTTCACTGAGTGTTTGGCTTCGCTCCGTGGGCCCACATTGAGGCCTTTCTTATCCTGGTGCCACTCTGAGGGTCCCATGACAAATGACAAACCCAAAGGGCCTGAAAATAACCCCGCTGAGTTCCTCTTTGTGGTGTTGTTCCGTATCACCCGCAGCCTTTCCTCAGCCCGGGCTGTGGGATGGAAAGGTTTACACGTGGAGGTGGGAGAGCTCATTTTACTGGGATTATTGCTGGGATTGAGGTGGTGTCAGTGGTTTTGCTGCTGATCCCCAGGGTGGCCAGGAGGAGGTGGCTCCAAGCTGCTGGAAATGTGTTGTTTCAGCTGGTAATTGGGGTTGTAATGGCTCTTCCCTGGAAAACAACTGCTTTTGGCTGAGCTGAGCTTTGGAGTAGGGAATAAAAAGGTGTTGAAATGACACATTTTTTAAAGTAGCTGCAGTTTGGTGGCTCTTGGAGCTCATTAAGCACCAAATTGGGTCATTAAGGGGCTGAGGGCACTTGGTTTGTTCACGTGGAAGAGACTGAGAGGGACAGCTCTGATCTCTGCTCTGGGGGGACCAGGAACAGCACCCAGGGAAGGGCTGGAGCTGTGCCAGGGCAGGGTCAGGTTGGATCTCAGGGAAAGGTTCTTCCCCCAGAGGGTGGTTGGCACTGCCCAGGCTCCCCAGGGCAGTGGGCACAGCCCCAAGGCTGCCAGAGCTCCAGGAGGGTTTGGATGATCCTCTCAGGGACAGGGTGGGATTGTTGGGTGTCTGTGTGGGGACAGGGACTGGATTGATGATCCTTGTGTGTCCCTTCCAGCTCAGGATATTCCATGATTCTCTGATTGCTCCATGCCCTGGTGGCAGAGCAGCCTGTCCTTCCTGGGGGTGACAGTTCCATGTGGGAATGTGCTGCCAGTTCCTGCCAATCCCTCCCAGCCCATCACCCATCTGCCTCTTTAAGCATCAATATCTGACCTTGATTTCTGGGCAGGGAAGGTTTTATATTGCTGGAGTTGCAGTGTGGGAGCTCTGGGAGGAGAAAGTGCTGGGTTTGTGTGCTCTGAGCTAATTAAAGAGTGCAGAGAAGCTGTGTCTGAGCCATGGGCAGGGACACCTTCCACTGGCCCAGGTTGCTCCAAGCCCCATCCAATCTGGGCTTGGACACTTCCAGGGATCCAGGAGCAGCCACAGCTTCTCTGGGCAACCTGGGCCAGGGCCTCCCCACCCTCCCAGCCAGGAATTCCTTCCCATTCTTCATTTTCTTTAGCTCTCATTTCCCTTGATCAAAAATGAAGATTTGCCAAAATTTATCCAGCTGTTTTATCACTTTTCCATGGGCAGGGGAGAAGAAGACAATCTTTCTCCAGGTGGGAGAGGAGGTGACGTGGTTGTCTCTCTCTACACCTGCTTTTGCAGAGGAAGGAGAGGATTTGCTCTAGACCTCACCAGAGAGTTTCATGCTAAACCAAAGCTTGTTTCAAGAAGAATTGTTTATTTATCTACAGGCTTTTAATTTTCTTAATCCTGGAAGCTCCAGAATGTTCCTGGGAACAGAAGTGATTTCTCCACGTGTGTTTTTGTTGACTGCTGGAGTGTTGTTGTTGCGTTCCTGGGGATTTTGAGTTCTCCTCAATTTACCTGAGGACTGTTTTCTTTATTCAGCCTGAGATGTTGATATCCTTTAATAGCATCCCATGACTCTAATTGTTATTTCTCTGCTCACTCCTGTTACAGAAGTTCAGAAGACGAGTCCAAGAGTCGACTCAAGTGCTGCGAGAACTGGAAATTTCTCTAAGAACAAACCACATTGGGTAAGAAATTTTGGTACCTCTGCTCTCAGATTTGTTTTTTCACATCTCCTAATGGATGTCTTTGAGAAAACATCTCTTTGCATGTCAAGCAGTGATAGCACTTGATTGATGGTTAAAGCCTACGGGGCTTAGTTAAGCAGAGCTGGGCATCCTCAGGAGAATAATTCAGCTTTAATCCTTTCCTGAGAGGTTCATCCACATCTCTGTGAAGGCTGAGGAGACGTTGAAGTCAACTTCTGCTCATCCTCAGCACGTGGTTGTGTCTAGAATAATAACAGAGCTAAATATATATATATTTATTTATATATAACCCCGCCCCTGCTGTTTAATAGCTGTAACATGGTGCAGTTCATGAAGCCTGGCTGGGAGTAAAATTACCAGGGTTTCTCTCTTCCACAAAGCAGAAAATTCTTCTCAAATAGCCAAAGAATTACCAGAGGTTTAGTTTTTTGTCAGACATCCCATTCCCATCCACGTTCCCACCTCCCTGGGCTGGGTCTGGGGACCAGGAGCTGGTTCAGCACTGGTGCATCAGCCAGGGGGTTTCCTCAGTGTTTGATTTCCTGATCACACACTTTGTCCAGCTCAATGATGTGGATTTTGCTCTGAATTTGAGGCAGGGAGGGTGTTTTCAGCTGTTCTCTCTCTGTGGGAAGCAGTTCCCAGTGTGGTGGTGGGGGACCCTCCTGTGAGCTGTGCCATCCCAAACCTTCTCCCACACCCCTGCCCTGCCTCCTGCTGTGTTTTCCCTCCTTTTCCAACACTGAGGATTCCCCAGCAGAGCCCTGAGGCACCTGAGCGTGATGCCCTGTGGATTTGGGATGATGCCCTGTGGATTTGGGATGTGCAGAAGGAGCTGTGGTGCTGCCCCAGCTCAAGCAAAGAGGCTCCAGGACCAATGTTCATTTATTTGCTTCACTTGGCTGAAGCTTGAGCTTCAAAATCCACTTTATCAAACACCAGGCTGGTTATTTTAGCAGATAAACAGAGAAAGATCCAAAGCCTGAAGACCAGAATAACTCAGAGGTGATGAATTCCCTCCCTGGATCCCCAGTAATTCCAGTGGTACCTCCCCACTCCCAGGGGGATTTGCTGCCCTGGTTGGGGTTGAGAGCTGAGCTGGGGCTGTGCTGAGGCTCTTTGCCCCCCTTGGTTTGCCCCTGAATGGATGGAATTCCAAACTTCACTTGGCATCTTAAAAATCTTAGGAAGATAATTGACTTTCCTGAATTATTTGGTGAAACTCGGGGGCCAGAGTTCGCTGTAACAGGTTAATACCTTTTAAAAAGAGAAGGCAAAATTATTGCTGAATGCACATGCAGGGTATCTATCAGATTATTCTTTTCCTGCTGTGCTGCCTCAAGGCTTTTACAGACTTCCAGAGATCAGGATGGGATAAAAACTAAGCCAGGTCCCTGTGACTTTGTGTGTTTGGAGGTGACCATCACAAAAAAAAACCCCTGGGTTTAGTACATTTGTAAAGCCTTTTAAAGGGCTGCTTTAAAGTCTCCTAAATAATAAAGGGTATTTTAAAAAGCCTGTTTTTTTTTTTTTTCTGAGGGAGAATTAAGGTTTTGCTCAGTGGTGCAGTTTCTCCTGCAGTGGGTGTGTCCAGTTCATCTGAGAATTCCAGTGACTTCCCAAAGGCCCTGAAAGGCTCTGATGTTTCTTTGGCAGGTGGGTCAGGGAGTTCCTGAATGAAGAGAACAAGGGCCTGGATGTTCTGGTGGAGTACCTGTCCTTTGCACAATATGCAGTCACGTGAGTAACACGTTCCTGGGCCTTTCCTGCTGGGAAACACACAATTCTAGTGGATTTTAGGGAATATTTCGTCACTGGAAGAGTGGTCAGGCATGAGAAGGGGTTGCCCAGGTGGAGTCAGCACTGCAAAAATGAGTGGATGTGGCACTTGGGGACATGGTTTAGTTGCCAAGGTGGTGTTGGGTCAAAGGTTGGACTTGGTGACCTTGGAGGCCTTTTCCAACCTTAATTATTCCATGATTCTGAGTCTAAAGAGCAGAGAAAATGGTGACTTGAGCCTGGAATTGTTTCACCCCAAGGCTAAATTTAAACCTTGAGGTTTTTTATCTCCAGGGCTGTACTGACACATGTTTTAGCTTTGGCCTCTGATCCTCTCAGGGGTGCAAAAACCAAATGTGTGGAAAGCTGGAGGCTCCCTTGGAAATAGGTTTGGAATCGGTGCCCAACCCTAAGGAATTGTGTTCCTGCTGTGTTCAAAGGGCACATCCACACCCCAGCCACTGCTCACAGGCAGAGCTGGGGGTGTCCTGGGCAGCAGATGTGCTCCAGGAAAACAGGAGGAATTTCAGGGGGCATTTTGCAAGTTGGGAAGGCTGGAAACCAAGTTTTTTCACTTCTGACATCTGGGCACTCGGGGATCACATTTATTTAGTTGTGTAGGTGATGAATCCTGACACGTGTTCTGAAAGCAGAGTGGGAAAATGAGCTTCCATGAGTTGTTATATCACAGAACTGGAAATAGACTTTCAGCAGAGAATCTGTTTTAAGTGTTTATTTGTTTTATCAATTTATTTATTGTCATGGAATCATCCCAGACTGGTTTGGGTTGGGAGGAATCTTAAAGCCCATCCCTCTCATGGGCGAGGACACCTTCCACTAGACCAGCTCCAATCCCTGCCCAACCAAGCCTTGGACACTTCAGGAATGGGGCATTATATCCACATTAATTCAGGGTATTGTAGCAGATTTTTTTTTATATAAAAGTGACTAAAAAGAAGCCTTAGGTTAATGATACTGATAATCTATTTTTAGCAAAGCTGCCCTCAGATTTATGGTATATCATTGCACAGTAAAGGGATTTTTGATGAGGTTGCAGAAAAATTAATGAGGGGAAATTATATATTTTAAAATGTTACTAACTGGAAAAAACTGTTCAGAGTAAAAAGAAGTGTTTAGAGAAAGACGCTCTTCCTAAATTTATACAAATGTACGCAAGTGACTGGCTGGGTTTTTCCACCCCTGACATGGTAAACATGAGTAATAACCTCAAAAGCTGTAAAGGGAACAAGAATTCCTGCTTGAAATAGCAGAACAACAGGCAGGGAGTCAGCAATCAAAGAGGGTCTGGGATGCTGATGGTGGTTTAGTGCATGTGCTGGGAGGTTTGTGAGGCCAACACGGTGGTGGAGGAAACCAGAGTGGTGCTTGGACAACTGATTTGTTGGGATGAAATGGAGAGGGGTCCCAGCATTCCCACTCTTTGTCTCAAGGCAGAGCTGTTCCGTCAGCAGAGCAGCCAGAGCTGGATTTGTGTTATGTTGAGGTAGAATAATAGGTAGCTGTTTGATCCTGGAAGGATGTAAAATCCACGTGGATGTGGCACTTGGGGGCGTGGTTAAGGGTGGCCGTGGCAGTGCTGGGGGATGGTTGGACTCGATGGTCTTGGAGGGCTTTTCATTTGATCTTGTCAAATTTGGCTTTGTCCAGGGGCTTTGTGATCCCCCTCAAACCCACAGCTGTTGAGCAGGAAGGAAAACTCGGGCATCTCTTGTGTCTTAACCTGGCACTGGAATTCCTGTTTCCCTTCAGGTTTGACTTCGAAAGTCTGGAGAACAGCGTGGAGAACTCCATGGACAAGTCCAAGCCCTGGAGCCGCTCCATCGAGGACCTGCACAGGGGCACCAACCTGCCCTCCCCGGTTGGGAACAGCATCTCCCGCTCAGGCCGACACTCCACCCTCCGGTACAGGGCCCTGCCATGGGGGCCTTCTCCTACTGCCTCCATCTGCCCTCTGTTCCTTCTCCCACTGCCTCCATCTGCCCTCTGTTCCTTCTCCCACTGCCTCCATCTGCCCTCTGTTCCTTCTCCCACTGCCTCCATCTGCCCTCTGTTCCCAGCAGAGCCGGGGTGTTTGTAGGGATGGTGTGGCAGTGCTGGTGGTGTGAGGTGGGCAGTGCTCAGCCAGTGACACAGGGCAGTGTTCAGCAGCTGGGGAAGGGACAGGGGGAACTCTGCCTCCTTCCCAAGGGCAGGATGGTCTGAGGGTGCATTTCCCCTGTTGCAATGCACAGGGGAAGCCATTCCTCTTCTCCAAAACGTGCCTCCAGATTTCCATGGGCCCAGCCAGTCTGGAGCTCTCACCTGTGTCCCATCTCTTCCAGCAGCACGTTCCTTCCACGCTGCCACGAACAAGATCCATTATTTTTTTGAAAGGCCACTTCCATCCTTCAAATCTGTGTCCCTCTCTCACCACCCCAAGCTTTGCTACGGAATCTCTCTTTCCCAGTACTTCCCTTTTTTTGTTGTTTAATTTGTGGAAAAGGCAGGATCACTTCCCAGGAGTTTCCTGTTGCATTCCTTGGATGCTCCACTACTTAAACCACACCGAGCACCTCCCTGAGACTCCAGAGTTACCTGGAGTGCTGGATGACGTGGGTTTTTTTTCTGGTTGCTCCAAAGCCCTGTGAGTGTAGAAGAGTCCAAAAAAGATGGAGCCAGAACTGGATTCCAGCCTTTTCCTTCCAGCAGAGGTTGTTTTGCTTTGCCAGGCACATGACCTTGACCCTTGAGTTGATGCTCAGTGCCCGAGTGGCTCTGGAGCAGTACCTGGAAAATCTAGTTCCCAGCCCTCAGGCATTGGAGAGGAAGAGACAGGCACAGCTCTGGTAAAGAAATCCAGGCTCTGGAGTGCAGCAAAATCACTTGAGCCATTGATTTATTATTTTTTTTTGAGGGTTATTTGTTTTCTCTGCTCTTTAATTGCTCTGACAGGAACGGCAGAACCCTGTGCTGGTTCCATCTGTTTTTGGGAGGAGAGCTTGGGATTAGAAATGCCTGAGTCAGGCATACATTACATGTCTCTTACATTGTTTCTCTTCATTTCCTTCCATCCTTTTTCCTTTCTCACGTCTCCCTTTATTCCTCACCTGTTTGATTCCCCATCTCGATGTCTCCTTCATTCCCTTCTCCCTCTCACACGCTTCTCTCTCATCCTTCCCTCCTCTCACACACCATCAGATTGGTTTCTCTGCCCAAACGCTGCCAGAGCTGCTGGTCAGCCACCTGCCTCTGGAGCAGCTTCACTTTGGGCTCTGCCGATGAGGCTCCAGCTGGAAAATCCCATAAATCCCGAGTGGAAGGTCCTCCGGAGCCGGGGCTGTGCAGGGCACGGAGCCAGGGGCCAGCACTGCTCCCCATGCTGGATAATCTGGTATCCACATGGATTGCTCCTGCCCCCAGGAGGGTGCCCAGTGTCCCAAGTGTGTGGTTATCACATTACAGAATTCCCAGAGTAGTTGGCTTCCGTGGAGCGGGATTTTTGTGGAGAACATGAAACAGGGTTGACTTTGAAGCAGGATCCGAGTTCTCTTTGTCATGCTGCAAGTAGTGTTGCTGGTTTTATAGCTGAAACATAGAGCCTTTGGTCGTTGCCCATCTTATTTCATCTTTTTATTACAAATAGAGACTTTATTCAGGTCCAAAACTGGCACAGAAATGGGATTTAACACCGTGTTCTCCAGCCAAGTCCCTCTAGAACCAGCTCAGTACTGGGGCAGCTGAGGCAGAAACTGTGTGGAATTGGCACATTTGGATTGGTGTTTGTTGTTAGTTTGTTTTTTTTTTTAATCTGTGGGTTTTAAAGTGTGTGTTTTTGAAAATGGGTGGTTTTAAAAATGTGTATTTTTCAATACCTGGGAACAATGTTTGGGTGGTATTTAAAAAAGTAAAAGCTAAAGGTAGGTGGGGAGGTTTTAAGAAGCTTTTTTTTGTGTGTGAAATTGCTAAATAATTGAAATGGGATCTTTTCCTGAGAACAAGGTAGGTGCTCATCAGGTGAGGAGGGTGTGCAGGATAATGTTTTTGGGCAAAACCAGGAGGTTCCTGCCCTGCCACTGAGTGGTAAATGAGGATTCTGGGATGTGTGGACAGCCAGGCTGTAGGTTCTGCTGTGTGGAAGCTGCTCTTCTGTCTTTGTCAGGGAAACCATTCACTGGGAGAGAGGAATCCCAGACTGGTTTGGGTGGGAAGGGACCTTAAAGCTCATCCCATCCCACCCCCTGGCATGGGCAGGGACACCTTCCACCAGCCCAGGTTGCTCCAAGCCCCATCCAACCTGGCCTTGGACACTTCCAGGGATCCAGGGGCAGCCCAGCTGGACTGAAAGATGTGCTCCTCCTTCTTGGATGAAAAAGGAGAAGGCTGTCAAATGTTACCAGGATAATTCCAAATTCTGGAGCTGGCCTGGGGTGGACACAGAGCTCTGTGTGTCCCTTTGGTGGCTCAGCCCATCCCATTCCAATCCCAACTCCAACTGCCTTCCCAGAGCTCTTTTTAGCAGTGCTAAACCCTGCCAATTCCCTGCTCTCTGGGTTTCCTTGGCAACTGAAGGGTTTTTCCTGAAGAGGAGGCACAGGGAAACCAACACCAAAACGAGGGCAGGAGGATAAAAAAGGGGCTGAAGCTTCAGGGATTTTATTGCTGCTTTTTCAGGAGAAGGAGCATTGCTGGGAGTCAGAGCCTCCTGTCAGATAAATATTAATGCAGCCTTTGCAGGGTCCCAGCCCATTAGAAATTCCCTTTATTCCCAGTCAAATACTGGAGTTTTTATGTGGGTTGAAGTGAGAAACTTCAGTTCTTCAGAATCTCCATGAGGAGAGAAGGATCCAGGCACAGGGAGCTCAATCCATAAATTGGCTTTGAGTGCATTCAGTGACTGGACTTTAATGTGACACTTTAATTTGGCTTCATGTGCTACAGTCATTTAATTTGGGCTTTGCCATTAACACTTTCACTGCTCAGGGACCTGGGGAACTCATCCTTTTGGTGGGATATTTCCTAATTTAATGGAGCATGTTTGTGGTCAGCTCCGAGGAATCAGAGAAACCCCAGATTTGTAGGATGTGCCAAAACCTCCCTCCTCTAAAGCCACTTTCTACTGGTAGGAGGACATTGATAATACAACCCTCCCCCAGTTAGCAAACCACGACCAATCAAATTGCAGGAATGTCGCCCAAAAACCACCCAATTCCAAGGAAAACCAGCAGTCTCAGCCCACGGAGAGCTGGGCCAGCTACCAGGGGGTGGTGACATCCATCCTGGGCTGCCCTCTGCTCTCCAGGGAGCCAGGGGAGAGATGAGGGCTTTTTTTAGCAGAAAATGAGCTAAAAGTGAGAGGAGAGAGCAGCTGTGATTTGAATTAATGTGGTGCATTATAAATCTGCTTTGGATTGGGCACATGTCGTGGAATCCCACAATGGGTTGGGTGGGAAGAGACCTCAAATTCTATCTCATTCCACCCCCTACCATGGGCAGGACACCTTTCACCAGCCCAGGTTGCTCCAAGCCCCATCCAACCTGGCCTTGGACACTTCCAGGGATCCAGGGACAGCCACAGCTTCTCTGGGCAACCTGTGCCAGGGCCTCCCCACCCTCCCAGCCAGCAATTCCTTCCCAATCTCCCATCTGTCCCTGCCCTCTGGCAGTGGGAAGCCATTCCCTGTGTCCTGTCCCTCCATCCCTTGTCCCCAGTCCCTCTCCAGCTCTCCTGGAGCCCCTTCAGGCCCTGCAAGGGGCTCTCAGGTCTCCCTGGAGCTTCTCTTCTCCAGGGGAACCCCCCCAGCTCTCCCAGCCTGGCTCCAGAGCAGAGGGGCTCCAGGCCTGGAGCATCTTCATGTCCCTAAGGAAATAAAAATGATAAATGAGTTATTCTTGAACAGAAATTTCTTCTGTTAAATCTGGGTGAGGAAAGAACCCTAAATCCCTGCATTTCAGCACAGGATTAGCCTTGGGTTTAATGGTTGTTGGTTTTCCCCAGACAGATGCAGAATTCCAGCTGTGGAAATCCTGGATCCTGGATTCTTCCCCCCCGTCCTCCAGTAGCAAAGTCCCAAAACTATGGAGTAGCTCCTTCCCCACGTGTGAGAGGACCAGAGTGGCAGGAGGAACCCATTATCCACTGCAGGAGCTTCCACACACTCAGCTTTTCTGCCCCTGCTTTTTTTGGGAGAAAGGGTTTACGGTTCCCCTCTAAAGGAGGGGCCGAGGAAATAAAAGAGGAACCATCTGAATTGAATTAGCAGGATAAATATACTCGTGGTGACATAATCCTTGACCTGCAGCAGACAGGAAATCAAACCCAACGAGTCATCCAGATGCTGGGCTCAGCCAAGTGTTGAGGAACCAGGAGTGAAGGAAAAGCAGGGGAAGCTCACCCACCCTTCCCTTGGCTGGCGGCGCGTGGAGGGAGGTGTCGGAGCTGCCACCAGCCTGCCCTGCTTTGGGGAGGGAACAGAAACATTGGGAATTGTTGGGATCAACAGTAATGCAGGGGAAGCATCTCCAGCCTTAGCTCAGTTGTGTGGAGTTGTTGTTCAGGAGTTGCTGTGCAAAAACTCCTCTTGGTTTTCAGGTCTGTGTGAGGAGGTTTGTATCTGGTTTGTATGTGGTGAAGGGAAGTGGGGCAGATGTAGGACACAATCCCATCCAGGCTGAGGGATTGGATCTGCTCTTGGGGCAGATCCTGTCCCTGGGTCTCACCCCAACGGGACACTGACACGGGTGGAAGTGGGAATGTGCCTACAGGATGGAGCCAGGCTCTTCTTGGTGATGCCAAGAAGTAGGAGAAGAGGCGATGGGCACAAACTGATGCCAGGAAGTTCCACCTGAACGTGAGGAAGAACAATGAGATGACAGGTTGCCCACAGAGGGTGTGGAGTCTCCCTCACTGTCCAGCAATCTGGACACAACCCTGTGCTGTGTGCTCTGGGATGGCCCTGCTGGAGCAGGTGACCCACTGTGGTCCCCTCCAAGCTGACCCAGTTTGTGGGCTCTGCGTGTCACTGGACAACCAACACTGACTCAGGATTTGTGGGAAAGGCAGGAGGAGCACGGAGCTCAGGGATGGAGCTGTGCCTTGGGACAGTCCCCAGGGTGAGGGTTGTCTGGGGTTTTGGGAGGAGAGCACAACCATTGCCCCTGGCTTTGCCTGTTTGGCTGCTTTTGAGAATCCCCCCAGTGACCATCTCCAGGCTCCAAACCAGCAGCTTTCCTGGCTGTGAGCAGGTGGGGCCACATGGGATCTGTGCAGCCCTGCTGGATTTCTGTGGGGCTTTTCCACCTCTCTGGAGGAAGGGAGTGTTGGCTTCACCTCAGACCTTCCTGTTGGTGCCCACGTTGCTCTGCAGTGCCAGGGTTTGGTTGGAGAATCACAGTTTGGGTTGGAAGAGACCAATCTGGAAATGCCAAATTCTGGCTTTATGATCATCTTTTATTAGTTTAAGGAGGCATTCTGAAATTTAGGAGCTGGTACACTGAGGAAGTTTTTTTCTCCTGTCAGTGCCATGATAAAGATTTCATTAATCTGCTGATTTAAAATTTAGAGGAAAAGAATGTCTGCAGCCTTTAGTGGTTTATGGCTGAGCTAAGTCATCCTAGGGACAATCTCTGACTAGAAATGACTGTGAAGTCCTTTTGTTGCCATGTTTTCTTACTTGGTGAAATGAATGTCTGAAATGGGCTGGTGGGGTTCCACATTCTCCAGCCAGCACGGGCAGCACTTCCACAGTTCCCAGTTCACACTCCCAGTTGAAGGCTACTCTGCTCCTCTTTTGTCTCAGGAAGGGACATTTGGGAAGTGAAGGAGTCCCTGAGTGCAGGGTCTGTGTGGGCAGTGAGCTGATCCAAGGGGAAGGAGGCAGGAAGGTGGGACAGCCCTGGCTGGAGCTCCTTGGCAGCCCCATTCCCTCCAGGAGCAGCCAGAGATTCCAGGTGCAGGTGCAGAGCCCCCATCCAAGGAGCTTGGACCCATCAGCCTCCCCCTGTCCTACTTCTCCAAGGCACAATCCTGGTCCCCTCCTCAGGATCCACTGCCCAAAATTCAGCTTAAACCACTGCCTGTTCTCAGCCAAAACTGGGTCATCCTTCCCACAGCCCGAAATCCTCCTGCAGTGCCCTGAGCTGATTTATTCATTCATATTTATGGGGGGGGGGGAAATCGTTTGATTGGATCCTGCTTTGAATTTTGGGATTTCTTTCATCTTGGCACTGCTGGAAAATGAAAGCCAAGGGGAGGAGTTGCTGAGGGTTGTGGGCTCTCTGAGGGCAGGGCTCCACAACCCCCCTCGTTCCTCTTGGTTTGGACATTTGAAGGGAGGGAATTTGGAGGTGTTTGTGTCAGAGACTGATAGTGAATCACAATAATTCAGTGTGGTATTACTTGTTCATGTCTTCATTATGAATATTTACTGTTCCCTGCACTGGCACTGCAGCTCCTGGTCTGTGGAGCCAAACACCTGGATTTTTCATGGAACATCCCAGCCCCTTTTCCTGCTCTGTTTCCATGAACATTGCCCCGTGTTCACCTGAGAAACACCTTCATTCTCACCCAGTGGAGGGGTGTTTCTCTTCCTTTCTTCTCACCCCCTCAAAGCAGCCCTGTGGTTGATGAGAGCTGTTTCTCTCTGCAGGTACAACACCTTGCCAAGCCGGAGAACGCTAAAAAACTCCAGATTAGTGAGTAAAAAGGATGATGTCCACGTCTGCATCATGTGCTTGAGGGCCATAATGAACTACCAGGTGATTCCCTTTTGGCACCACAGAACTATTTCGGCGTTGGGGGCAGGGGGGGAGGAAAGTTAGGGGTGAATTTTGGAGGTAAAACTGATGCAACTATTTACATTCCCAGTATTAAAATGGGAGGCAACAGGACACAGTTCTCATTTAGCTGTGCAGGTGATTTATTGCAGGTGGGAAGGCACAGGTGAGCCTGTGCATGATGTGCTCATTGGGCACTAACCACTTAAACCTGCAGCTAATCAGGTTGTAATTAGTCTCAGCATTTAGTCCTAATACCTAAAAACAGGAGATTTTTTTTTTTTTGAGAAGATAGAAAGAAATCTTGGCTTTCCCTCAGTAAGTGTTTATGGCAAGGCAGTGGGACAGCTGGAACTGAACCAACTAAACCAAAGCTGACCTGATTTTCCTGAGGTTTTTTTCCTCTTCAGTGGGATACTGGGATGGTGCAGCTTGTCCAGGGAGCTTCAAGGGTTTGGGATTTTTTGCTAAAACAAGGAAAGCCTGTGGGGAACACGTTTCTTAGTAGTTTATGAGGAGTGTAGGAGGTATCTGTAACCCCCCTCTGCCCTGGGGGGGGTACTAGCTCCCTGGGATTTATAAGGATGGGAAGGAGACAAGCCACAATCCTAATAACCAGTGGAGTATTTTCCAATGGAATTCTATTTTTGTTTGTGAAGAACAACAACTGCTTTTGGCAGCTGAACTTCAAATTCCTCTTTGGGGATTAAATCATGCACTTGACTGTCACAATTAAAAAGGGGCTGGAGGGAGAAAAGGACAAGCAGAGGGGTTGGAAATAACATAGGAGCAGCTCTTAGATCTCTTTTTGTTGGCTGACATGACCAAAACAAATATTTTCAACACTGCCAGTGGCAGGGAACTGTAGGATCATGGATTATCTAGAGTTGGAAGTTTTTAGGAACGGTGGGAGAATGAAATATTTTGGTTTAACCAGTAAACTCCACGAGGTTTTGTTTGGCTTAAAAAACTGCCAGGGGGTCTGGTCAGAGAGATGGGACTTGGTGGGTTCCTGAGTGATAATTTGGGTGTCAGGACTGAAGCAGGACTTTCCCTTCTCTCCCCAGTACGGGTTCAACATGGTCATGTCCCACCCCCACGCCGTCAATGAGATTGCACTGAGTCTGAACAACAAGAACCCCAGGTAGGTGCACTTGCTTTTTGACAGTTTGACAAGTAGGTAAGTCAGGAGGACGTGGGAAGGGGTTTTCACCTTCAAAGGGGTGTGTTTGTGCACAAACCTGTGGCAAAAATCAGATTAAATCTGTATAATGGTGCAGGTAGATGAGCAAGTGTTGTCTAATTCCAGTGGGTTCAGGAGCTGCTGATTCTGCAGCTTTGAACTGACAGGGGGGAAATTTGGGTTGGATATTGGAGAGAAATTCTTCCCTGGGAGGGTGGGGAGGCCCTGGTACAGGTTGCCCAGAGAAGCTGTGGCTGCCCCTGGATCCCTGGAAGTGTCCAAGGCCAGGTTGGATGGGGCTTGGAGCCACCTGGGCTGGTGGGAGGTGTCCCTGCCTATGGCAGGGGGTGGGATGGATGGGCTTTAATGTCCCTTCCAACCCCAGTCATCCTGGGATTCCATAATTCAGCTGCTGAAGCCCCTCAGCTTTGTTGCAGTGCAAAAAAACCCCCCTGATAATGAGCAGCTTAACGTGGGATTTTCCTGAAGAGAGGGGAAACCTTCCTTAGAAATGTTATCGAAGGATCCTTAGGTTTGAATTCCCCTGGGAGAAGGTTTCACTCCTGTCCTGGGTCAGGTTGCTGTGCAGCCACAGCCATAATGTAATTCCACAGTGGAACTGCTGCCTGTGAATCCATGTCCCTCCTCTCCCACACTTGTGATCCCAGCAGACCCTGGAGTTCTCAACCTTTCCTTGCCTAAGGAAACCAAACCTGGCACAGACATTTTCCCAAGGAAAGGTGACACTGGGGGCTGAGATGACTAAACAAAACCATGTGTGTGTTTACAGGGCCTTGGCTTGGGCTGGTCTCTGGTCTTACAGAGCATGAACCTTGTCCTGCTGGAAACAAGGACTTCCTTCCTTTCTTTTATTCAGCCCTAAGTCAGCAAATACATGCACAGATAAATAGGAAGGACATGGGAAGTTTATTATTTTTATCACTTTTGTGCCTGGAAATCAGGTGGTTGAGGGACAACCCCATTTTTTAGTTTCTAAACAAGTGGGTTATTTCGATTTCTGTTTATAAAAACATCACTTTACAATGTGACTGAAATAATCTGAGGACAAAACTCGATATTAGTGCTGTTCAAAACCCCAGTTTATGTTTGGTTTAACCCCATAACTGAAGAAACCAGAGGTTTGAGTGCTTAGGGTGGGTGAGATGTGCCAAGGGGAAGCAGCAGCTCTCGGAATGGGATGTGGAGCTGATCCCATTCCCACTGTGGAGCTGAGTGGGCAGCAGGTGGAGGGGGACTGTGGGGACTCCCTCTCTGGTTCTTCCCAAATAGATCCCACAGACACAGCCAGTACTGTCCTCTCCTTGTCCCCATCCCAGATGTCTGGGGGGCACCAGAGACCTGGGAATCCCTCTGATCCCAGAGATCCCCCCTCCAACCCCCACAGCCCCTCGTAACCCCCCCTGGGACGGGATATTCCTGAAGATCCATACAAGAGCCCCTTGATCCCATCTGAAAGAACCCTCCTTGATGAGTAAGACTTGAACATGACCCGTTTAAAATTTCCTAGGGAAGTGAACATTTTATGTGGTTCCCAAAGATAACCCTGACCCCTTGAAAGCCAAAAGGTATTTCTTGTTCTGTAACATCTGGTTTGAGGCGCTGCTTTGGCATGAGACTAATTTGGTGTTGTCTGCATGGTTTTACTCTGCTCAGAGCTCAGCTGGCCAGGAAATCTTTTGCTTTCCATGAATCCTGTAAGGAAATACTGTAGATTATTTTCCTTAGGGTAACACCCAGTTTGCTGCATGGTTTTCTCTCAGTGATCTGGTGTTTTCTCTCTGTGCCAGATTGATTTCTGATTTCTAAGGAGAAGGATGTGCTGAGGCATCCTGTGTTCCTGCAGTGAACTCTGTGTGTGTGTGTGTGGCTCTGAATAATCCAAATTATCACAGAGAATTACTCAGATTTGTACCTGGAAAAATGCACATTGGAATTATAAGTGCTCCCCTTAGAAAGTGGGATCAGAGGAGGCCAGTTGGGGTGTGGGGAGTTCTCCAGGAGTAGAAGCTGGCAGTGATCTGCCTTTCCCAGAGTTCTGCCACTACCTTTTTGCTTGAGTTTCTGAGTTGTGATTTCAATTCCTGCATGTTTTGAGAAGCATTAAACTGGGTGCATGATCCCAGGAGAGGCGGAATTCCCTGGATCAGAGGTGCTCAGCGTCGTGCGCCTCGCAGGTTTATTCATTCAAAGGGATTAAAAGCACAGGGGATGAAGCTCCACCTCCCACATTCTCCCACAGGTTTGGAAGCAGGTGCTGGTCACTGAGTGTCTCCTTTTCCTCTCTCCACAGGACAAAGGCCCTTGTCCTGGAACTCTTGGCAGCCGTTTGCCTCGTGCGAGGGGGACACGAGATCATCTTGTCAGCCTTTGATAACTTCAAGGAGGTACTTTGGCCTAATTCATTTCGTTTGGGTGTTATTTCCTCTCTCATTATTGCCTGGAGCTTTCTCATCCAGCTAAGCTCCCTGGAGTCAGGATTCTCCATGAACCACAGGTTTTCCTTGGAGGTGCAAAGCAGCTCAGTGGTGACCATTCCATTGTTTTCATGTTTGTGGAAAAGAGCTGTCATTCCAACGAGGTGAATCCAGGCTGGGAATTTGAGCTCCCTTTGCTCAGTCAAATGGTGTCCCATCATTTTGGGACATTTTGAAAGCTTAACTCCAGTTGCTCTGTCTCTGAAAGAACCAGGAATGCTGTGTTAGATCTCCCATTTCCACAAGCCCTTGAAACACAAAGTTCCTGGATTTACCGTCAGTGGGAGTTTTGTTTGTGTAGAAATGACAGAATCAAGTCTCTGTCAATCACAGCGACTGCTGGAATTCATCCTGGAATCCCAGTTGGCTCAGGTGTCATTCACAGGTCTGTTTTCAGGTTTGCACACAGTGGTTAAAAGGATTTGGGAATATTGTGTGAAGGTTTGGAAGCACTGGTGGGGGAAGCAAGTCCTAGGAAGCTGCTCTCTTAGTTTCCTTTGGATATTGGATGTATGTGTGGGGTTAACATCAAATTAAAAATTAATAGATTAGACTTCCCAGCTCCAAAATTGGTAGATTTGATGAGTCCCAGCTGGACACAGGGTGTGTTTCCTTGAAGCTGTAAGTGGGTTGATGATCAAGGAGCCAAGTTGGTAATTTTTTGATGTTTTGTGTTTGGGGAATAATTTCTGGCCTTGGAAGGATTTGCGTGTTGTAGATAAATAAGGGAATTTCAGAGGTGCTCCACATCATCCAGAGCAGAAGGTTTGAGTGACACTTCCAGTGTGGGCCTGTTGTAGAAAACTCAGCTCTGTGCAAGTCCAGACCTGTCCTGGGTGTGGGAAGGTTGTCCTGAGGACAGAGGGAATGGGAATAGCACGGCTGGGAGGTGGAAGTTGGGTTGGGAGGTGTGTGACCACGGACAGAGCCTTGTTTGGGGTGACACCAGTGGGAGGGACACTCAGAAAATGGGAACTGGGGAAAGGTCTGGAGACCCAATGCAGCCAAAAACTGGGAATTGTGGTTTGAGTCTTCCATTGCTTCCTCTGTGTCGTGTCATGTCTTTGTTTGCACCTTTGGGATTAGGACCAGGATCAGGAGGCAAATGCAGGGGGGGATTGTTGTGAAGAAAAATTTGAGAGAAGAGCTCTCAGTGGGAAAAGCTCTATAAATGGGCAGATCACAACGTTGCTCCTCCAGGGTTAAATTCTCCTGGGTCTTCCTACTTTGTTATGGAAGAAATAGGGCTCAGCAGAGAGGGATTGGTGATTAAATAATGGCTGCAGCCAAATGCCACTGGTTGGGATGGTCTGTGAGGCTCATTGGGCACCTCCCAGGGAAGGAAGTGGAAACCTCAGGTGCTTTCTTACCTTCCTGACATCCTCACTCAAGGGTTGCTCCTTCATATCCTCCCAGGTGCTCTGTCATGTCCTGCTGACACAAATATTCCTGTGGAAGCCACTCAATTTGTGTGGAATTAGTTATTTATTCCATTCCTTTGGGGTTTGAGCAAGTGATGGTGGAACTGTCTGGGCGTTGCGGGTGAAGTGAGGTCAGGAGGGGATTTAGCTGCCTCAGTTCTGCATTTGGATGCTCTTTTCTTCCTCAATTCTGCATTTAGATGCTCTTCCCTGTCTCAGTTCTGCCTTTAACTGCTCTTTCATTCCTCAGTTCTGCATTTAGCTGCTCTTTTCACCCAGTTATGCTGCTTATTTCTTGCTCTGTGCTGTTGTTTTCTACCTTCCTCCTGGGCAAGTTTTCAGGAATGGTTTCAAGTTTTCACTTTTATGTTATAAACCCTTGGAGTTGCTGACAAATTAAGTACTCAGGCTTGGGTTTCTAGCCCTGCACATCCAATTTAAATTGCTGTGAGCTCCATAATCTTTGTGTGGCTGCTGTAGCTCTGCATTTCAGGGCTGCCACGGTGCTTTCATGCATATTTAGGACAGATTTGACTCATTGAATTAGATCTCTGCCACTCCATCTCCTTGCCATGAAACAACTTCAAAAGAAAGCTGAACTCCTGCCTAATAAAATCTAATAGAGTCAGGAGGGAAAACAGGGTATTTAGCACCAAATTCTGCTCTCATTTCCATTGGGGTGAACATCAGATGTTTCATCAGGCTTTGAGCTTTGCTCTGATGGGAATGAGAGCAGGGTTTGGTTCTTGTCAAGGGAGATTTTTCAGTTGAAAATGGAATTTTTGTGGAGACCTCAGAGCCCCTTCTGGTATCTGAAGGGCCCACAAGGAATACAGAGAGGGACTGGTCATCAGGAGCTGCAGTGACAGGACACAGGGAATGGGTTCAAACTGAAGGAGGGGAAATTTAGGTTGAATATCTGGAAGAATTTCTTCTCTGTGAGGGTGGGGAGGCCCTGGCCCAGATTGCCCAGAGAAGCTGTGGCTGCCCCTGGATCCCTGGGAGTGTCCAAGGCCAGGTTGGATGGGGCTTGGAGCAACCTGGACACTTCCAGGGATGGGGCAGCCCCAACTTCTCTGGGCATTTGCTGCTCTTGAACACCTGGCAGATGAGGAGAATCTCAGTCCTCTCCCACATCACTGGTTATGGCCATGAATTCTGAGCCCTCAGAGGTCTTTGGATGCTTGGGAATTGGGCAGGGAGCTGGAAGGTGGAGGCCCTGCAAACAAACCCCACCATTGCCCCTCCATCAGCTTTCACGATGCTGAAGGGAGCCAAGATGGTTCAGCCCTTGCTTTTCACAGGGCTTAATCCAGAGTCAGATTTCCCAGTTGGAATTATGAATGGCAGCACTGCAAACAGCACTTCTGAATTATCCTTGTGGACCAGCAGAATAACTCGTGCTGGAAGAAGCTTTTTTGGAAGTGCTGCAAAATGTAAATGCAGTTGTTGTTTGTTGGCTTTTGAGAGTGACTTAACCCTGCTGTGGAGAAGTAAAAGGTATTTTAACCTAGTAAGTATTAAATAACTGTTTACTTAACCAGAAACTTACGGGAAAACGGATTTTTTTGTTCTCCAGCAAAGTGCAGGAATGTCAGCACGGGGAGGGCAAACAAAGTGTCCCTGTGGAGTGTCGTGGGCTGGCGGTGGGAGCTGCTGCTCACACTGGGCTCTTGTGGGGGACAGAAAGCCAGCATTGTGCTGCTGGACAAAGGGGCACAGACAGGAGAAGGGGGCACAAAGGCTCCCAGGGGTTTTTGGGCTGCAGATCCATCAGGCTGAGTGTGACAGCACACCCAGCATGGGCTGGGTTCATCTGCACACTGTGCTTGCTCTGCCTCTCGCTCTTGGAGAGCTCCACGAGTTACTGAAGGAGGAGGAGAAGCTTAAAACAAGCTTTGGGGGGTCATTTTAACATGGGCACTGACAGAACATGTATTGCAAAGCCTCTCCCATAGTTTAGGTGTTTTCAATTTGCTCCATCAGAGGGTTGTTTTCCTGCCTCAGGGTGCTGAGTTCACCTGAGGGGAACTGCAACCAGAGGGTTTCATTTTCTGCCTGGAGTTTGGGACCACCAGGTGTTTCCTGATTGAAAGGGACCTTAAAACTCATCCCATCCCACCCCCTGCCACGGGCAGGGACACCTTCCACCAGCCCAGGTTGCTCCAAGCCCTGTCCAACCTGGCCTTGGACACTTACAGGGATCCAGGGGCAGCCACAGCCTCTCTGGGCAACCTGTGCCAGGGCCTCCCCATCCTTCCAGCCAGGAATTCCTTCCCAGTATCCCATCTAACCCTGCCCTCCTTCAGCTTAAAGCCATTCCCCCTTGTCCTGTCAGGGGGACAGTCCTCCAGATGTGGAGGAGTTCATGGTCTGGCAGCTTTGTCTCAGAAGTCCTGCCTGGATTTGCTGCACTCTCCACATGGAACATGCTGGCTCTGCCTGTGGTGATGTTCAGTGATGAGCTCCATTCTCCAGCAAACTGAGGTGGTGTTGTTACATGAGTGTCTGAGGTGGGAGGGTGATGGATGTGCTTCCACCAGCCCAGGGTTTCACCTTCTGCACATGGAAACATCTTCAGTTTTCCCAAATGCCCTTGTCTGCTGCCCCCTGCCCAGATTGCCATCCGAGGTGCCCGGAGGGGTTGTGGACTCCCCATCCCTGGAAGTGTCCAAGGCCAGGTTGGCTGGGGCTTGGAGCAGACTAGGATGGTGGAAGGTGTCCCTGCCCATGGCAGGGGGTGGGGTGGGATGGGCTTTAAGGTCCTCTCTCCCTCAAACCATTCTGTGATTCTGGAGCATCTCCCAGTGATCCGGCCCCGAGAGCGGGACCAGCACGAGGGTGGTTGTAGTTGAGCTTGGCTCTTGGGTGGTCTGGATGGGAACTGTGTGGCCATGGCCAGGTGGATATGGATGCAATCCTCACTGAATTTTTCATAACAGATCCTTTTGCTTCCTTACAGGATTGTGTTGTAGCTTTGCAACAGATCCATGCTGGATTTCCTTCTTTAGCACCCGGAGAAAGGACCCTCCGTGGGTGGTTTTCCATAAAGCCACATTGTTCTTCCAGAATGACGTGGGCTTAATGTGACCTAAAGTGGGTTTTTTCACAGCCTAAGCAGAGACAGAGGGTTTTTATAGCTGTGGTAACTCATTTAATCTTGCTTCTTACACAGAATAAAGCCAATAAAAGAAAGCTCTGCCTCTCCTCGGCCCAGCCATGCTTCCAAATGACAGGCCTCAGAAATTTATTCCAATAGAAATGGCAACATATGGTTTTATGTGGTGGGATTTGATTTCAGCATTCTCCATGGCTTTGGGCCAGTCTTCAGGCTGGAGGCTCCAGCTCCAGTTTCACTCTCTTTAATCTTCCAGGATAAATTATATCATTTCGTGAAAGTCAGTTTTGCTGCCTCCTCAAACACACACGGCCCAGCCCTGACTCATCCCAGCATAGTGGGAACTATCTGGGAGCAGCCACTGAAAGCCACAGGTGGTTGTTGCTCTTGCTCTTCCTCAGCCCCTGTTTCCCAGCCAGCCAGGGCTGCTCTATCCCGGGATCTGCTCTGCCAGGGCGCTCTGGATTGCTCCTGATTTAATTAGTCAGCCCTAAATGGCTCAGAGTTGTTTGTGTCAGCTTTTCTCATCCTTGTGGAATGGTTTGCATTAGATTTCCCAGAAATCAGTCCTTCTGGCTTCTACTGGTGAGGGATCATATGCACCATGGTTCTGTTTGGTTCCACAACCCAGGATTTTGGTTAAATCGGCTCCATTTTTTGTGACGTGGGTACAAGAGAAATTGTGGAATCCCAGATTGGTTTGGGTTGGAAGGGACCTTCAAGCCCATCCAGTGCCACCCCCTGCTGTGGGTAGGGACACCTTCCACTAGCCCAGGTTGCTCCAAATTTTCTTCCAGCAGGGAAAAATTGTGTGGGATAGAACACAGTGCGGTTAAGGAGTGATGAAGGAGAGGGTTCCCGGGATTTGCTCGGGGCAGGGGTTGGATCCAGCCCAGCCCACGCTTCCCAAATCAAATGATATTGTGGGGCAGCTGCTGCCTTTGATCCCTGCTCTGCCAGGGGCTTCCTGAAACTCTGCCACATCTCTTGGCCTGGGTTTTGCTTGGAGCTGCTCTGACCATCAGTGAGGTGTGGGTGGGGTTTGGGCTTTGATCTCCCAGCAAGGCCATTCCTTGTGCTGTGGGGAGGCTTTCCAAGGATTGCTCCTGAAGAAAAGCCTGAGATTAGACTGGAGATTTACAACCAGAAGGGTGGTGCTCTCCAAACTCCCCCATCCTTTCTCTCAGACAGGTCATTTGTGCTTCACCAAAGTCTTCTTCCATCCCAGAGTGGGTCTGGTGTGCTCTGTTTTAGACCTTAATGTGTGGGGGTTTTGTGTTTTAGTGGAGCAGCCCACGGAAAAGTGTTTAATGCTTCACCTTCATGTCATGGGCTGCAGGGAGAGATGAGCCCTTTGGGTTTAAAATCAGGATAATTTGCATGAGCAACAGATAGAATTCCTTTTTCATGAGGTTCATGCTTTGTTGTTTGAGGGTTTATTTTACCTGGTGATGCTTCAAGGTTCAACTGGAGACACTGAAGTGTAACTTCAGCAAGCCAAGGGCTCACCAAGGGTTTTGTTCCTCAGCAGAAGGGAACTTTCAGTCCTCCAGATGACTGGAATCTGTTCTTCCAGGACCTTTGAGATGAAAATAGCTTCTTTCAGAGCTTCCTCTGCCCCTCTGAAAACAGGGAAGCTTAAACCTCCTGCCATGGGCAGGGACACCTTCCATTAAACCAGGATGCTCCTTGAGCACTTCCAGGGATGGGAAGTGTCCTTCCCAACTTATTTACTATTTCGTGGCTTTCTGGGGATTACTCCAGGTCCTTTGTGTGCCGAGGGAAGCAGGACTGAACCACAGAAGCTACTGGGAATATTAAGATTTCAACAATATCCTGAAAGCTGCTTTATCTCAGATCTTCTCTCTCCCCCAAGTTGCTTTTGTTTCCTGCCAGCAGCCCTTACTACAGCTCTGTAACCCTGATTGTTACACTGATGCATTTTCACTCCTTGTTTAGCCAGGGATAATTTTCCCTTTGTCTTCCCTGTAATTTACTTTTCTTCCTAATTACATGATACGACAGTGAAGAGCCAGGAGAGAGGCTGAGCCTTCCTTGTGGCGTGGCCTGGTGAAACTCTTACACTCAGAATGATGACATTTTTGAGGGGAAAAGATCCACAAAGAGCTATTTTATAATTGTATCTATATGATAATTGTACCTGAGTCCTTAGACTCGCACTGCAGGTGTTGACAGAGAATTATTCAGCTGGATTTTTTGATGAAGAACATTTTCAACCAGGACAAAGAGGTTTTGAACGAGCAGAAAATCTGCATTTTCAATGGTTTGTTTTTTTTTTTATCCTCCCCAATCTGTGGTTGACCAAAGGTGTGGTGCTTGTTTTGTAGGTGTGTGGGGAGAAGCAGCGCTTCGAGAAGCTCATGGAGCACTTCAGAAATGAGGACAACAACATAGACTTCATGGTGAGTGGGACTGACCCTCAGCAACTCTTAATTCCAGAGTTTCCTGTGCCTGAGCTGTATCTGCCTCCTGCTCCTGGGCCTAAAATACCACAGCCCAATTATTTATGTTCCAAATGCGTTTCATTTTTAGCTCCCCACTCACTTTTCCTCCAGAAGTGCCTTGTGCCACACTGAAGGTAAGAGGGAAGTGGCCCTTTGGTCGTTCATGCTCTCTCACAGCAGCTTCTGCAACATCCAGTTCTGTCCCTGTGCCAAAATCCCGGGAGCCCCAGACAGGGAAGTGTGGGAGAGACTCTCTCCAGCTGCTGGCTGTCCTTATCTGCCGATAAATATAGCAGTGGCTTGCAGCACTTTTGGTTCCTCAGCGTGCATCTGCATGGTTTTCTCACCAACCCCACTTCCCCTGGAGCACGAAGGGGGAACAGGCAGAGGGGAAGCTCTGGCTGGCACAGGCACCAGCACGTTGGCATCACGTGGGAGGCTGTGCTGTGAGGATGTGTCTGCTACCAGAAATACCTCTATATCTGTTTTTTTAACTCTGTGCAAAGGTGTGTTTGTGTTAGAAATGGGACATAAATGTATTTAATTAGGGAAAAGCTCCCTTGCACTGCTCCTGCTCAGGGCTTGGATCCCATGTAGGCCTGGCCCAAAGTGGGAGCAGAGCAGGAGGAATTCCCACCCCAGCTGGTTTTCTGAGGCCTCTGTGAACCATCTGTGACACTTTAAACCGTTTTAGTGCCAGGCTGTGTGTAAAAGATCTTTTTCTGCCAAGAATCAGGTGTCAGAGCACCTGCTGGGATGTTTCCTACAGGCTTTGAACGCTCCGTGTCAGTGGCTTCCAGGGGGACAGCAGGATAAAAAGGAGGTGGTGTGAGTTTGAGCCAGGATGGCAGATTTCTTGGGTTTAAAAAGAAGAAGAGAAAATTACAGTGATCCCTGCATTTGAACTCAAATTAACAGCTGCTCTAAGTAACTCTGCCATGTTGCGTTGGGTTTGTTCCTTATTCCTGTGTCGGTGTCCCTGCAAGGACACCTTGGTAGGCACAGAATACATGGAGTATTTACTCTGTAATATAGCAGAAAGATTTCTCAGTCCTCAAATCCCAACTCTCAGTCATTTTTTCCATGCCCACTGGGAGGGATAGTGGAATTTGGGGAGTGGGAGTGAAGCAGCCTGGAAGCAGCGTGAGCCACCTTGGTGGAACTGTGGGGTTTGTCCAGTTTTTAGAGAAAGAAATCATCCATTAGATAATCCCAGAACCATCTGGCTTGGAGAAGCCCTCTCAGACCATTCCCCCAGCACTGCCCAGGCCACCACTGCCCCCTGTCCCCAAGTGCCACATCCATATGGCTTTTAAATCCCTCCAGGGATGGGGACTCACCACTGCCCTGGGCAACTGTGCTGGGGCTGGACAAACCTGTCCATGGAAAAAATTTCCCTTAAATCCAACCTAAACCTCCTCTGGAGCAACTTGAGACCATTTCCTCTTATCCTATCATTATCACCTTTATTTAAGATGTTAAATGATATATTGTAAGGACAGAACAGGGAATGTGCATGTGAGTGTCCATACAAGCCTGGAGAGCTAGGAATATTCAGCATCCATGTGGGCAGCCTGGAAGAAAATTCCCTCCTCTTCTCACAGGTTGAAGATTACATTGAGATTTTCTTGAAAAAAGATGAATATGTTTTTTTAGGACTTGCCCAAATATTAAGGAAATTTGCATCTCTGGGCTGCTCCACCAGCCACGGGCTCGAGTGCAGGACAAGCCTGGAGCTGCAGGAGAAATTCCTTAGCTGTGTATGTCAGGATTTGGGAAGGGAAATGAGAATTTGGCCCCAATGTTGCGAGAGCCACAGCAAGGTTCACAAAACCACCCTTGGAACAGGGGAGTTTGGCTCTGGGGAGAGGCACAGGACAGCAGGGATCAGCTGGAGAAGGCTGGGAGCAGCACTGGGAGGAACCAGGGTTCACCACAGGAACTGGAAAGGGTCCTGAAAACACTTGAAACCTCAGGTTAGGTTTCCAAGAGCATGGATTGGAACCTGGATTTAGGTTTCCAGGAGCATGGATTGGAACCTGGATTTAGGTTTCCAGGAGCATGGATTGGATCCTGGATTTAGGTTTCCAGATAGATGAGTAGAGTTGTTCATGCAGGAGATGGGGATATGCCAAGGGCCAGGATGGTGTATCCCAGGAGCTCCTGGATGAGTCCTTAGACCATCCTCCTTCCTTTGTTCCTTGGGTTTGTCCCTCTTACCAGTCTCACAACCTTATTGAAGTGATTTTGGAACACAGTGGTCAAAGCTGGTCAGGACCTACCAGGGAAAATGGAGCTGTTGAGTGACCTTTGTAGTGTCCTTGTGGTCCCAGTTCCTCCAAAGCTGGGACAGTTTGGCTGGAAAGGTTTTATGGCATGTCAGTGATTTCTGGGAGCTGCAGCTGGAAGGAGCAGCTCAGGACATGCTGACCAGCCCTGGGATCATAGGCCACACACAGCAGATCTGTCCCCTTGAGTTTATCCTGTGGGCCTGGGAACAGATCACAGGGAACTGGCCAGGTTCCAGCACCAAACTGGTGCTCCAGTGGGTGCCTTCAGTTCTTTCTTCCCACAAAATGCCCCAGAGATGTGGGGTCTCCTGGAGGCTTTTCAGGTTGTTTCAATTTTTGGCTTCTCAGGTTCCTTCTAGAGACCTGGGGGGTATCCCAGTGGCTGTTGGGAAGCTGGAATTATCCCTGTTGCAGTGTTGCTCCCAGGAGGGGGTTGTGTCCTTGAGAAACCCAGCAAGGATGAGGCAAACCCTCCCTTGGGGCAGCTCAGAGGGTGGCAAGTGATCCCCAGGGAACCGGGAGAGGGCTGGGAGTACCTGTGCAGAGCAGAACGAGGCCTGGCCTTACCTTCAGGGGAAGGACAAACTTTTTGGGGTTTCTTTTCCAATTCCTTCCACTCCACAGGTTTTCTTGGAGAGGAAGAGCCTTTGCCTTCCTTTGGCTGTGCTGGGATGTGTGTGGATACCAGTGCAATCTGATCCCTGACCCACAGCTCTGGGAACGCGCTTTGGGCACCCAACAAAGCACCTTTTGTGCGAGTCCCATTTCCTGAACTGGGGGTTCCAGTCCCCAAATTAATCTCACTTTTCCAGGCAGCTTCAGGAACAACACTGTTTTCTTTAGAGCTTGTGTGATGTCTGCTCTGGCCCTGGGAGCTGGCAGGGGCAGCGTTCCCGCTCACCGGCACGCCGGGAAGGTGGGCTCGGAGACATGACTCAATTCCTGGAACTCGTGTTTCCCTTTATCCCAGCAGACAAAATCCAAGCACTGGCTTGGAAATAAACCCTTTCAGAATAGCAGCTCATGGTTTTCCCCTCGTAGTAACCACAAGGAAGTGTGGTCGTGGCTGTGTCCGGCCCTGGAGATCCTGCTCTGATCCTGGTCCTGGAGAACCTGTTCCAACCCCGGTGTGGGGCTGTGGGGACAGCTGTGGGTCACTCTGTGTTGTCCTTGCAGGTGGCCTGCATGCAGTTCATCAACATCGTGGTGCACTCCGTGGAGGACATGAACTTCCGAGTGCACCTGCAGTACGAGTTCACCAAGCTGGGCCTGGACGAGTACTTGGATGTGAGTCCAACCCGGATCTGCTCCCTCCAGCACATCCCCAGCTCTGCCCCTGCCCATCCAGCCCCTGAACCCCCTCAGACCCCTCACCCCAGAGCTGTTGTCCCACAGTCCCTGCTCCCAAGGCCGTGTCCTGGCTGCTCCAGGGGCTGTGGCCGGAGCCTCCCCGCAGGAGGGAATTTGGGCTGCAGCCAACTGGAATTACAGCCTGGAGCTCTAAATGTGGAGCTTTGCTTATAACAAAGGGACGATGAACCACAGTCGCCCTCGCCCTGCCACGTCCCTCAGGGCTGCTGGCCTCAGGTTGGCCCTGGCTCAGGTGCTGCCAGGGCTCCTTCCATCTCCAGGGGTGGAAAATCCCTCCTTTGGGTTTTCCCTGGCAGCCAGACGGTCTCTGGTGTCCCATGGGAAACTCTGGTTCAGAAAGAAGCTGCTTTTGTTTCCCTCTGTTTCTCATGGAATCACAGACTGGTTTGGGTGGGAAGGGACCTTAAAGCCCATCCAGTGCCACCCCCTGCCATGGACAGGGACTCCTTCCACCAGCCCAGGTTGCTCCAAGCCCCATCCAGCCTGACCTTGGACACTTCCAGGGATCCAGGGGCAGCCACACTTTCCTGGGCACCATTTTTCTCCCTGTCTCTGCCCTTGGGAACACACCCAGGAAAACAGTGCTTGTGTTGGCAAGGGAGTGACTTGTCCCTGCCCATTTCTACTCAAGAGGGAGGGATTTTGGGGTCTGCAAGGTGTATTTGGACATGGCAGCACCCACCACACGTGTGTTTGGGGTCTGGGGGTGGCACACCTGCAGTCCTTGGAGACCAGACAGAGCCTTGCCAAGAAACCACAGAGGAAATCATGGAATGCTAAATTGTTTGGGTTGGAAGACCTTAAAGATCATCCAGTTCCAACCCCCTGCCATGGGCAGGAAAGCCATAATGTCCTCTAGAACAGAAGATAAAGCACTGCTTGGCTTTATTAGAAAGGTCTGGATGTTTGGTCTTCAAAAAATGACTGTTTATCACTTATGACCCCAGCTAACATCAAAACCCTGCGTGTTTTCCTGGGTGCTGGAGGTGGCCTGAGCTCCCCCTGCTCTCCCAACCTGCTGCCAATTCCCAGTGCCACCTTTTTCTCCTTGGCTTTGCAGAAGCTGAAGCACACGGAGAGTGACAAGCTCCAGGTGCAGATCCAGGCCTACCTGGACAACGTGTTTGACGTGGGAGCTTTGCTGGAAGATGCCGAAACCAAGAACGCGGCCCTGGAGAGGGTGGAAGAACTGGAAGAGAACATTTCTCATGTTAGTACCACACCTTGGCACCTTGGCCTCAGCTCAGAGGTCTGTTCTGGGAGCACAGGCAATGCAGGGTCACAGCCTTGGGAGTGAGGTTGGAAAAACCCTGGGATTGCTGTGCCTCTGTACTGGGGGGTGATCAGATGATGGTTGCTCCAGGTGGAGTCACCTGGCACAGGACTTGTCTCAGGAGCTGGGAAAGCTGATTTACATCGAAATTCCCAATTCCTCAGCAGGGCAGGACCTAAATTGAGCAGAAAATCATCCTGGCTGGGCCTTGGACTCATTGCTGGGCTCAAGACAGAAGGGGCTGAAAAACAGTGTTGTGGGGATCCTCAGGGTTTGCTCAGTTCAGCATCTGCTCAAGCTTTGCTCTCCCAAACCTTGGTGTCAGTGCCTTCAGTCCAGAGCACGTAGCTTGGCTTTTTAAAAATAATACAGAAGTGGTTTTCCAGAGCTTAGGAAGTCATAAAATGATCTCTGTTCTCTCACCATTCCTGTATTACTTAAAATAAATACGGTTTTAGATACCTTCCACGAGCCCAGGTGGCTCTAAGCCCCAATCCAACCTGGCCTTGGACACTTGAGGAATCCAGGGGCAGCCACAGCTTCTCTGGGCAACCTGTGCCAGGGCCTCCCCACCCTCCCAGGGAGGAATAAAATAATTACATTTTAAGGAATAAGGCTTTATTGCAGAACAGACTTTCTTGTCTGGACAGGTTCATAGTTATGGTCCAACCAGGCATCATCTGGTCATGGCTGAGGGGTGACCTTCATCACAGGAACCTTCAATGGGGCACTTGATGTCCCTCATCTTTATTTCCAAAGGAAAGGAACCCTCTTTATTTCCAAAGGAAGGCCTCAGGGTTTGGTGAAATATCCATAATAACCATGTCCCATTGCTCCAACAAGAGTGTTGGATGATGTTTTGATGGATAAAACTACAGTTTTCCACTTCATTAATCTGTTCCTCTTTGGATTGATAGTTATCTGAAAAACTCCAGGATACGGAGAACGAGGCCATGGCCAAGATTGTGGAACTGGAAAAGCAACTTATGCAAAGGAACAAAGAACTGGATGTGATCCGGGTGAGTGGGATGGGGGAGGCTCTGCCTGGATTCCAGGGAGCTCCTGGGGTGGACGAGGTGATGGGTCTGGGGCAGTGACTTCTCTTGGCTGGCAGATTTGAACCTGGGACAAATTTGGAGTGGAATTCCTTGTGTGTGCACTCAAAAGGACCTGAAACTGCGAGTGTGGCAGCAAATGAGGGAGTGAGACAAAGGCTCCTATCACCCAGGGCTGGAGCGTTTCCGTTTGGGGTTTTTGGAGGTCCCAAAGGATGGGGGGTCTGGGGTTCCTTCTGGGGGTCTGTGCAGGTACAGCCTTCTCTAGAGCAGGAGCTGTGCTGCTGCTGCCCTTTGTCTGCTCACAGGTCATGGAATTGCAGAATCATTACGGTTGGAAAAGCCCTCCAAGATCGAGTCCAACCCTCAACCCGGCACTGCCCAGGCCACCACTGACCCCTGTCCCCAAGTGCCACTTCTACATGGCTTGGAAATCCCTCCAGGGCTGGGGACTCCAAACCTCCCTGGGCAACCCCTGCCAGAGCCTGACCACCCTTTCCAGGGAGAAATTCCTCCTCATGTCCCCCCTGCCCCTCCCCTGGCACAGCCTGAGGCCGTTCCCTCTCCTCCTGTCCCTTGTTCCCTGGGAGCAGAGCCTCACCCCCCCCCAGCTCCCCCCTCCTGTCAGGGGGTTGCAGAGCCAGAAGGTCCCCCCTGAGCCTCCTTTTCTCCAGGCTGAGCCCCCCCAGCTCCCTCAGCTGCTCCTGCTGCTCCAGCCCCTTCCCAGCTCCCTTCCCTTCCCTGCCCACGCTCCAGCCCCTCCGTGTCCTTCTTGTCATGAGGGACCAAAGAGCAGCACAAGGAACAAGAGGCAGCATGAGAAGGAGATGCTGAGAAGTTCTGCACCCCCAGGTTTGGTGTCCACAGGGGAGGCTTCTGCCAGGACTCAGCACAGCCTTGGTGGTTCCTTGGGAACACACGAAGTGGAGATGTGGTTTGGTCAGAGCTCAGTGTCAGTGACATCCAGGGTCAGGCTGTTCTGATCCTGGAGCTGGAATTCTGAGTACAAATTCCATGTTTCTGTGTCATTCCAGGAGATCTACAAAGATGCCAATACCCAAGTTCACACCTTGAGGAAGATGGTGAAGGAGAAGGAAGAAGCCATCCAGCGCCAGTCCACGCTGGAGAAGAAGATCCACGAGCTGGAGAAGCAGGGAACCATCAAGATCCAGAAGAAAGGGGATGGGGACATCTCCATCCTTCCCGTGGCTCTGGCCTCTGGGATGGTGCCAGCAGGATCAGAGGTGTCAGGGACACCTGGCACACCTGGAGCTGCATCCTCAGTGCCATTGCCACCACCTCCACCACCCTTACCTGCCATGGCAGGGACTCCTGAGGCAGGTGAGGGGCTGTGGTGGTGTGATCCAGTTCTGAGCCCCTCAGGGGATGGAAGAGTTGGAACATTCTTCATTCCGGGGGGTTCCTCCTGTGCTGATGCACCAAAGGACTTCGGTGAAGGGTCCAACCAGTGCTTGGGCCAGTGGAGGGTGGAGATGGGGGGGATGAGGGGATGTTGGAGAGGGAATGCATGGGGGGATAAGGGGATGTGGGAGGGGGGATCTGTGGGGAGGATAAG
>VYXB01003707.1:126608-154076 GCA_013397135.1 Pachyramphus minor
GACACGGCTCCAGCAGCTCCACTGCCCCCACCACCCCCTCCCTCAGCTCCCCCCCTGCCCGGGACAGCCTCTCCCACCGTGGTCTTCAACTCAGGCCTTGCAGGTAAAGCTTGAGCGCAGCTCCCTGAGGGCAAAGGGGAGGTCAGGGCACAGCTCCGGGGGGAATTCAGTGCTCAGTCACCTGAATACATCCCATGACTGCTGTACTACCAAGGAGTTTATGGGAGAAAAGAGCATTTAAGGTTCTCCAAGGTTGCCCAGAGAAGCTGTGGCTGCCCCTGGATCCCTGGAAGTGTCCAAGGCCAGGTTGGATGGGGCTTGGAGCAACCTGGGCTGGTGGAAGGTGTCCCATGGCAGGGGGTGGGATGAGATAATCCTTAATGTCCCTTCCAACCCAAACCATCCTGTGATTCTGTGATTTAAGGGCATGACAGCTTTGGTTTGGTCTGGAAGAGTTGGATTCTCCAGTGAAACAAAACCTGTGCCAAAAGTGCTTTTTAGACATGATGAGTTTGGGCTTTGAGCAAACAAAATGTGTGTTTGAAAGAAACATAAAGCTTCATGGGTCTGATTTCTTCTGAGAAGAAATGTCTGTGCAAAAAAAAAGGGCAAACTTCTGGGAATTTTTTGGAAGGCAGAACAATTTGCAACCCTTCTTTAATTGTGTTTTTAGTCACTCTCTGGCACGTGCCAAGTGTCTCAGGCAGTGAGTAAATGCTGACTATCACCAGAAACCTCAAGAGCACATAATTAATCCAAAAAAAAGAGAGACTGAGGAGCTCTAATTAAGAGTTTTTTTAAAGAAGAAAAATCTGATTAAGTATTCCAGCCTTTAAAACTTCCTCTGAAGGCCAAAAGCATCCTGGAACTAGAGAGTCCCAGGGGGGATTATAAAAAAATAAAGCACAGAAGGCACAGCCCTGCTGAGGGCTGATCCCTCTGGATGGATTTGGGAAAGGGGTGCAGGATGTGGTTGTGGGGGGCTGTAGGGGGCACAGGAGGTGCCTTATCCCAACATCCCTGGGTGTTCATTTGGGATGGGAGCAGTGACCAAGCCATTCACGTGCTGGATGAGATGCCAGAGCCAGGGGAGCTGGAAATCCTGTTCTCCAATGGGTTAGGATTGGGAATGGGAGTGGAAGTGCCTTTTCCTGATGCAATAGCTCCTCAGGAAGGAGGGTTTTTAGGGCAGGAACCTTCTGGGTGTGAAGGGAGTTGGGAGAATAACCAGTGTTGCTTTTCTGACCATCACTAACACTGTTTTCTCTGTTCTCTCTGCCTCCTGCTAAGATGGGCCCATCAAGCTCTTCTGTAGGTTGCTCCCTGCTAAGTATTTGTTATTCCTGCTTTTCCCTCTGTGCTGTGTCCGTGTGTGTCCAGGGACTCATGTGGGTGGGTGGGTGGAGGCCCTGGGGATGTGCCACCCCTCAGGATTTGGGCACCAGAGCTCTGGAATGGAGGAGGAAGGGAAATCTGGAGAGATCTTGAGCTCCATCAGGACCCTGGCCCACGAGGCATCAGCTTCTTCCCTGTCCTGGAATAACCCAGGAGCAGTTAATGAGATTCTAATTTATGCACAAGCGGAAAATGTTTTTTTTTCCAAGGGTGTTCAAAGCTTTTTTTATTTATTTTAGGAATTATTTTAAGTAACCTCATTAATTAAGCAGAGTAAAACTCTGTGTAGTGGAGATGAGCACAAGTTTGGTCACGTGGGTTCCTGCCTTGCAGTTGGATACATTTAATTCTCAAAACACACAGTGGAATGTTGTGGATGTTCCCTGTTATCCCCTTGTGGCTCTTTGCTCCCAGCACTGTAGAGGAAGGACCAGGGTTTGTGTTTCATGTTTGCAAAGAAGCAGTTTATTCTTTAAATAATTTGGGAGCAAAAGGTTGATTGAGCACCTTAATGAACACCTTGATTTTGTAGCAAGGAACAGCTTCATTTTTACATCAAGGTACAAAGAAATGAGAACTGAATTACAGAACTTATTCATTATTCGCCCTCCAGACCTGTTGGAATTGGAATAGGAAAATAGGAATAGGAACAGGAATAGGAAAGGATTGGGTTCATTGCTCCCATGTTACTTTTTCTACTCTGCTCACAGATTAATGAGAATAATCAAGTTTAATTTTCAGGCTTCATTTTCACAGCTCCTCTGTTGAAGTTTCTAATTGACTGTAAAGTTCCTAAATTACTTTAATTTGCTGGATTTGCACAGCACAGGAACTAAAACATGTTTTTTTCACCTCTGTTAAATCCCAGGTGCTGCAGCTCAACCCCTTTGGCTCTGAAACACAAACCTGGTGAACAGCAGCTCTGCCCCGCTGCAGTTTCCCCAAAATCCACTTCCCCAAAACCTTGGGAAAAGGGCTTTTTTCCTCTTCTTGTCACCTGTTTTGGGACACACCACAGGGTGTGTGACACTGCTCTGCCAGCAGCAGACAGGCTTAAATTCAACCACTCTCTGCATTTTCTGGGGTGTTTAAATATAAATCCTGGGCTTTTAAATGAATCCAGGCAGCTTGTGGCAATAAACTAATCCCAGATCTCCTTTAGGGAAGTTTTCACAGCCTCTAGGGGTTAGGCCAGGCCTGCAGAGGCTGAGCCTGAAGCAGTCTGGGGGTGGGTGACACCGTTTGCCTCATGAGGTAGTGACACCTTTCCAGGATTCCGTGGGGTAATTCAGCTCTGACCAGTTCTCCAGTGCTGAAATACCAGCGGGAGAGCTGCCCTCTGGGAATGTGGGGTGTTCTGCAGCCAGTCCCTGAGGAATCTGTGGTTTCCTGTCCCCTGTGTGTAGCTGTGAAGATCAAGAAGCCCATCAAGACCAAGTTCCGCATGCCCGTGTTCAACTGGGTGGCCCTGAAGCCCAACCAGATCAACGGCACCGTCTTCAACGAGATCGACGACGAGAGGATCCTCGAGGTACCTCAGCTGCTCCTGAGCCTCTCTGCCCTCAAGGGAGTCATGGAATCAGGGGAAGGATTGGGTGGGAAAAGCCCTCTTAGATCACTGAGTCCATCTGTCCCCCAGCACTGCCCAGGCCACCACTGTCCCCTGTCCCCAAGTGCCACATGCACAGGGCTTAGAAATCCCTCCAGGGATGGGGGCTGCACCATCTCCCTGGGCAGCCCCTGCCAGTGCCTGACCACCCTTTCCAGGGAGAAATTCCTCCTCATGTCCCACCTGCCCCTCCCCTGGCCCAGCCTGAGGCCGTTCCCTCTCCTCCTGTCCCTTGTTCCCTGGGAGCAGAGCCCGACCCCCCCAGCTCCCCCCTCCTGTCAGGGAGTTGGACACTGAGAAGGTCTCCACAGGGATAGACCATGGCAATGACTTTGGCAAAGGGCTCATCCTGGTCCTGGATGCTCCCTGTGGGCTGGAAAAAGCACTGGAGTGTTAACATGAATATTTTCCTGAACTTCAGAACATCTAAAGAGCTATTTGGGCTGGATTTCTGGGCTCTGACCAGATTTCCTGATCACCAGGTCAGGGGCGAGTGTTCCTTCTATCCCTGATGGAAATACTCTGCATTTCAAGGCCAGGTTGGATGGGGTTTGGAGCAACCTGAGCTAGTGGAAGGTATCCCTGCCCATGGCAGGGGTGGAACTGGATAAGCTTTAAGATCCCAGCCCATTCCATGATACTGTTCCAGTCTCAGCCCCTTTCCCTGCAGCTCTGGCCCAGGATTAGGGACTGGGTTTAGTGTTCCCTGCGGGAGGGATAAATCATTTCCTTTCCTTTTTAGGATCTAAACGTGGATGAATTTGAAGAAATATTCAAAACAAAGGCCCAGGGCCCAGCCATTGATCTGACCTCCAGCAAGCAGAAGATCACCCAGAAAGGCTCCAACAAGGTCACGTTGCTGGATGCCAACAGGGCCAAGAATCTGGCCATAACTCTGCGGAAAGCCGGGAAGACGGCGGATGAGATCTGCAAGGCCATCCATGTGTAAGTGAAACACTGGCCAGCCAAGAAACCCTGAGGTTTACTGGGGGGTTTGGGCAGTGGAAAGGGTGGGAAGTGGCAGTTGGTGCATCTGGAAAATATCCAGGGGTAAGGAGGGAATGGTTCTGAATTCCCAGAAGTCAGATTGCCTCGAACTGAAATAAAAACCTGGCAGTTCCATGTGTCTGAATCACTGCTGAGGCTTAACAAATTAACACTTCTGTTGTTAAAGCCACTAATTCCTGTCTGTGCACAGGATAGTGGATCCATATCCTATATCCTGTAGTTTGCCATGGCAGCTCTCCCTCTGTTTCCACAATATTTTCTGTTCCAGTGAGCACCCAAAAGCCAGAGGATCAGGAAGGGGGAACTCTTGGGCTGATCCCAAATCCATCCACATGTTCTCTGTGTTCCTTGTGGCCATGACAAACATCTCCCATTCCTCCAGTAAAGACTGTCTTAGAAATGTGGATCACAAGTGTTACCCTTGGGCTGGTTCAGGCAGGTTCAGCACTTGGGGTTTTACAGGGCTCTGGCTCAATTAAATAAAAATATTTGCTCCTCCCCACCTCTTTTCTCTTACAAAAAAGAGACCTGGCCATGGAGGGATGTAGGTGATGGCCACATCTTTGGAATGGGAAGCAGAGTGTCCAGCAGCACCATTCCCATTGGCTCTGTAACCTGTTCCCATCTCCATGTGCAGGGCAGGAAGAACTTCAGCGCTTCTTCCCTGCTGTCTCAGGCTCCTGTAGAGCAGAATCCCAGCCTGGTTTGGGTGGGGAAGGACCTTAAAGCCCATCCAGTCCCACCCCCTGCCATGGGCAGGGACACCTTCCATTATCCCAGGTTGCTCCAAGCCCTCTCCAGGCTGTCCTTGACACTTCTGCCGGTGTCATGCCGCAGGTTTGACCTGAAGACGCTGCCGGTGGATTTTGTGGAGTGCCTGATGCGCTTCCTGCCCACGGAGAACGAGGTGAAGGTGCTGCGTCTGTACGAGCGGGAGCGGAAGCCCATCGAGAACCTGTCGGACGAGGACAGGTTCATGATGCAGTTCAGCAAGATCGAGAGGCTCATGCAGAAAATGACCATCATGGCCTTCATCGGCAACTTCGCCGAGAGCATCCAGATGCTGACCCCGGTGAGCCGTGGAATCTGGGAATATCTGGAGCTGGGGATCATCGGTCATAGTCCTGGCCCTGCACAGGCACCCCAACAATCCCACCCCATCCCTGAACCCTCCTGGAGCTCTGGCAGCCTTGGGGCCATGAGCTCTGCCCTGGGGAGGCTGTTCCGTGCCCCACCTCCCTCCAAGAAACACTCACACTAATGTGAAAGTGGTTTCCTGGCTTTATTTATCATCTGTTAGTGACTGTATATCCCAGGAGCTGGTTGTATGGCAGCTGCAGCCCAGACTGTTAGGGACTGCCTCGTAGGCCCCATAAGCCCCACAGGCCCCACAGGATCCATAGGCCTCATGAGCCCCAAAGCCCTCATGGGCCCATTAGGACTCATGAGTCCTAATGGCTTTATAGGCCCATAGGCCCTATAAACCCTATATGCATCATGGCACCCACAGGCCTCGTAGATCCCATAGTGCCATCAGACCTCATGTGTCCCATATGATCCAAAGGCCCCACAGGCCTCAGGGGCCCATTAGGTTACTGTGGGTCCTGGAATTGTGTCCCTTCCAGCCCAAAGCCCCTGTCACAACAGTGGGGATTGAAATGTGAATCCTGTTTGACCCCACCACACCTGAGGGGGTAAATGTGGTGGGCAAATGAATGGTTTGAAATCCTGGTGTGTCAGGACAGGGGAACATCCACAGAATCACAAAATGGTTTGGGTTGGAAGGGACATTGAGGATCATCCCATCCCACCCTCTGCCATGGGCAAGGACAGCTCCCACTGGCCCAGGTTGCTCCAAGCCCTGCCCAACCTGGCCTTGGACACTTCCAGGGATCCAGGGGCAGCCACAGCTTCTCTGCCCAACCTGGGCCAGGGCCTCCCCACCCTCCCAGCCAGGAATTCCTTCCCAGTCTCCCATCTCTCCCTGCCCTCTGGCAGTGGGAAGCCATTCCCTGTGTCCTGTCCCTCCATCCCTTGTCCCCAGCCCCTCTCCAGCTCTCCTGGAGCCCCTTTAGGTGCTGGAAGGGGCTCTCAGGTCTCCCTGGAGCTTCTCTTCTCCAGGGGAACCCCCCCAGCTCTCCCAGCCTGGTTGCAGAGCAAAGGGACATCCATGCTCAGGACCCTGGTGTGGAGGAAAAATAAGAGTATTTTTCAGGATGTGATTAGATGCTCATTTTACTCCTGGTGGGACGTGCAGTAACCAAAGCTCTTCCTGTGTTTTCCTGCAGCAACTCCACGCCATAATCGCTGCCTCTGTCTCCATAAAGTCATCCCAGAAGCTTAAGAAAATACTGGAGGTAGGTCTGACACCAGCTCTGCTTCCAGGGTTTACTAAAGCCCTGGGCACTTGTCCTGACAATTCATGCCCTACTTGTTTCCTCCTGGCAGATAATCCTGGCTCTTGGGAACTACATGAACAGCAGCAAACGAGGGGCTGTCTATGGGTTTAAGCTGCAGAGTTTAGACCTGGTAAGTAAAGCAAGAGGTGTGTGGTGGGACCAGGTGGGAGCTGGGGTTGTAGGGTCATTTAGGTTGGAAAACCCATGAGAGCATTGAGTCCAACCCTCAACTCAGCACTGCCCAGGCCACCACTAACCCTGTCCCCAAGTGCCACATCCACATGGATTTGAAATCCTTCTAGGGCTGGGGACTCCAGCACCTCCCTGGGCAGCTCCTTCCAGTGCCTGGCCACCTTTTCCAGGGACAAATTGTCCCCAGTATCCAACCTGCCCCTCCCCTGGCCCAGCCTGAGGCCGTTCCCTCTCCTCCTGTCCCTTGTTCCCTGGGAGCAGAGCCCGACCCCCCCCAGCTCCCCCCTCCTGTCAGGGAGTTGCAGAGCCAGAAGGTCCCCCCTGAGCCTCCTTTTCTCCAGGCTGAGCCCCCCCAGCTCCCTCAGCTGCTGCTCCAGCCCCTTCCCAGCTCCCTTCCCTTCCCTGCCCACGCTCCAGCCCCTCCGTGTCCTGTGTGAGGTGCCAGAACTGCCCCAGCCCTGGAGTGGGACGGGCACTGCCCGGGGCTGTGACACCCCAGGGCTGGCACAGCCCAGGTGACATTGCCCACATGGGGTTGTGGTGGCTCAAGTGAGGTACAGGCTGAGTGGCTGCTGAGGGACTCCGTTGGTGCTTCCCAGCATGGAAAACCATGATGGAGCTGGAGAAGCACCACTGGGTCTCTTTGCTGGGAACCTGCTGCTCCCCCTCCCACCATCTCTTGGCCTGTTGCCCACAGCTCCTGGAAACCAAGTCGACGGACCGGAAGCAGACGCTGCTGCACTACATCTCCAACGTGGTCAAGGAGAAGTACCAGCACGTGTCCCTCTTCTACAACGAGCTGCACTACGTGGAGAAGGCAGCAGCAGGTACTGTGACCCTCCTGCAGCCTCCTCCACCCCCCAGGGCTGGCTCTTCTGGGCAGGGAGTCCCCCAGGCTGTGGGTTGCAGCCTCTGTCCCGTTCCCAGTGTCCCTGGAGAACGTGCTGTTGGACGTGAAGGAGCTGCAGCGGGGCCTGGAGCTGACGAAGCGCGAGTACACCATGCATGACCACAACACCATGCTCAAGGATTTCATCCAGAACAACGAGGGCAAGCTCAAGAAGCTGCAGGATGATGCCAAAATAGCCCAGGTACCCCATATTCCTCGGGGTTTGGCAGGAGGGTGTGAGCTCTACCCTCTGTGTCCATGGAATGGACAGTGGGGATGGGGAGGTGGCCTTGGGCAGTGCAGTAAATCTGTGCCTGTTGCAGGATGCCTTTGATGATGCTGTGAAGTACTTTGGGGAGAATCCCAAGACAACTCCCCCCTCAGTCTTCTTCCCAGTGTTTGTCCGGTTTGTGAAGGCTTACAAGGTAATCAGGAGCTTCCTTCTCCTCCCCTTCCTCCTCCTCTTCTCCTCCTCCTTTTTCCTCCTTTCTGCTGTTTTTCCCTTTCCTCTCCTCCTCCTCTTCCCCTGCCCTGCCCTGCCCTCCCCTTTGTAGCACCTGCTGGTGTTCCTCCCTGGCACTGTTTAGGATCCCAGTCTCACCTGGAAGCTCTAACCCCTGTTTTTTCCCATAAACAGCAAGCAGAAGAAGAGAATGAGCTGAGGAAAAAGCAGGAACAGGCCTTAATGGAAAAACTGATGGAGCAGGAAGCGTTGATGGAGCAGCAGGACCAAAAGGTATGGCCCAGATACACCTCCCAGGTGGGATCATGTTCCTGGTGCTTCAGAAACCTCAGCTCTGGGGGGGGAATTCAGTTGCCCAACTTGTAGTTGCCTGGAAATAGTCTCTGGAAGTTTTCTCCTTATGTGGAGAGGGCTGGGATAAGCTGGAAAAGTTTTTGTGTTTCTGCTGCTTTGGAAGTCTGAAAAGTTAAGGAAAACTAAGTGGAAAGCTGCCTTGTCCACATGTCCACAAGGTAAACGTTGTCCCTCTCTGGCTTCTCCCTGGGCTGGGAGTCACCGGCACACGAGGGTGTTCCAGCCTTGGAAAACGGGGGGACGTGGGCAGTCCTGTGTGCTGGTTGCCACCAAAGTGGTGTGTGAGGTTCAGGCAGAGGCAGGAGAGCTGCAGGTCTGCCCTTCCAACCCCTCTCCTCGTTTCCAGTCCCCCTCCCACAAGACGAAGCGGCAGCAGCAGGAGCTGATCGCGGAGCTGCGGCGGCGGCAGGTCAAGGACAACCGGCACGTGTACGAGGGCAAGGACGGGGCCATCGAGGACATCATCACAGGTAACCTTCCTCCTGGGGCAGCCAGGGCCCTCCCACAGGGAACAGCACTGGGAGCTGCCCAGGAGCTGCTGCGAGGCCTTCGTGTCCTCCTCGAAGCCGGAGCAGAGCTGAGGGTGTTGGTTACTGAAGGCTCTGCTCGGTGTCTTAGTCCTTCTCCTGCAGATGTGGGGACATTCCCTGGGCTTTAGAGCAGCCAGGGAGTGCCTGATCCCAGAGTTCTCTCACTGGGATATGCTTGCCCTGCAGATCTGTCCCAGAACCCTCTTTGCCCCCCCAAATGACGGGTGTTTAATGTGATGAAAAGGCTCCACTTCCATGAAAATGTCCTTGCAGTGATTGCAGAGTTCCAGCAAATCACTTGATCAAACCAGGGGTTGATGACCCCAAACTGCTCCTGTTCCTGCTCAGGCAGAGTCTGGGCTGATCCCTGAGGGAGGGACACACACCCTGGTGCAGCCAGGCACAGACAGGACTTGGGTGCCAATATTTGCTGATAGGAAGAACCACGTAAAACTGCATTTTGCCCAGGAATTAAACAGTTTTTAACCTGTCCAGCTGCTCTGATTTGCAGTGCTTGGAGATTTCTGCACATTGTGGTGCACAAGGAACATGATCTAACTCTTCAGTAACTTTACAATCCCCCATTTCCTTGCACAGAATATCAAAAAAAGGTGTTTTCCTGCTGCTCCTGGAGGTTTTTCCCATGAGTTTTTCCTGCAGAAGGAGCTGTTTTACCAGTCACTAAGGAAAGCCAGGAAGGTTTTGCCCAAGCAGAGGACAGGGCTGACGAGTGTGAAGCTTTGTCAACTCCTTTTAACCTTGATTAATGGCTTCCTGAGATAATATTCTGGATGTAAAGGGCAGGCTGGCAATAATATCCAATCTGTCAGTGCTTCTCCAGCTCCTCCAGACTCCTGGGAGCTTGTTGAGTTGGGAAAGTGGTTCTGCTGCTCTGGGGGAGAAACACTGTGGCAGATGCCCTTCCCCGTGGAAAAGGCAGTGGAGGGGGTGCCAGATTAAACATTTCAGCTCAAATTAAACATCTCCTGGGCCCTTTTGCCTGGTATTTCCCATTGTGGAGGTGGCTCAAGCTGTGGGGTGGTGAAGATCAGGCACAGAGGGTCAGGTAGGACTGAGGTCACCTCCTTATCCCTGGAAATCATGGAGCTCCCCATCCCTGGGAGTGCTGTAGCCAGCTTGGGCAGGGCTTAGCCCAGCCTGCTTTAGTGGAAGGTGTCCAGGGGGTGGGATGAGATGAGTTTTAAGTCTCTTGCAACCCAAACCATTCTGGAATTCCATGAGCCGATTAAATCCTTCCTCGATCCTTCTGCCGTGTCCAAAGCCCGCTGAGAAGCAGCTTTCAGGGAGCTGTTGGGCCATGTCAGAGCCGTCCCTGGTGGAGCACTAACCCTGCACTAATGCCCTGGAGCGCTGCTGACGTTGGTTTGTGTGTCTGGCTGTTGTTGTTCCCATGCAGTGCTGAAGACGGTGCCGTTCACCGCCCGGAGCGCCAAGCGCGGCTCTCGGTTCTTCTGCGACCCCGTTGTCACGGAGGAATTCCATTACTAAACTATTCCTCTCTCACACCTGACGCTCTTAGAAAACAGGAAGGTGGCTGTAGATTTGTTGTCCCCCACCCTGTTTGTGCAGATCTCAGCCAGGACATGTGAATGTTGAGTGTTTAGTGGTGTCCGGCGTCGCCCGACGTTCTAGTGGTGTCACCTCCGTTGCACGTCCCGTGTCTCCATAACTTCTCGTTCCATCCCATCGACTTCTGGCCATCCCTGTGTTCCAGTGCCATAGAACAGCAAGTGGTGGCAGTCACTGGGGCCGGTTTCCTGCAGTCCAAGGACTGAGGAGACCAAATGAAGTCAAGAAGTGACGTTCACTTGGCTTTTCTATGTCACCCCCGTGGCCTGCACACCTTTGTGTGCCGTGCATGTGAAACCTCAGTGGAATTCCGGGCTGCATGGACTAAGGGCACACCCCTGGGGTGGCTTCTGGCTGGGGAGGGCTGTCTGGGCTAACACCCGTGGTTTGGGTTAGATTCCTAACCAGCACCTGCATGTTGGCTGCACGTGAGACACGGGGTGGAACCAGCGGGGGGAAATCTCTGCTCATCGGTCACGTCCACATTTAACTTCTTCAGTTCCATGTCAGCTTTGTTTAAGGAAAAGCAGGAATTTTCTCTGAGCAGGAAGCAGCTCAGCTGGACTGTGCAGTGCTGGGGTTGGGGGAAAGAGGAGCAGGGCTGGGGAAACACTTAAATATGGACCAGACCTGCCGAGATGGTGGCGCTGAAAAGGCTGACGTGGAACTGAGCGATTCCCACCGTGGTGTCCGTGTAGGAAGGGTGTCTCTAACCCTGCATGTCTGAGCACTGTTGTCTTGCATTAAGGCCCCAGCAGCTTAAGAAGCCAACAGTGTTTCCCCCTGCCCTGTGTACTTTAATTAATGCTGCAATAAATCCAACTAATCACTTGACGGGTCTTTGCTCTCCGAGTCCACTGCCGTGTTCTCTTCCTGGAGCCAGCCTTCAAAGCAGCTTGGAATTGGGGTGGGGAGAGGCCAGGAGGCCTCCTGTCCCTCCTGCCCCTGTCTAACCCCTCACAGCCTTGGCCTCACCCTCTTGCTCTGTGGTTGCCCCGCCCGGGAGGTTTGAACTTTGCTGACTTGACTTGCTCTTCATTTTCCATCCCATTTTTTTACTTAACCGTCATTTTGTGTTCTGTTTTGTTTTTGTTTGTTTTCTTTTTTTTTTTTTTTCTGTTTAGCCCTAAAGAAGAATAATATCACTAAATTTCCCAATGTTCACTCGAGGGTAAGGATTTCTTCTAGCACCCCGGTGGTGGAGGATACCCAGAGCTGGCAAGCATCACTTTTTACTTGGCTTCCTCCTCTCTCTGTCTGCCAGGAGCTGGTGGTAGATGTGGCTGAGCTAATACTGGTGCGACCCCCCAGCCTGTGGAGACCCACACCCTTGATTTTCACCCTTGGAGGTGCAGGGGATCCACAGGCTGTTGGCTGGTGACCATCCTCACACTGTTTTGGCCATTTCTCTTCAAGTTCAGCCCAAAATAGTCTTGTCCTCGGGTTTAGTAGCCCCACAATTTCCTAGAGGTTCTGCTGCCCCCAGACCACAAAATGGGGGATGAGGTGCTCAACCAGCAGCTCCAGGGGCAGAGCTGAGAAGTTTGGGAGTTGTGTGTAACCCTGACACAATTGTCCAGGAAATCTGAGGGAGGTTTTGCCCAATCCAACACAAATTTGTTGACCAGGAGAGAAATATTTTATCTGGAATAGTCTGTGGGGGAACCATGTGCTGGTTGTGTTGTAGTTACACAGGTAACACATGTGGCACATGGAATGGGCTTCATCAGTGCATCCATCAGCTTTCCCACTCTTCCATCCATCCATCCATCCACCCATCCATGCTCAGTGTTCCCTCCTGAGCTCTCTCCTCCCCAGCAGTGGGGTGGCTTGGGCTGGGCTTTGCTGCAGGTGAGGAGGATGAGGATGAGGAGGGAGGGGTTTGGCCGCTCCGCAACCTTTGGCTGAGGAAGCTTTGCTCCAGTCATGGAGCAGGACAGCAGCTGGAGCATCCCAAGCACCAGCTACTTTCCCCAGGGCACCTCCTTTAGATTTGGTTGGACTCGACCTTAGAGGTCTTTGCCAGCCTGACTGATTCCATGATAAAGAGGGATACAGGGATCACAGCTCCATCCTGCAGTGGCCAAACATGTCCCATGGGCCTGTGGGTTGCACATCTCCCTCATCCCTCTGTGGGAACGTCCTCCAGCGCCCGTGGGGTCTGGAGGACCAGGCCACACATCAACCCCCTGATTTGGGGAGATGGTGCCTCTCTGATGGATGTTCCCACCCGGTCCCACCAGTATTAACCCGCTGCTTGGGCGCGTAGTCGGGCACGGCAGCTCCCCCCGGGGCCGACCCCCTTCTCTGCCCCCCACAAGCTGCTTTGATTGGCTTCCAGCAGGACTTTCCTTGTCTGGCCTGTGTGTGTGTGTGTGTGTGTGTGTGCGGCCGGGGGGGCGGTTTTCCCGGGATGAGCTCACGGGGCCGTTCCCTGCCCGCAGATCTTCGGAACCAGCCGTACCGCAGGGCCGACGCGCTGAGGAGGAGCGTCCGCCGCCGCTTCGACGAGCACGGGCTGCGCTCGGCCACGGGCCCCGACGTGGCCATGTGAGCCCGGGCCTTGGCCACCAGAACCCCGGCAGCAGCCAAACCCTCCCGCCCGCCCCGGAGCCACCAAGTGCCTGAGAGGGAAGAACCTGCTCCAGGGACAGCGACGGGGCTGCTGGGGCACGGCCCTCGCTGTCTGTAACCAAAATGTAAAATTCCCGTTGCTTTGCTTTGGGGGGGTTGGTTTGGCTGCGGGAGGGAGGAGTTCGGTGACTGGTCTGTCCCCTGTGGGCCCGGCTGGCTGGAAACTGGGAATACTGGGATGTGCTCAGCTTTTAAATGCTCAGCTTCTAAGTGGTTCCTGTGCTGGTGCCTGGGGTGTCAGCTGCACTTATGGTTTTTAATTACAAAGGAAGGCATTTAAGGGCTTTCTGTAGAAATAACAATCCCAAGGAGTGACCCAGCCCTTTTCCCACCCCAGGCACTTGTGGAGCTGGAGGTGGCACCCAGCACATCCATGATCCCAGGGAGAGGAACCAAACGAGGTCACCCCAGGCCAGGAGGGCTTTGGGGTCTGGGGGGGCCCAGGACAGGGAGGGGGAGGCCCAGCCAGCACTCACAGCTCTGGAGTAACAGCCATTTATTAATTAGCACTAAGCCAATTAACACCTCAGTAATCTAGTACTCAGTACTAGTACTCAGTAATCAGTATTAGGCTCTGGGACCACCTCAGTCCAGTTCCTCACTGGGGAACCAGCCCAGCCCTGCTCAGAGGGATCCCAGCCCGGGACAATCCCACCCCACTCACTGCTGAGGCTCCTTTGGGCACCAAAGCCAAGCTCAGCCTAAAATCCCGGGTAGGTTTGAGGTTCTAAGTGGCTTTTTCAAGCCTAAAAAGGGACAGGAGACATTTTAGGCCCATTGTGCACCCCCAGATCCCAGAGCAGGAGGAATCCAACCCCTTGATCCTCTCAGCTGGGAAGAACTGGACTGAAGAGGGAGATTTGTCCTTTCCAAGACCCATTTTGCTTCCAGCTTCTTTCCTGGGCTCCTCCCATCCCTGTGTTAATTGTAAAATTTCTTGTATAGTATTTAACCACTGAATTTCTTTGCCCTTTTCCGTTGTGCTCCCGTGAACCACTGGTGATGGTCCCTGGATTCTTTTCCCCCCTTGGATAATGTGTAGTTATATGATAATCTGTTTTTAAATGTACAGATATTTTGCTACAAAATTGGTGCAGTTTTTTATGGTTTTTACACTTCTCTTTTATCCCCCCTCCCTTTAGCCTCTGGGTAATATTGTAAATATTGTTTAAAATGAAATAAATGCATCAAGCCTGTGCTATACAATCTGAATGTTATTTTAACTTATAGTTTTTGTTTTTATATTTAACTAAAAGGACAGTTTGGGGCTCAGAGTTACCACGTTGACCTATTTACAGGAATTTTGACTTTCAAAACTGCCAATTCCTTGCATTTACAGCACTTGACCCACTAAAGAGAACATGCCACAGCATCCTTTGCCTCCCTGGCCAGTCACAAGGAGTGTTTGAATCGAAACAAATCGGATAATTTTAAATTAAATGTAAGAAATTACTGGTTACAAGCACCAGATCTCACTCTTCTTCAGCAAAAAGGTATTTTTTTAATTAAAGACCCAAATTCTCCAGGCTGGCATGTTCTCTTTAATATTTTTCTAGTACTAGATCTGCTTCTTAGCAAGAGTAGAGTGTTCTGTAAAGCAGTTCACGTTCCTTTCCTGGTCTGTTCCTGCCATAAAATCAAATAAACTATTTACACTACTACACCCAAATCCTGCTGGGGTTTTTAGTCACTTTTTTCCCTTTTTTTCCATCCCCTGATGGTGACATTGGACAGAACTCCTGGAGGTTGGGGCAGCTCTGGGGGGCACTGAAATGATTCTAAGGAAAAAATTGCAACATTCATTTACTGTTTTGTTACTCTGGGAAAAAGAAATCCCAGGAAAAATCAAAAATCATCCCAGGAAAATTCCAAATCACCCCAGGGAAAAATGCAAAATTGTCCCAGGGTAAATCCCAAATCATCTTGGGGAAAACTCCTGAATCATCTCAGGAAAAAATTCCAAATCATCCCAGGAAAAATTCCAAACCATCCCAGGAAAAGTCGCAGATGAATCCAGGGAAAAAAAAAATCCTTAATCATCTCAGAAAAATCCCAAATGACCCCAGGAAAAATCCCAGATGATCCCAGGAAAAATCTCAAATCACCCCAGGAAAAAATCCCAGATCATTTCAAGAAACATCCCAAATAGTCCTGGGAAAAATCCCAGGTGATGCCAGGAAGAAACCCAAATAATTCCAGGAAAAATTCCAAATCAGTCCAGGAAAAATTCCAATAATCCCAGGAAAAAAATCTCAAATCATCCCAGGAAAACTCCCAAATCATCCCAGGAAAAATTCTCAAATCACCCTAGGAAAAATCCCAAATCATGCCAAGAGAAATCCCAAATTAGCCAAGGAAAAAATCCCAAATCATCCCAGGAAAAAACATGCCAAATCATCCCAGATGATCCCAAGAAAAAAATCCCAAATCTCCCAGGAAAAATCCCAGATGATCCCAGGAAACATCACAAATCTTCCCAGGAAAAAAACCACCACAGCATCCCAGGAGGAATGGTTTTGGGCTCCTGCATTTTCCATCTGGAATGCCTGATTCCACTCTCAGGGTGTTCTCAAGGAGTCTCAGCCACGGGCCCACCCCAGGAAGAGAATTCCCTGGATGAATCCACCTTGGGAGTAACAGTTGTCAAAAAAAATGTAAATGCAGCCTGGGAAGGAGCTGAGCTGTAGCTGCTGCCCCCTGGGATTCCTGAGGGATGCTCAGAGCCAGGATTCCAGGACAAAGAACCACCAGCCAGGGTATGAGACAAGGTTTAATCATCAATAAAAATGTACAAAAATATTCCAAGGAGAGCAGGTTCCCAATTTTCTCCCCGAGCAGGGCTGGGGCACCTTCCTGGACACACAGGGGCTGGAAAACAGGGCTGGAATTGCCTCCTCCTCCCTGCTCTGGGCTGGGCAGGGACATTCTGCAGCAGGTTCTTAAGGCAACGCATGGAAATTGGGGGCAAATTGGAGTTTTATTCCTCAATTTTCCGAAGGTGGAGGTACAGCAGGAGATAAAGGTGGAGATAAGCGCTGAGGGAGCACCCGAGGCTGGGCTGGGGTGGGATTTGGGAATGAGGTGGTTGTGTCACACACACCCCCTCTGCTGGCGCTGCAGCCACATTCCCTTCACATTCCCTGGGTTATTTCCTGGGAAAACTCGGACAAGAATCAGTCAAGTCTTGGACAAACTCCACCTTGTGACCGAGAACAATCCCAAATCCTGGGGGTTTGCAGGACAGATCAGGACATGGATTCACTGCTCCCGTTGCCTTCCCAGAAAAAGGCCCCCAACCAGATCCAGCCAGTGAATTAAAGCCCAAGGAAGTGAATTAAGACCCTTTTCCAAAGCTGGAATGGCTCTGCCCAGCAGCCCAGGGTTATTCCCTGGCCAGGAAGGTGCCGAGGCTCCCCTGGGCTTGGGGACACACCCATCCCACCCCAGAGCTCCAGCCAGGCCCAGCTGTGCCCTGGGAATTCCATTCATTTTCTCCATTTGCTGCCAATAGGGACTGACTGGGGTGACGTGGGACAAACTAAAAGCCGCTGTAATTCCAGCTGTGGAAGGTGGGCTGAGGCCCCTCCACGCTCTGCTGGGCAGGGATGCCATGTAAACATTTTTGGTATAAATAATTTGTCATTGATCTTCATCCAGTTGTTCCAACAGAGTCCTCCTCTGCTTCTCCAGCTCGCCCTCGCTCAGCTCGCTGCCCGACGTGTCCCAGTTCCCCTGCGGAGACAACCAGGATTGTGGTCAGGATGGGGCTTTCCAGGGCCTTGGACCCTCTGGAAGTGCCACCTGTGCCCACTGGGACGCTCAGAAAGGACACAGACAGCGCTGGGCAGCGGTGTCACACTCAGGATCCCCAAACCCCAATTCTTTGGGAGTGGCAATGTGCCCCTGGATCACAGCCTGGAGCTGCCCCTCTCCCACCCCACAGGCCCAGCCCGAGCCCTCAGGCAGGAGGGAGTGGAGCTTACAGAATCTTTGCCAGGTCGTTTCTTCGTGGGAGATTTGTGTTTGGACTCGGATCTCTGCCTGCCCCGCTCCTTCTCACTGTCCCTCTCCTTCTTGTCCTTCTCTCGCTCCAGATCCGACTCCGGGGAATCCTGGGGAAGCGAAGGGGAAATGTTGAGTATCTGTGTTGAAGATGTTCAATATTAACTTACAGAATAACCACAGGCAGAAAAGTCTGACTTTGTTTTCTGGTTTGGTTGGAAGGGACATTAAGGATCATCTCCTTCCACCCCTGCCATGGGCAGTATATCCCAGGCTGCTCCAACCTGGCCTTGGACACTTCCAGGGATCCAGGGGCAGCCACAGCTTCTCTGGGTGACCTGTGCCAGGACCTCCCCACCCTCCCAGCCAGGAATTCCTTCCCAATATCCAACCTAAATTTCCCCACTTCACTGGCTCTGTTTCAATCCAGCCCCTGGAAACTGCTCAAAGCAGTTCCTGATTAAACAGAGAAATAAATAACCCAAAACATTCCTGGAGTGACTTGGAAAGAGGAGGAGGAAGGTTTGTTCAAGGCAGAACTTCCACCATTCCCAGTGCAAAGGTGGGACATGCTGGATGTCCCCCAGCCCACCTCTGTGTACAACTGGCAGTCATTCCATGAGATCTTTGGAAGGGATGGGTTGTGGAAAATGTTTTTCTGGCCCCAAGGTGATACAGGGTAAAAGCTCTTGATTCAGAGCTTCTGACACATCCCTGACACTCAGGTAGCCACAAGGAATGGCTGGGATTCTTCCCACAGCACCAGTTCACACCAGGATTTGCCAGGATAAACAACAAGTCCCAGGTTATTAGTGGAGTCCTTCACATCTCACATGGTTGCACTTAAACCCCCCCGAATTTAGCAGTGGTTTAATATCAGGACATTATATATATAACAGGGGTATTATGTTGGCAACACCCTCCTCCAGCCTGATCCCACTCCAGACAGGTTTTTTTCCCCTGGAAAATCCGCCCTGGATGAGGGAAAGCAGTGCCAGACTGGCCACAGGGCACCGCAGACCTGAACTGCACTTACAGACTTGTGTCTCCTCTTCTTGCTCTTCTTCTTGTGCTTTTTGGATTTCTTGTAACTCCTCTCTGCAGGCAGGGAAAACAAAACCACATCAGTGAAGTGGTGAAGACCCAGCAATCCAGCTGGGAGTGAGGATTCCAAACCGATCCAAGCCCATCCCGTACCTGATTCCGCACTGGATGAGCGCTCGGACACCGACCGGGATTCCGAGCGCTGCCGCTTCTTCTTGGAGTGGCTGTCGTCGTCCTCAGACTCAGAGCCCTTGGGATGCAAAGCCAGGGGAACAATTACAACTGATCCCAAGGCCAGGAGCCACCAGGAGGTGCAGAGGTGGGTTTAGGGCCCATGGAACACTTACGGAGCGGGAGCGGGAGCGTTTCCGGTGATGCTTTTTGGACTTCTTCGAATGTTTCTTGGTCTTCGAGTGGTGGTGTTGGCACTCGTGCTGTGGGACAGGACAAGGGGTCAGCACAGAATTCCACATGGGCTGGGCTGGAAAGGACCTTAAAGGTCATCCAGTTCCAATCCCGACACCTTCCATCAGCCCAGGTTGCTCCAACCTGGCCTTGGGCACTTCCAGGGATCCAGGGGCAGCCACAGCTTCTCTGCCCAACCTGGGCCAGGGCCTCCCCACCCTCCCAGCCAGGAATTCCTTCCCAATCTCCACTCTAAATTCCCCCTCTTTCAGCTGGAAGCCATTCCCTGTGTCCTGTCACTGCAGTTCCCAGAGAACAGTCCCCGGGAGCCCCTTCAGACCCCCCACCCCATCAGCTACCTCAGGACGCCCCAAGAAACTGGAACCATGTTCCTCACCCTCCACAGACCTGGGACAGGTTAAAAACCCCCAACCACACCTTTACTGTCAGAACCCCCCAAAAATGGGCACTACTGCCATGCTGGAGCTGCAACAAAAACCCCCAGGAGCAAGGAAACACACCTGGATGCACAAGGTTTGGCACCTGCATCCAGTTCAAAGCTGACCTAAAACCCACACCCTGCTTTGCCAAATTTCAAATTGTCAAATTAAACCATTTTAAGCCCAAACTCTTACAGACTGCAGCAAATGAAATAAAAACCCCCAAAAAGCAAGTGCTGAAAAATGAAATAAATCTCACATTGTCACTTGATTGAACAAGGCCCTGTCAGAAGTTCTGCAGCCCAACTGCTGCTCCAGCCCAGCCTAAAATTAAGGATGGGACTAAACTACATCATTTCTTTTGCCCATCAGCAACAAAATTGGTCACAGTAAGAAAATAATCATGACTCAAGAGCTCAGTGTGTAATGGGAGTTCCTGATTTGTAGAGAATAAAATCCTAGACAGGTTTGGTTCCAATTTCATCTTGTTTCCTATGAAATCCCAGCAACAAATTTCCTAAAACAAACCAGGAAATTTTCATGGCAACTCCAAAAATCCTTGCAGAAGCAGATTAAAAGAACAATTATTTCTCAAATAAGTTTCTCCAGTTGCTCACTTGGAAGATGAGGTTTTATATCCATCATCTTTAGGTAACTCCCAGTGTTAACAGAAATCAGCAAAATCCTGTTGAATCCTTCCTCATCCCACCCAGTTTAGGAGGAATAGGAATTTTTTTGGGGTATATTATGTAATGAAGGAAAAAAATAAATTAGTAATTACCTCTAGTACGTGTAAGAAGTCTTTAAATATCCTTTTCCTTTCAGACTCCAGGGTGATGTCTTCAAATGCTGGTTCCTTCACAAACCTGTCTCTGATCTGCCAGAAGAACAGCAATGGAATTCCAACAGCAAATGGAGTCATTCAGAAATAAAACCAGTATCAACAGGAAAGGTTCAGGGTTCAAGGTTTGGGCTGAGGGGTTAAGGCTGGGTTTAGGGGTCAGCATCAGCAGGCTGCTGGATCCATTTGGGAATTCTGTCCTAAGGAAGGGACCATCAGGGTTAGGGTTTAGGGTTTGGCTAAGGGGTTAGGGTTAGGAGGCAGCAGGCTGAGGAAGGGCCCACACTCCCATCCTCACAGACCACTTCCAGCTCGGTGTGGGCTGTAGGGTCAGGGTTAGGAGGCTGCTGAATCCCTCTGGGAATTGTTTGCTAAGCAAAGGACACACTCACATCCTCCCAGACAGCGTCCAGCTCGATGGGGGGGGTGGCCTGTTTCAACATGCTCTTGAAGGCCGACTCCTTCCGCTTCATCTTCCGCGCCTCCTCCTTCTCCCGCTCCCGCTCCCGCGCCTCGGCCTTCTCCAGCAGCTGCAAGGGAAAGGCACAGGCTGGTTAAAGACATCCAATGGGAATAATCCAGTGTAATGGGACTTTGGGAAAGCCACTTCACCTTCAGAGTTGTCTGTTATTGTGAATTATAATAATAACAACTAATCAATGATTTAATTCCAAAGCACAGAACGGCTGTTCCCGAGAATCTAAAACAGAGTTAATTAATCCTGCAAGGCAGAACTCCAGAAACACACACACACATCATGAGGTGAGTTATGTGTAAATGAGAGAGCCTGACTCGATTCCTACCCCAGAATTCCCCAAGTTGGAATGGTGATGGTTTGAATTAAGATCAACCTCTGCCATAATTCAGTATAAGCATCTCCCCAAATTATTATGGAAGTAGGCAAAGCAATACAGTGAAAATAAATGTTAATTCTTGTTTGGACAAGAGATTTCATACCCCAAGTCTTCAAACATTAATTACATCTCTTAAAAGATGAAGTATAATTATAGATACATATCAATCTACATTATAATTCTGGTATCTATGAACACTTACACTGTTGAAAGCCAGTTTGATATTTCCTGCATCCAAAGTTGTGGCTCTTTTGGTGGAGCTGATGACTGTGACAAAATCCTCAAAGGAAGTGTTCACTTCCACCACAAATCCTTTATCCTGGAAGAAAAGGGCTCCTTTGGCATCAGGAAGTCAGGAATTGCCTCAGTGCCACCGTGAAATCCCAGCTCCCAGCACCTTCAGGGATGAACTTGGCATTAAAAGGACCCAACTGCTGGGATCTCCTCACCTTTAGGATGTCTTTGATGATCTTCTTCTCGTCGTGGTAACGAGCTTTCAGGTCTTCCACGTAGAACTTGAACAGGTCCAGGGCTGTGGATCCTGAGGGGAGGGTTGGAGGAGTCACAGGGCAGCTCTGAGCAAACAGCTGCACTTCTCAGGTAGTTTCTGACACATTTTTGGATTCTTTGTATTTTTTAGATATTAGTTTTCTAAAGATATTTTTAGGTTTTCGTAGATTTTTTGAATTTTTTTTAAGATTTTTCAATTTCTTAGATATTTATTTAGATCTTTTTAGCTATTTACGTATCTATTTTTTAGACATTTCTAGGATCTTTTTCAGATCTTTTAAGCTTTTTGTAGATTTCAGGTGGGCTTTTTTTTCAGATTTTCTAGAACCTAAATATATTTTTATGATATCTAGGTGGGGTTTTTTCCATTTTGCTTTCGATTTAAGACATTTTTAGGTGGGTTTTTATTTTTCTCCCCTAGACTTTTTCCAAGAGTTTTTTTTTTTTTTTTTTAAAAAAAGTTGGGTTTATTTTAATTGTTAAGCTATTTTTTTAAAAAGCCCCCAAGCCCCCCCTTACCAGGCTGGCCCAGCATGCTGGTGAACCTGATGTCAGAGCTGATGGCTGGGTACAGCTCCATCCAGGAGGACATGGAATGTAACTGCCCGTGCTCGTGCAGCTCGTCCAGGAACAGCTGCCAACACACAACCACAACAGCAATTTCCCATCACTCCTCACACATTCCCTTGTTTATCAGCTGGGATGGCTCACCCTGGTAACTGCAATTCCATTTTGGCTCAAATATCACTGAAAAAATCCTGGTTGTTGTTTCTTCCCGCCCTCCTCCACTATTTTACATCTATTTCCTCTTATTTTCCCCAGGTCTTGGAGCTTTCTGGCAACCAGGTGCACTACAGAGCAGAGAAAGTGCTACAAAACCTCACACCTGAGGCACAAAACCACCCGTGGGAATAAAAAAATCCCACAAATGACACTTCTAGGAGAGAATCCTAAATAAATCCCACTAACCTGGAAGGATTCCCTGTTTTTCCTCTGCCTCCTCCTTTCTCTCAGCAAACTTTTCTGCTTTTCTTCTTCCTCCTCTTTTTCCAAGGCCCGGATATGTTCCTCAAAGCAGATCAGGGCATCCTCCTTATCCATGTCTGGCAAGATAATGGAATGATAAAGGGAAAAATCAGGTTATTTCTTCCCACTGCCTCTCCCAAAGGGCTCCCAGAGCCTGGGGACTCACTCTGGAGCTCCTCATCCTCTGCAAACGTGGGGTTGTCCATCAGGTACTGCTGGGCCTCTGACCACGTGGTGCAATAGGTGACATTGGCCATGTTATCCAGGATGTTCTTCAGGGCTTCCCAGTTCCTCTTCCGTAACTGCTTGGCTTGTTCCTGAGGAGAAAACACAAGGATTTGGTTGGTAAATCTCAGGTGGTGCGGACAGAAGGACATGACACCAAGTTTGCTCCAAGAAAACTCAAAATCAGCCTTTCATTTACAGAGAATGCCAGACTGGTTTGGGTTGGAAGGGACCTGAAATCCCACCCAGTGCCACAGGGGACACCTTCCACCTCCTCCAACCCGGCCTTGGACACACCACAACTTGGACCTACACAACTGTTACATATTATCATCATTGCAGTGATTCAGAGCAGCCTGGAAATAAAAATAAAATCATCTTTTGATTTATTCAAACCATTCTAAAAACTACACATGGGGTAAATTCAGCGGGAACTGATCTCCATAAAAACAAAGACCTTGCAAAGAAACTGCTCTTTATCTGCCATAACCCTCAAACCAGGGGTTCATCTGCTCCACTTCAGAGGTTTAAATCAATCTAGGGATAACAAGATAAATTAAGAGGGAAGTTACCTTCTCCTTCTTGGACAGGAAAAACAAGACATCCTCATAGATTTCCAGCCGATCCCGCTCCGATATGGCATTCCACACTTCCATCTCCCCAAACATCTGCTCAGCTTTTCTGTGCCAAGACAAAGCACCCCAACGTTTAGTAATACTGAATTATTATTTTATATGAATATCAATATCAATATTAATTGATATTAATCACAAATATCTAATCCTAATATCCATAAACTCTGTTACAAGCAGGAACACTTCTGCAGGACGTCTCCCCGATTTCCCCCCTTGGGATATTTTTTCTGTGACACCTTTTTATCTTTTATAAACGAAAGGGAAGAGTTTAAAACTAAAGCTGAGGCCATTGCCCATCCTCTCATGCCAGCAGGACTTTTATGCTGTCCCAGCACCCCTTACTTGTATCTGGTGGTGGATGTCATCTTCTCATGGTTCTCCAGGAACCGCTGGAAGGATTCTTTGGCTTCTTTGTACTTGGATCTCGCCTCTTCTTTCTCTTCTTTTTCTGTCTGAACTTTGTAAGCATTAAAAGCTTGCTTCTTCTCACTTAGTTTTGCCAGAGCACTTCAGAGCAGACAAAAAGAGAATAATAATGTCATTTATACAAAGGGATTAAATGATTAGAGAATCAAACCCAAAACCAAAAAGGCAGATCTAAATAATCCAGAATCTGGATTATTAAATATATTATTAAATATAATTTAAGTGTTCAGTCACCACCATCACTCCCTCAGAATTAGTGGAAGATCATTTAAAAAAGCAGCACTTTCTAATAAAAACAGTCAGTAATAAAACACAAGTTACTATTGTGCTGCATTTACACATTTCACATTAAAATAATATTTTAATCATAGTTATCAACCACTTTTCTGCCACTGTTTGTAGTACCCACTCATTTCCAAAGGAACCTTGTGAGTCTTCAGCTCCATCATTACCAATGTGTAATTTTAATCAGAAAAAATGGATAAAACCAGCAGAAAATACCAACTACCACATCTTTTCCAAAGGAAAAAAAACAGCCCAGGACCTGCATTTGTTTATGCAGGGAAGGAACAAAGTTCCCTGACAAGGGCACCTGTTCCCAAAGGCACCAATATTCCTAACTTTTGCTTGTCCAACTGCCTGCAATGGTGCCTGTGGAGGATTTAAGGAGGAAGGAACTCTGCAGCACCTGTATCTGGGATCATTGATGATCATTTTCATCGCTTGCTCCCAAGAAGCATTGGATGGGACTCGCTGGGAAGACAAGAAATCATGGACTAATTAGCTTTGCAATCAACATTCCACTATCAAAGTCCTTAAAACACAGTTCTTAGGATAAAAAAAAGGCAAATGCAGGTTTTGTAGCTCAACAAAACATTAAGAATTGGCCAAAATACCTTTTCTTTTAACAGCTCTTTAAATGCTTGTTTTGCTTCTTCCTTTGTGTTCCAGGTGTAGGTTTTTTTAACTGGTTGGGCATCATCGTCTTCCTTCTTTGAAGCAGCACTAGAAACAAGAAGTAATTTTATTATTTAAGTCTTTTTTTCTAAGTCAGAACCATTGAAGAGTCCTAAATGACTATAACTCAACAGAAGGAGTTTTTTAAATAGCAGCTCAAAGTCAAACACTGTTGCTACACACAATAAATCCAGTTTGGACAAGGCTTTTCCTCACAGGCACCACACAGAGCTCATCAAAAAAAGCAAATTATTTCAGATCAATACTTCCCTGATGCAACTGGCTGCCTGCTCAAGTTACCTAGAAATGATTCATAAAAATGTAAGGTTGAAATGCAGGAGGAATATTCATAAAATGCCTAAAAAAATGCCTCGTCCTTAATTATCTCCTGCTGTCTGCAATCCCCCTCAGCCTTTCTTTTTGTTTGAATGATAAAAATCATAAGCTCTAATTCCCCACATAATCAATTCCTCATTATTAATTAAGAAAGGGTTCCACTTCTGCTGGAACAGATAAAGATCTATTTAGTATTTCATTTTCTTCTGTTGATAAGCAAGTGCACAGATCCATGGAAAAGGATCATAAAGGGTAAGTATTTAACGGAAAATTCACACAGCTACTGAAAAATTTAAGGAATATTCATGTCATTGGTGCTCTGTAGGGTTTAAGAGCTTTGGGAGAGGGTTGGCAAGGGGAGTTCATTTTCTAAAAATAGATTTAATAATTAACTCTTCCTCTCTTTCTTACTCATTATTATTCTGTACTGCCATTGACTCACATTCATGTTAAGGAGCCTGGTGACCCTCAACTGAAGATAAACCAGATCCCAGGAGAAATAAAACTGTGGCAAAGCCATGTGGCTTCATAATTTATCATGGAATCATTTGAGCTGGGAGGGTACTTAGAGGTCATCTTGTTCCAACATCTCCCACTGGCCCAGGTTGCTCCAAGCCCCATCCAACCTGGCCTTGGACACTTCCAGGGATGGGGCAGCCACAGCTTCTCTGGGCAACCTGGGCCAGTGCCTCCCCACCCTCCCAGGGAAGGATTTCTTCCTAATATCCAACCTAAACCTACTTCCCTGGAGCTTACCCCATCCCCCCCGTGCTCCAATCCCACTTACTCTCCCGTGGCCTCCTGCTTGGCCGTGTCCTCGGTGCCGGTGGCCGTGTCCCCCGTCCCCTCCTGCGCTCCGGGGGCAGCAGTTCCTTGTCCCTGCTCCTCGGCCTGGGCTGTGCCAGCACCCTCAGCTTCCCCCCCAGCAGCAGCTGGAGCAGTTTCCCCCTCTGGAGCAGCTCCAGCGGGAGCAGCCGTGGCCGTGGGGGTGGTTTCGGCCGCGGGGGCTGCGCTGGCTCCGCTCCCAGTGTCCGAGGCAGCGGCTGGAGCTGCTGTGGATGCACTGGAATCCTCAGGCTTCGTGCTGGGGGGACCAAAAACATCCACTGTCACCCACAACTCTGGGAGTCAGGGGAAACTCAGAGTTTAATTAAGGTAAGGAAGTGAACGAAGTACGAAAACAGAGCTTTAGGGTTAGACAAACACTCTCAGGAAAGGGGGTTTTAAAAGCCCTCAGGAAAGGGGGGGTTAAAAGCCCTCAGAAAAGGGTTTTAAAGGCTCTCACACAAAACAGTCAGCTCAGAGGAAGTAAAAGGTTTACTCAAACTATGGATATGTGGAGGTTCACCGCTTCAGTTATAGACACCCAGAATATATTATTTGAGGTTTAATGCACATTGTTTATGTATAAAATTTATGCATGATTTATATATATTGGAATGAAAAGCTGCAAGGAGAATGTTTGAAGATTTCAAGACCAGAGTCCATCTTTAAGCAACAGGCAAGAAACCCTTAGGGTAATATTAAAAACATACCTGTTTTCTTCAGCTTTAATCATTGCTGGAGGAGAAAGAGAAAAAGCAATTAAAATACAGCTTGGAAATAATTTATATGCACATGATAAAAATGTCCTGCAAGACAATTACTGCATAGCTTTAAATGTTTTTGTTGCTACCAACAATTTCTTTGTGTCCTTTAGAGAGTGAAATCAATTCAGACTCAACCAAACCCATTCAAGAAAAATTAGGGCATAAAAGAAAAACTTCCTGGTTTAAAAGCACTATTTCAACTTTAAAAGAGGAGTTCAAAGAACAGAAAAGCAGGATTATCAAACAGAATAAAAAAACCAGAAGGAACTATCTAAACCACTGCTGCTTATTCATTTTGAAACACTTATTTCTTTCCCAGCTGATTTTGTAGCTATTTATCTCCTTACAATCCTGAATAAAACCATGGTAAAAGTGAAAAAAGGGAGCATCAGATGACATTTGTATAAAAGGAGTCACTACTATATATATATATATATATACACATACACAGAAAGGCAATATATTATCTATATATTAATAACTCTATATATTATCTATATATATAAATAAAAAAATCCTAATATTTTTGCCACTTGAGTTTCTCAAAATAATTACTGCCAAAAATTAAAGCCAAAATGATACCTGATCAGAGCCTTGCTGATATATATATGACTATAAATATAAATATATATAATTGCTCCACAGACATCTCAGATGCATTAACTCTACTCTAAACAGCTTATTTCAGGAATTAAGTCACTAACTGAAGTCTGACTGCTGTGCTTGGACACCTTTTTGTTTGGGTAACTTTACCTTCAAGATCCTCCAGCTCTTTGGGTTTGGCCCAGCGGGATTCCTTGGTTTGGGAATTGTAATAGTAAGGCTTCCCAGAATCTGATTTATACTCTTTCCAGGGACACTTGGACAACAGTTGCTAATGGAGAGAAAGCAAAATCAACAATAAATCAAATAATAAACAGCTCATAAAAAGGAGGGAGAGGGACTTTNTCTATATATTAATAACTCTGTATATTACCTATATATATAAAAAAATTCCAATATTTTTGGCACTTGAGTTTCTCAAAATAATTCCTGCCAAAAATTCAAGGCAAAATGATACCTGAACACAGCCTTCTTATATATATATATGACTATAAATATAAATATATATTTAT
>VYXB01003708.1:6154-17723 GCA_013397135.1 Pachyramphus minor
CCACGAGGGGGGTCCAGCAGCCCCCTCCCCACGCTGCCTGATCCCCCCCCGGCCCCCAACCCTTCCCTTTAACTCCTGCAGAGTCTAAAAGGCCCTAAAAGGCCGGGGGCTTTCCGTGCCAAATGCACCTCCGAGGCTCCCCAGGCACCACTTCCCTCATGGCTCTCTCCCAGAGTTTTCATTCCCTGGCACCTCCAGCACCCGGGAGCCTTCGGAGCATCAACCTTTTTGCTGCCTGTTTCTTCCTCCCCCCAAACTTCCCAGCACTTTAACTCCCTGCCAGTTGATTCCCTAAATTCCCAGCTGACACGTTTAATTGGGGGGTACTGGGAAAGAGGGAGGACGGATCCATCCCTAACTCGGAGCCTGGAGAATGGAAAGTGCTGAGAAAACCACTCAGGGGGGGCTGGGGGTCCCCCCCCGGGGGCTCAGCTGCGCTTCCAGACCCTCTGGAGAAGTTTGTGTCTCCCAAAAACCATGTCCCAGGTGCCACTGGAACATCCCCGAAGCCAGGGGAGGGGGAACAAAGCCTGGTCCTGCTGGATCTGCTGCTGCCCACCGGGCACGAGCCATCCCAGCACAATCCCGGCTCCTCTGCCGACATCTCCCGCTCCCTGGGAGCCTTTGGGCAGGGGGAGGAAGTGTGGGATGCTCTGGAATTAGATCCCGGGGGGCCCTGAGGCTCCAAATGCACCATCCATGTATTTTTTATGGTGCCCACTCGGGGCAGGGCAGGCTGGCACCTGCCTCACCCCATTCCCGGGAGGAGCAGCCCCGAAATGCTCCCTGTGGTTTCTCTTCCCGGCCAAATGTCGGCACTCGGGGACTTCCAGGGTGGAAAAGCCACGTCCGGAGCTGCTCCCGCTGGGAGCACCCAACCTGCAGCCTCCAGGGGCTGGGAATGCCCTGCACCCCCACGGGACACACACGGGAACCTTCCCTGATCAAAGCCAAGCGTGGAAGGAGCTGCTTTTCCCCGGGATCCTTCCTTTTCCCTCGGGAAACCACTCCTGGGGAAGGTCGGGTGTGGGGCTCCAGCTCCCTGAGTGGCTTTTCCAAGGGGTTTGCTGTTGGTTGTGCGGCAAAGGGCAGAGTTTTGGCATCGTCCCTGCCCTGGAAAAGCAGCTCAGGGATGAGAGGGAAGGGCACAGACACATCCTGCTCCCCCCTGGAGCACTCGGAGCACTCGTCTGCCTCCAGATCCCTCGGCCAGGGATGGAGCTGCTGCTCTGTCCCTGGGCAATGATTCAGCCCCTTCTGAGACATAAATTGTCCCCAGCAGGTTCCTGTCCCTCTCCATTGACTGGAAGGAGAGCAGAGCAGCTCCATTATTCATGAAAGTGTCTCAGGCTCTGCCCAGGGCTCAGCTGCTGCTCTCAGGGCGCACACGGGGCACCCTCAGCGCGGTTTTGGGCCTTCAAAGTTCACCCAGAGACCCCAAATCCGGGTCCACCTCCCCGGGTGACCTGGATCTGGGGTCCCCCCTGCATTCCCAGCCCCTCTGGGGATCCAGTCACCCCACCAGCACCCCCTGAGGCTGCAGGCACTGGGAGAAGGGTGTTCCCCAAGGAGCTCCCCACCCACACCTGGATTTAACAGGGGGAGGGCTCCAGGAACCAGGACGTGCACGGAAAACTCCGTCCCGGATCTCCTGGAAGGCTCCAGCTTTTCTCCCCTCACAGGAGGTTCGGGGTGGATGAATGAGCAGAAGGGTGAATGGGGAGAGAAGAATGGGAGAGAAGCTGCTCCAGATCTGGGTCACCTGGTCAGGGCTGGCTGAATGACTCCAGAGCATCTCCCACCACCCGAGAGATAACAGCGATCCCACCCTTCTCCCCCGGCTGCCTCTGGAGCAGGTTGCACAGGGAGAGAGAGCAGGAGAAGGGAGACAGCCAGCGCTGCTCCAGGCCATAAATTAACCTCAAGGTTTCCTAATGGGACCCTGATTTATCTCCTGCCTCTGTCTGAACTAATTGAGTTCATTCCACTCGGTGATTCATGCCATGGAAATGGGTTCCAGAGAAAATGGGACCTCAAGCGGCTTCAGCAAATCCCTCCCCTTATTGGCCAGGGAGCTGGGAATGCTTTTAAAGCCCTGGGATGTGCGGGAGCAGCAGCCAACCCCCCCCATCCATCACTGCCAGGGCCAGGGCTCGGGTTTCACAGGGCTGCCACGTCCAGCCCTTCCCAAACTGGGGCTGGGGGGTCCATCCCTTCCTAAACTGGGGCTGGGGGGTCCATCCCTTCCCAAACTGGGGCTCCAGATCCATCCCTTCCCAAACTGGGGCTCCAGATCCATCCCTTCCCAAACTGGGGCTGGGGGGTCCATCCCTTCCCAAACTGGGGCTCCAGATCCATCCCTTCCCAAACTGGGGCTCCAGATCCATCCCTTCCCAAACTGGGGCTGGTGGATCCATCCCTTCCCAAACTGGGGCTCCAGATCCATCCCTTCCCAAACTGGGGCTCCAGATCCATCCCTTCCCAAACTGGGGCTGGGGGGTCCATCCCTTCCCAAACTGGGGCTCCAGATCCATCCCTTCCCAAACTGGGGCTCCAGATCCATCCCTTCCCAAACTGGGGCTGGTGGATCCATCCCGTCTCCAACTGGGGCTCCCAGGAGGACCCAGAGGGCCTCTTAAATCACCCCAGGAATTTCCAGGTCACCTGAAAATTGGAAATTTCCTGTGAGATCCCAGGATTTCTGGGTCACCAAACCTGTGTTCACACCTTGAGGGGTTGGAAGGATCCACTTCCGTGTCCCTCCAGGGCTGTGATCCCTTTTTAAATCATTCCAGGACTCTGTGAGATCCCAGGATCTCTGGGTCTCCAAACCATGAGGGATCCCTTTCCATGTGCATCCAGGGCTGTGATCCCTTTTTAAACCCTCCCAGGATTCTCCAGGTCACCAGACCTGTGAGATCCCAGGATCTCTGGGTCTCCAAACCTTGAGGGATCCCTTTCCATGTGCATCCAGGGCTCTGATCCCTTTTTAAACCATCCCAGGCCTTGGTCCCACCACATCCAAGCGCAGGAGATGCTGATCCCGAGGCAGGCACAGCCTCTCCCAGCAGGATTTGCTGCTCCCCCTCTCCTCGAGCAGCAGCTGCGTCTCCACATCTCTGGACCTCATTAAAAACCCTTCTAGAAGGCAGAATAAAATTGCCTTTCCCAATTTCCTCCCCGTCCTTGTTTACTGACTGACTGGGAGAATTCCAGCAGGTCTGGGAGGCACAGGGACAGCTGCTCTTCCCAATCTGATTATCCTGATCCAATTGATCTTCCTCTGTCTCTCTCTGTGCCCTTTGTAGAACTCTCACCTTGGATTTCAAAGCCGAGGGTTTGTGGTGAGTCCTCCCCTCCCTGAGCTCTGGATGTGGGCAGGTGACTTCCCAAAAAAAAACCCCACCAAACCTCCCACTGTGTTTGGAAACAGTTCATTTACTCCCTCCCACCCCCCCAGAAATAGAAATAAATATAATTTAATAACGTAGTATAATTCTAAATAAACATAAGCTATGGAAAAGGGTATAAATAAACATAAATAAAACACTGTCTCTGTAAAACGCAGTAATGTAATTATAAAAATAACCATAATTTGATTTATGAAGTGTAATTTGATTTGTTATAATAATGGTTTGATTGAAGGGCAGGAGCGGGGCTGGATGAGCCGGGGAAGGATGGAGCTGTGGGGATCCCATGGATACCTCTGGATGTTACACGGGCGAGGTGCTGGGGCAGCACCGGGCAGGGAATGATCCCAGCAGCTCCCGCCGGGAATGGGAGCGCAGGGCGGCTCCCAGATCCCTTCCAGCCCCTTCCTGCAGATGCTCCGGGCTTTGTTGCGAGGGCCGGTGCCTGATTTGCATAAGGAACGAAGGCAGTAATTAGTTCCCTCATCATCTCAGCGGGCTGGGAAATGAGCTCCCTTCCCAGCCAGTCGCGGGTGATGGGAAGAGGCTCTGGGGGCGCGGGAGGAGGTGAAAAATCCCACCCAGGACAGGTGAAAATCCCACCCCGGGGAGGTCAAAAATCCCACCCAGGATGGTCAAAAATCCCACCCCGGGCAGGTGAAAAATCCCACCCAGGATGGTCAAAAATCCCACCCGGGGCAGGTGAAAATCCCGCAGCTCCCTCTCCAGGCCCAGCCCAGCCCGGCTGGGATGAGAGGCAGCATCCCAGTCCGCCCAGTCCACACCAGTGCACCCCGCTGCTGCAGCCGAGCCTCATTCCAGGCTCATTTCCTCCCCATCCCGCAGGGATGAGGCTCGGGAAGCCTCCAACACCCTCTTTGCCCGTGGAAGAAGCCGGACCCGGCCCCACTCCCGAGGGATCGCAGCTCCCGCGCCTTTCCCCCCTCCCTCGGCAGGGAGCGGTCATTCTCCTGGAGGATTTCTTCCCTGCGGGAATATTAACGAGCCTGGAGGGCAGGGAGGAGCCGCTCTCCCGCTCATTCCCGGGAGTTTCGCCTCACTGAGCGCTTGGCTGCTCGGCTCTGCTGGGGGGTGATGGATGGGAGTGCATTTCTCCCGACAGGATCCCCGCGGGATGATCCATCCCACTGAACCTTGGGAAGGACCCACCACGGCTCTGAGGCTCCAGCTTTCCCTGCTTTCCACCAGGAGCCTCGGGGTTTTCTGGAGCAGCATCGCCCGGGAAAGTTTTGGGGTTTCTCTCGGGTGCGATTTTCCCTCCCGGTGTCACCTCCTGGCTCCTATTCCCACAAAAGTCCTTAGTTCAGTCCAGCTGGGCTCCAACCCTGCAGGGCTTCCCATCTCCAGGCTGTCCCGGAGCTCAGGCTGGGAAGGTCTCCAGAATCCTTCCTGAAATGTGGGATTTTTTTGCAGAAATGGTAAATTTGAGGGGGGGGAAAAAAAAGCAAGGGGAGGTTTCTCCATCCAGTGTCACGAAGGCTTCGATCCCAGGTTGTCCCCAGAGCAGCTCCCTGGGGGTGGCAGAGAAAGGAAGGGTTTGGGATCTGACCATCCAGCACGAGGGGCTGCAAGGGGGGGTCATTCCCTGATTTCCCACCTCTCCTGGCATCCCTGGTCTCCAGCCGCTCTCCCCCATCCCGGGGGGATTCCTGTCCCGCTTCGGTGCTCCCGGGAGGGGAGGGAAGGAGCTGGGAGCTGTTGCCATAGGGACGGGATCCCGGAGCGGCAGCTCGGGATTCATTGATGATCCCGGGCTCCTCTCCTTCCTTCCCGTTTCCCCCCTCTCCATATCCCTGCCAGGGGCAAATCCCTCCCTGCTCCAGGGGAGCAGCAGGAAAGTGCTGGGATGGAGGGATGGATGGAGGGATGGAGGGAGGGATGGATGGATGGATGGATGGATGGATGGATGGATGGATGGATGGATGGAGGGATGGATGGAGGGATGGGTGGATGGATGGATGGATGGAGGGATGGATGGATGGGATGGATGAGCACAAACCAGAGCAGGCAGGAGGGAAATGAGGCCGGACAGATCCCAAAAATCCACCTACCTCGATGGCAGCAAAGATTTGGGCTGCAGAGACTCCGCTGTCCCAACCCCTCCCTCACCCCAGGGGGTGAAAAATCACACACAAACCCCCAGCCCTGGGCAGGAAAAGCCCCCAAATCCCCCCAAATCCCGGGGGGAGGCACCGGCAGCACCTTTTGCCCTCACTGAAGGTGACAGGAAGGGGCCACATCCCTCAGGGAGACAGGGCCAGAGGAACCAGGTGGAGATCTGAGGGATGGGGCTCACTCCAACCCCCCTCTTGGCTGACATCATCCATGGCATCGTTATCCCGGGAAAACCCTCTCTGGATGGCTTTGTTTTCCCCTAAATGCTCCAAAATGTTTTGCACTTTAACCAAAAGCAGAGGAGACCCCCCGGCCCGTGGTATCCCACTCTCAGGAGCTGTGGGATTTGGGTGGGTAAAAGGAGGAAATTGGGATTATATTTGTGCTCCCTCTGCTTGGCTTCCCCCCAGTCCCTGAGCCTGAGGCACCTGCCGGGACCAAAGGGCTTTTCCTGGCGGGATGGAGCCGCTGGAAGGCCGGAATTCCTTAGGGAGCTGCTGTTACCTGCCTTCCAGGAAATCCTGGAGGAAAAGCTCCATCACCCCCCGGAGGGAGGGTTTGTTTGCCTTTCCCGGGCAGTGCTGGGGGGCTCTGGGGTGTCTGTGGGGAGGGGAAGGGGCGTTTCCCCCTCCCCAAACCCAAAGATTTCCCCCGGAGCAAAACCGGACTGGGGACACCTGGGAGGTTAAAGGAGCCGGAGCATCCGCCAGGAACATCCCAACCACCTCCCCCCCTGGATCAGCCTCCCAGAAACCCCCTCCCGCTCCAGGAAGGGGCTGGGACCCCCCTCCCCAACCCTCTGCCAGAGCTGCTGGGAAGGGGGAACTGGGGGGGATTTAAAGCCCCCGAGCCCTTGGGGCAGGTGGGGTGAGGGATGGGTGGGGGGTCAGGGGGTCACATCCATGGATTTTGCTGTCGGGAAAGGTCCGGGATGGAGCCGGGCTGTGGGATACTCCTGACTCTGGTGGGATTTGGGAACCAGGAGACTTTCACCCCCCCTCCCAGTGATCCCTGCGGGACCCTCCCAGTTCAGGGGATTCCGGGATTCACGGATCAATGAGCAGCGTCCCGGACTCTCTGAGCACTTGGCGAATTAACGCCTGGTTTTCCCAGGAATTGTGCCGTTATTTCCAGGTGTTACAGGGATCAGCTTCCCTGGCTTACACAGGGGAACTGAGGCCCAGCAGGTGGAATTCCCTGACAACGTCGCTGCCTGGTGCTGGGAAAAGCCAAAGAATCCCACTGGATCTTGTCTGGGCTACACACCCACTCAAAACCGGTTGGAAAAACATCCCAGAGTGGGATTAGGTGGTTGTTTCATGTCCCTTGCAACTGAAGCCGTCTGTTATTTTCCATTTGTCTCTGGTTTATTCTATTCCCTTTATCTCCATTCTATTGTATTCCATTTATCCCCATCTTACTCTGTCAGCTTCTTTTATCTTGTTTTATCCTGCCCAAGCACCGGAGCAATTAAAATCAACCTCCACCCCCCGAATTAAAAACAAACAAACAAACAACAAAAAAAACCAGCAAAAAGCCAAAGGGGGTGGAAAAAAACCCCCCCTCTCCTCCCCCATCCCTCCGCTCCCGCCTCGCTCCGTCCCTTTATCGACGCCAGGACGGATTTGACATTCATTTCCTCCCAGCAGCAGAATTCTTGATCCATCAGCAGCAGAGCTGAATCAATCACTTCCCAAAAGCCAGGCTGGCGAGAAGGAAGCCCAGCCCTTGCCCCCGGCGTGTGGAACCGATCGATACCTTAAGCAGAAAAATATTGATAATGTTGCTGCCGCCGACATATTTTATGTCCTTTATCACACGGGCCACGAGGAGAGGAGGGGGTTTCTTTTCTCTCCCCTCTGCCTGGTCCTGCCGGGGTTGTTTTAAATTGTCCAAAATCTGTTTTCTCTGTGCCTCGGGCAGGGAAAAAACCCAGGGGTTATTTTTATTGCGGTTCTGGCGCGGCGGCTCCATCCCGGGCACGGATCGGGTTTCCCGGACACCGCCGGAGATTCCTGCGCTCGGTCCTTATAAGGAACCAGGGATTGGTCTCCGGCGCTGCCACGAGCCCCCCCTGCCGCGGGCAGGGTGATGGATCGCGCTGGAGAGACCGGGAGAGACAGGGAAGAGGGAAGGGAGGGAGCTGGGGGCTGTCAGCTCAGCCAGGGGAAGGGGAGGGGGATGGAGGCTCCGGAGGAATCGCAGGCGTGGAAATCAAGGAGTGTAACCCAAAGGAGATCAGGACACTTTGGTAGAAGTGGAAATTGGGGGGGTTTTTTGGGGGAGGTTGGGGAATGCTGGGTGCTTCCTACCCCGGGGTTGTCATTTTGGGGAGGTTTGGGTCTCCCCCAGCAGCGATTTGGGGCCAAAGCCCCGGTGACATCTGGGCTGAGGAGGCCCCAGGCAGCACCAGGGTGGCCCCAACCCGCGTGTCCCACGTGTCCCACGTGTCCCACGTGTCCCACGTGTCCCTGAGCCCTGCAGACACCCCACAGGGGATTCCTCCTTCCCTGATCCACCTGCAGTGTCGACACTGCCGGTTGTGTCCATCCAGGAGCATCCAAAGGGATGGAGGTGCCAAGGTGGGAATGGTGTCATCTCCCACCCCGAGCCAGGAGGGAAACATCTGAACCACCTGGTTTGGATGCCGTGCTCCAGCTGAGCCACATTCCCATGGGAATACTGAGCCCCATCCCTGTGGGAATAACTGAGCCCCATCACTGCAGGAATAATTGAACCCCAATCCCTGTGAGAATAACTGAGCCCAAATCCCTGTGGGAATAACCAAACCCAATCCCTGTGGGAATAACTGAGCCCCAATCCCTATGGGAATAATTGAGCCCCAATCCCTGTGGGAATAACCAAACCCCATCCCTGTGGGAATAACCAAACCCCATCCCTGTGGGAATAACCCCCGGCAGAGCCGATTTTTCAGAGCACCCCCCATTTTTCCCTCCGACTGCATCCCAGGCCCAGAGGGGATGAGCCGGCACAGGGAGAAGTGGGAGGGGTCAGGGACGGTCCCTCCCTGTGTAAATCCAGGGAACAGTTTTCCCTGAATGGTAAAACTCCTCCGGATCGTCCCGGTGTTGGTTCCGCTCCCGCCGGGGAGGATTTCCGGCAGCTCTGGACCTGCGGCTCCCAGAGCAGCTGATCCTCCCATCCCTCGATCCCAGGGCGGGTTTGGAGCAGGCAGAGACCCCGGGAATGGGGTGGGAGCACCAGAGCCAGCCTTGCCCTCCGGCCTGAAAAGCTTTCAAGTGCCCAAATCCCGTGGATTCCAAGGAGAACCAGAGGACTCTGGATCACGGGAACCCTCAGCTTCCTGCTCTCCATTCCTGCCAAGGCGCAGGTTTCTCAGCAAGGCTGGTCTGGAGACCTCAAACCAAATGGTTTTCCCTCTTTTTTTTAAATTTTTCCCCCTTGAAAAAACGTCAGGGATTACCCCAAAGGTGCCTTCCTGCCACGAATCCCTCTCCATCCCGCAGAGCCCGTCCCACCCTCCGATGGCTCCCAGTGAAATAACCTGGAGCCCGATTTCCACCCGAGATTTCCTCCCTTTTTCCCCTCAAAAGGGATTCTTCCCACCACCTTCCCCTTCCCCCTTTGGGATCAGGACCCATCCCCTGCTCCCACATCCCCTTTTCCTCCCCCCCAGGCTTTTCCCTGTGCTCCCAGTGAAGAGCAGGAGGACAATTTCCCGCCGTGTATTATTTATTCATCGTTATTTTTACAGCTCCCCGTGGCTGGGTCCCTGTCGGGAAGGTAATTACCTCTGCTTTGGAGTAAAAGCAATAAAAAGTTGGAAGGCAGGAGCTGGCACCGAGTGTTTAACTCCTGCTGGCTCCCTGGGGGGTGTGGGAGAAGGGAGAAGCATCCCCTGGATTTGCCTGGACACCTCGGGAAGTGGTTGTGTGGGAAGAGCTGGATGAGCCTGGAGGAGGAGCACGAGGGGGGTGGGAGAAACTCTGAGGGTGCTGCCCTTGAGAGGAACCCAACACAGGATTTCACCGAGCTGCAAACGGGGTTTTGAGATGGAACCTGCCCTTTTTGGTGCTCCCCTCCCAGGCAGCCGAGCACTGGGAGCTTCTCCAGCAGGGAAACCCCTCCGAGCGTGACCCCCTCAGCCCGGAGGGAGCTCGGGAGCCAACAGCAACAACAACAAAATCAATGGAAGCGTGTTTTTGTGTTTACAAACACAAACCCGCTCCCTGACCTTGCTCTCAGCTCCACCAGTGCCCGTGGCACCGTCCCACTGGGCCATGGTGGGAATGGCAGCGTCACTGAGACCCAGTTTTGGGCCACCTTGGTGGCCACGAGCTTCGGCTCCGGAGCCAAGGGCAGGTGGAGGCAGTTTTTTGGGGGATCTAAGGAGCTGCAACATCTCCCCCCGGCAGCCCAGGGGATGCTCCCCCAGCTGACAAACCCCAGGAGCCTTTGGCTGGAATTCCAAGCAGACATTTAAGAGGCTCTTTGTCGCCTGGTGGAGCCGGGAAAGGGCCACAGCCGGTTTTTTTTTGGGAAGGGGGGAAGTAACACTCGTGTGATTTAACGGGAAGTCCCTTCACCAGCAGAGCTGTGGGGTGGTGGGGTGGGAGCAGAAGTTTTCACTTACCTTGGCTGCAAGCCTCGTGCACATGGAGCCCAGCTGAGCTCCAGAACGGGGTTTCTCCAGGGATGATTCCCACGCTTGGGGAGCGAGGCTCAGGGAATGCTCCTCCCCGGGGAAGTGTCCCCAACAAGCGCGTCCCGCTGCGGGACACCACGGCCCGAAACCCTGCAGGAGGGAGGGGTTTATCCCAGGAAAACAGCTGGATCTGCCACTTGCTGTGGCAAATTAATTGTGGGATCCCCTGGCTGCTCCCCCCTCAGGCCAGCCCTGCCATGTGCCCACAGCAGCTCCGTCCCGTTCCCGCTCATCCAAGTGTGGGATGAGCTCGGCTCCTCCGGCCCCGGGGTGGGCATCCCGACCCCCTGGCCCCCAGGCACATCCTGCCCCCCGTCCCCACCTGGCCCCAGCGTGGCTTTTTTGGCCGGGAATCCCTTCCCCATGTGGCTCCCACATGTGCTCCCCCTCCCCGTCCGTGCCGGAGAACAAACGGCGGCTTTGGCTCCGGTTTAATCGCACGGAAAAGCCGAGGGGATCCCTCAAAGCCCTTCCCTGACAGGGCAGCACGAGCAGGAGGGGGGCAGCCAGGCCCCTGCACCTTGGAGAGCCAGGCATTGGCTTTTCCAGGGCAAATCCAGCTGAGCTGGGATGAGCCCCGGGTGCTTTGCTGCCTGGACGGGAAGGATCCTGGAATTGGGGGGGTCATGGGGAGCTGGGGGCTCCAGTGGCTGCAGTGGTGGGAATGGTGGGAATGCTGGAGCTGAACATCACTGTGGGGGACCCCAAAAGCACCTGCAGAGCCTGGAGGGGGGTGAGTGTGAGGGAACACCTGTGTTGGAAGGACACGAGGCCAAACCCACAGTGAAGGTCTCTCCTCCATCCCGCCCCGGGAGCGGTGACAACGTGACAGGAGCCATTCCCGGCCACCCTCCTGTGCCAGGGCCACCTGCAAACTGTTCCCTTCTTCCAGGCAGCCCCACAGGAGCGTCCCTGGTGCTGACACAGCAAGGCAGGGCGAGGGACAAACCCTGGCATCTCCAGCTCCCGTCTCCGTGGGGTCTGGGATGGAAGGGACAGCGGGAGAGCCATCCCAGGGAAGCTGGAAGCTCCAGGACAAAGGAGAGTGGCACATGGACAGCGGGAGAGCCATCCCAGGGAAGCTGGAAGCTCCAGGACAAAGGAGAGTGGCACACGGGGAGAGTTTGGGCACCAAAGGACATCAATATGGGGGGTTTGGGTTTTTTTTTGCTCCAGAGGGGAGCTTTGGATCCCACTGGGAGCTTTGCTGTGTCACCTGGATGGCTGGGACAGACCCCGGGGATGTCACCAATCCAGGGGGATGTTATTCCTTGTCCCGGCAGTTGGATCCATCCCAGCATCTCCCCGGGGCCGCGGGGTCGTGAATGAACCCACC
>VYXB01003708.1:34470-51375 GCA_013397135.1 Pachyramphus minor
GGGGTTTGGGGGGTGATGCACGGGGGGTGTGTGTGTGTAGGGGGGGAAGGTGTCCTTGTGTATCCGTGAGATGCCAATAAAGAGCATCACTACATCGGCGTGTCCTTCATTCTTCCTCCTCTCCCAAAAACCTGAGTCCACCCCCCCCCGATAAGAAACAGGCTCCCAGAGCCTTCCCGAGGGGGATTTTCCCTTCTTTCCTTCCCGGTTTGAACCTTGTGAGCGGCGGGAATGTCAAGTTTGGCGTTATCTGGCGCAGGAGGGATTTGCAGGAACGTGGCTTATCCCGCTTTGTAGAGCAGCATCCCGGGGAAAAAACATGGAAAAAAGAGGGCAGCTTCCTCCTCTGGCCCCTCTGAGTCTCTCCAGCTGCTGGAAAGGAGCATTAAAGAGGCACAAACCCGCTGATTTTTGAATATCTGCACCTATTTTTGGGCCCAGGATCAGCCTCCCCGGGGTCCCACGCGAAAATCCCACTCCCAGGGAGAGTTATTGAGGTGGGAACAAGTTTTTGTGAGCCCAGGAAGGGCCTGGAGGGCTCAGATCCGGGAAGGACAAGGGGCACAGCGGGATTTTCTGGTACTAAATACTCAAATCTGGAGCCTCCCCCCCCAAAAAAAACCACCCAGGATGTTGGTTCTGATCCCAAAGCACTTCCAGCGGCTCCCGGGATGGGGAGTGTGTGTCCCTGGGGAACGTGGGATGCAGGGATGAAGGGACCTGCCAGGGCTGGTGTTGGAGCTGCTCACAGGGATTTTGCACCCAGAGGGGTTTACACACCATTTACACACAGAGTGTTTGCACATCCCGGTCTCCAAGATCCCAAAATCCACGGCTCAGACGGAGCTGCCACTTTTATTTTTGGCTGCCCTGGGATGCTCTCCAGCAGCAGCCCTAATGAGGAGCAGAAAGAACATTCCCTCTCCTTTCTTCAGGCTCCCAGACAGTCCTGCAGATAAACAAGGGAAAATAATTGCAATCAATCCATTAGGGCTTAATCTGCTCCCTCTTAATCCCCGTCCTCCCTCGGGAAAGAGGCTGGAATGGAGAAAGGAGCGGAGCTGGCAGCGGGAGGTGAAGGGTTTCTGCCTGGAAAGGGAGCCTGGAGCTGGAAGGTGTGGGGGGAATCACCTTCCCTGCATCCCTGGTTGGAGCAGGAAGGGAGGGAAGGAGCTTTGCAAGGTGGTCTTCATGTGTGGGATCAGCTGTGTGGGATCTGCTGGTCCCCGGGGGGAATGATCTGATTTACGGGGAGTGAAAGAGGAGGAAAAAAAAAGAACAGCAAGGTCTGGAAAGGAGCCTGATGTTTGCTTGGGGCTGGTGAGCAGGGAAAAGGCCCTGGAAAACTTCCTTCCCCTCGTTTATGGGTGCCTGGGGAGGGGAGGGAGCAGCCCCGGGGTTTGATGTCACATCTGCTGCGGGGGCTCTGAGGGGCTCCCCGGGCTGGGGGCGGCTCAGGGTGAGGGGGAACAACAACCACTGGTGTGGGAGGACAGGGATAGATCCACACTGGATCCACCGGGAAAAATCACCACTCAGGTCTTGGTAACCCCCTCCCAGTCACTGAGAAAAGGGGAAGAAACCCCCGAGTTAAAATCCCCCCGGGGTGTTTGTCACTCAACTCCCGGCCCCGGCGGGGAGTGGGACCTTCCCTGTGCCGCGGGACAAAGCTGGGAAAGGGAAAGCTGAGCTTCCATGGGAGCCAGACAGCGGCTCCCGGCTGCAGCTGCAGCTGCCCGGCACTAATCTCACCTCTGCTGCTCCCCCTCCATCCCGCTGCCTCCAGGAGCAGCCGGGTAAAATCCCTGCAGGGATCCCACATGGATCTGCGGGAGCAGCCGCGGGGAGAGGGGGAGTTTGGGGATGATCCCGATCCTGGGAATGACCCCGACACATGAGTCACGGCCCCGGCATCGCCACCCCCGGGCTCCCCCCGTGTGGAATCTGCCGCCCAGATGCCGGAGCCGCATTCCCAAATAATGGGAAGCAGGTTGGTGGGAGCGCCGGGGGCCAGGACCGGGCACAGCTCGTCCCGGGGCTGCCACGGGAGTGTGGGATGAGCCCGAGCCCCCCGGGAATGAGGTGGGAGAGTTCCTGACTTCACCTGCCCTGAACTCCTCACCTGAGGCTTTGCCAACCCTGGGAAAACCGGGATGAGAGGGGCAGGAGAGGGGCAGGATAAACCTGGAGCAGGATAAACCTGGAGCAGGATAGAGGCAGAATAAACTTGGAGCAGGATAAACCTGGAGCAGGATAGAGGCAGGATAAACCCGGAGCAGCATAAACCTGGCCTAGGACAGAGGCAGGATAAACTTGGAGCAGGATAAACCTGGCCCAGGACAGAGGCAGGATAAACCTGGCCCAGGATAGGGACAGGAGAAGCCTGGCCCAGAATAGAGGCAGGATAAACTTGGAGCAGGATAAACCTGGCCCAGGATAGAGGCAGGATAAACCTGGAGCAGGACAAACCTGGAGCAGGATAAACCTGGAGCAGGATAAACCTGGCCCAGGTTAGTGCCAAGATAAGCTCATCCCAGGATAAACCCAGCCCAAAACACACCAAGACAAACCCGGGAGTGAAAAGAAGCGACTCCCCTGGCAGGGCAGGAGGGAGGTGGGACTGTTCCTGCATCCCAGGGTGTCCCTCTGGAGCCCAGCTGGGATGGGGGACCCGGAGGAGTGGGATGTGGGTGTCCTGGAGTGGGTTTTCCCGGGACAGGGGTGTCTGAGCAGCCCTGATTTGGGGTCTGGATCACCCCTCGCTCAGCAGGGAGGGACAGCTCTGCTTCCAGCAGCAGGGACAGCTGGGAAAGGAGCAGGAGAGGGAAGGGGGAGCTCTGTCCTGCTCTCCTTCCCCTCCATGGGGGGATCCAGCAGGAAAGGTGCTGACAGGGCTTGGCTTTGATGGATGAGCCCTTCCTGGGGGGAGCAGCAGAGGTTAAACAGCCCCAGACGTGTCTGGGGGGATTTGGGAAGGGAGACGGTGTCTGGGGGGGTGCAGAGTGTCAGGGAGAGGGCAATTCCCACCAGGAATGTGCAATTCCTGTGGCTGCTCTTGGATCAGCTCTGTGGGACCCAGCACGGGGGGTCTGGCACGAGGGGTGTGGGATTTTGCCCAAAAAATCCTGATAAAACCCATCTCCAGCCTCACAGTATGGATGGAGGGGACAATTAACTGCCCAGGGAACCCCAAAATAACCCTCCAGCCAGGCAAGCTGAGGGATAATGGGGGAAAACACTCTGTTTTCTGTCAAAACACCACCCTGGGGTGCAAACTGCTGCTGCCTGGGAACTCCAGGGACACTGAGGCAAAGCCTGGATTAACCTGGAGCTGGGAAGAGCCACGTGGGATTGAGCAGAGCTTTTTGTTCTGCCACAGGCACAGCCAAGTGCCATCCTGGAACACGGGACAGGGAGCAGGGAGCCCCCAGGAGTGTCCAAATCCCTCTGGATGAGGTTTCCCAGCGGCTCCCTGGAAGTTCCACCCCGACCCTGCGAAGGGATCCCAGCTCCACACGGCACCCAAGGCTGAAAAACTGCATAAGGAAACCTTCTAAAGGCTCATTTCCCTGCCCTTTTAATTATTTCCTTTATTGGAGTGTGAAAGGGGAAGGTGGGGGATGATTTACGGAGCCGGGTTGGTTCCCTTCCAAATGCAGCTGGAGACAAAAATCACCGAGAGCAGGAAAAAGCCTCGGAGGGGTCTGGAAGAATTGACTTTCTCCCGTCTCCAAGGGGAGGATGGGGAAGATGAAGGAGGTTTTGATGTCCAGACAAACCCAAGATGAGCTCCAGGCAGGACAGGGATGTTCACAAGAGGCTCCCAGGGTTCCTCATCTTCCCCTTTCCCAGGAAAAATTGCAGCACTTGGGTGCAAAAAATCAGCTGGAGACCCAACCTGGAAGGACACAAAGGGGTTTTAATTCCCCTGTTCCAGTTCATCCCCAGGAGCTGGTGGCTCATTTTCCCCACCTGAAAAGGGAAAGGAAGGTAAAAATCCCCCTTTGGATCCGAGCTCCCGGGTTTGTTCGTTACTCACTTTTAAATAAATATTTTAGTTTATTTTTCGTCTCTGGGCTGCTGGGAGTTGGAAACCTCTTTGTTTTAAACACAAAGGCACCCCCCTGAAGGAAAAAAAAATCAGAATAAAATTTTCATGAGCTGCAGAGGGAGATTTTTCCCAACAAAGCGAGGGGAGCGCAGCCTCCGCTCCCGGATCCCGGGATACGGAACTCCGGTGACCATCAGCCAGGGCTGGGGGCTGCTCCCTTTGCTCTGCAGAACTGCCAGGATTCCGTCCTCAGGAACAGAGATTTCTGGTTTTCCAACTAGGGAGGGCGGGCTGGGAGCCAGGAGAGCCGTGGGAAGGCAGAAAACATCCTCCAATTCCAGCGCATCCACCCGGAGCCTCCCCGGGATCCCTCTCCCCGTGTCCCCGGCGCATCCTCGGCCCCGTCCTGGATACTGGGAAGCACCCAGTTCTACGGCCTGGCCTCCAAAAATCAGCCCAGTTCTGGGTCCAGGGGCCCAGATTTTGGGTTCAGGGGCCCAGATTTTAGGTTCAGGGGGTCACCACCCACGAGACCCTCGGAGAAAACCCCAATTTTGGCCGATGCTCCTCAAGCGGGAAGAGCGAAGGAGGAACGACCGAGGCCGCGAGGTTTTTGCTCCCAGCACATCCAGCCTGTCTTTGAGCTGGAATCCATCCCCACACACACTCCCCCCCTGCTCCTCCGTCGCTGGAAGGGTTTTGTTCCGTCCCTAATTGCTCCGGACTCGCTTTCCAGCCTGGAATAATCGGCCCTTTCTGGAGGGACGCGTCGGCTCAGCCCTGGAAAAGCCCCAAGGCCGCTCGCACACAATGCGGGGTCGGGGAACTGGGGGCGTGGAACAGTCGCAGATCTTGAGGTTTGGGGGGGGATAAACCACAGTCAGACTGATCCTGAGCCAGAGCCAGAGCCAGGCTTTTCCAAAACAGCCCCAGGGAAGCAGCGTGGCCCCTGCACGTGCCCAGAGCAGGCAGGGCACGTGTGCTCCCCGCGCCAGAGGCACCGGGACGGCGGGTTTGGGGTAAAACTGGGGGTGAACTGAGGTGCCCACGGCTGGAATTTGGTTTTTTGGAGCGGGGGGAAGGGGGAGGGACAGGCTGGATAGGGAAGTTTAAGGAATTGTGGGAAGGTCAGTGAGGGGGGTCCCGGGAATGGGAGCCCAGACCCGCAGCGGGAGAAAGGGGCTGCTTCTGTGCCCCCCTCAAGCCAAGCTCTGGGCTCAGGGGTCCTTCCCTCTCCTTCCCCCTGCTTTGCTGCTCCCAGGACAGCTGGAAGGGCAGTGAAAAGCCAGGAGAGCTCTGTGGGGGCCACAGGTCCCACGAGAGGATCTGGTTTTCCGGAGGCAGCCCGGGATAAGGGCACACGGCGGGATGTGGGGCTGGGAGAGCAGCACAGTCCTGCTCTCCAGGGCTGGGGGATAAAGGGTTTGAGTCCCCCCCAGCTGCTGCCCAGGGGGGTTTGGCCACAGCCACACACCAGGGCTGCCCNCCCCCTGCTTTGCTGCTCCCAGGACAGCTGGAAGGGCAGTGAAAAGCCAGGAGAGCTCCGTGGGGGGTACAGGTCCCACGAGAGGATCCAGTTTTCCAGAGGCAGCCCGGGATAAGGGCACACGGCGGGATGTGGGGCTGGGAGAGCAGCACAGTCCTGCTCTCCAGGGCTGGGGGACAAAGGGTTTGGGGTTTGGTCACAGCCACACACCAGGGCTGCCCCCACAGCCCCAGGGAAGAGCCTCCAACCCACCCACTTCCTTCCCCAGATCCCCAATTTTACACTTGGAGCGAAGGGATTGAACCGTTCCCGACCGGAGCCCGCGCCCAGAGTTTGCTGGGAATTGCCCTTGCAACCAGATGGATTCGTTCCCTGCCTTGGCAAACACAAGCACAAAACCCCAAAGACCCTTCCCTCCCCCTCCTTCCCCCCCCAATCCCAGCTTCCCACCCCCTTCCCTGCTCCTGCTTTTCCAGCCGCTGGTTTCAATTATCCCCGTGATTAACTTGCTTCGTTTTACAGGCGGCTCCTGCCGGGAGCCCCGTTGCCACCCCGCTGTGGGGCTGGGGGTGACAATTCCAGGGGGGCACAGAGCCACAGGACACCCCGGGGGGGCTGGAATTGCGGCCCAGCCACGCTCTGATCCCGCTGGGACACGGGACAAAGCCGGGATGCTGAGCCGGGAGGTGCCGGCCGGAAAAACCAAAGGGAAAAGGAGGAGAGAGGGGACAGAGGCTGAGGGAGGTGATGGATGGGGTCGGGAGAGGTCTGGAAAATCAGGAGTTGGGGAGGGAGGAGGGAAAATCAGGATTTGGGGAGGAGGGTGCTGGGCTTGGCAATGGAGCATGGAAGGTGGGAATGCCGGAGCAGAGGAGAGGAGGGAGCAGCAGGTGACGGGTTTTACCTCAGTCTCCCCCACAATCAGCCCCCACAAACCTCTGCTGCACCCAAGGGTGCTGCCCTGGGGCCGGGGGGGCCCTTCCTGTCTCCCCTAAAACATCCAGACCTGGCTCCCGTGGGAGCGGGATGTGGCGGGATCCATCCCAACCCTCCTCCCTCCCTCCCTCCCACCGGCTCCAGGTGATTTCTGGGCCCCCCAAAAAACTCTGCAAAGCCCAGAGGGGCTGCAGGGAGGGTATTTGGGGCTGATTTTTGGGGCCGTTTTTGGGATCTTGTGAATCCCGTCGATTTTGGCCGATTGGAGCCTGTTCCAAGCTGATCCTTTGGGCCGATTTCTGCCGCTTTTGGGTGTTCCAGGGGCAGCGCTGTGGTGTGTCCAGCTGCCAGGGCTGCTGATTTGGGGCGGGTTTGGGCGATTTGGGGACGATCATGGGGTGATTTAGAGCGACCTCCTTTACCCCCTGCAAGGACCGTTCGGGGGGAGCCCCGGGGATGCCCCACCCCGGCCATAAATCCTGCCCTGGCTTCCAGCAGGCGTTGGGAGCTGATTCGATTCTAATTTCCTCCTCTTGAGTCGAGACTGAGCCTTTAATCCCCTCCAGCAAGCAGGTCCTGACCCTGCCACCCTCCTCCCTCTCCCCTTTTCCTTCCCGTTCCCTCTCCAGCCTCTGCCCGGCCCGGGAAGCCCCGGTGGGATCCCCCCAGCCCCGGGGTGATGTGACCCCCTCCCTGCTCGGCCCAGGAAGGGTCATTGCAGCTCCGATTGCTGCAAAACCCCCGACAGATCCCGGGATATCCCTTCCCCCCCCGCCACGGGTTGGAAAACAGCTGGAAAACCCAAGGAGCAAAAACTTTTGAGGGAGGACGGAGGGGTTTGGGGCTGGGAGTGCCCTGCGATGTGGAAATCTGCCGCTGGATCGTCACCTCGGGGATTTCTGGGACACAGGGAGCGGCAAGGGGCTGAATCCCAGCTCTGGGAATGCCGGGACACGCTGGGAGAGGGTGGATGCTGCAGGGCCGTGTGGTGCCAGGACCGGCTGGGGAGGGTGATGGGGTGCCCGGGGTGCCCCACACAGGGTTTGGCACATCCCTTCTCCCCAAAAAAACATGGAGAGAGGACGCAGAGGACCCCCCGGAGTTCCTGCTGTTCCCCTCTGTGTCCACAGCCAGGGCTGCGTGATTAACAGTTTGCAGGTAATTAACAGTTTGCAGCGTCGTTAAGGGTGTCAGAAACCTTTAATGAGGGTCTGGGCGCTTCTGCCGAGGTTTCCCGCCCATCCCCAGCTCCTCCGAGCCCCCATTCCCTGCGGGAACATCATCCCGGGCTCTTGTGCTGAGGGGATGCAGATCCCGGGTGACGGTGGAGAGGGAAAACTCTGACCCGGGAGAAAAAATGGATGTTGGGAAAACACGGGGCGTTTGGCTCCGGGCTCCAGGGATGGAGAACAAGCTCTGGATGTGGGAATTTTGGCCCAGAGGAACCCGTGGGTTGGAGCTGCAGAGACACCCCCGGGATCTGCGGCGGGGCTGAGGGGTTTGGGACCCCAGGGGACAATGGGGACAATGGGGACAGGGAGCCAGGGCGGGTCACCGGCCTTTCCACACCTCCCCGCAGCGATCCCGGCTGAAATCACCCCTTTGTGTCCGCATGAAAAGCGGGCAGATGGTGTTACCAGGTCACCAAATTCCCCCCATCCCAGCTGTGTCCCTGCAGCGGCTGCTGTTACCCCCGGGACAAAGGGGCTGGGGACCCCCGGAACAAAGGGGCTGGGGGTCCCCGGGCGGGGCTTTCATCTCCTGGAGCAGAGATAACCCCTGACCCCTGATAAGATCAGAGCCGGCAGGTAAAGGCGGCTCAGCCCTTCGGAGAGTTCCCTTCGGCCTCTTTGCGGCTCAACCACCGGGAACAACAGCCCTGGGGGCTCCAGCTCCGGCTGTTCCCCTTTGCCTGCTCCTTGCGCAGCTTCTCGCAGAATCCCGGCGGGATTTGGGTCGGGAGGGACCTCAGAGTTCAGGCAGTTCCATGCGGGGACACCTTCCGCTCTCCCGGGTTGCTCCAACCTGGCCTTGGACGCTCCCAGGGATGGGGCAGCTCCTCTGGGAAATGCTTCCCAGCCCCTCCCCGCCCTCCCAGGGAAGGATTGCTTCCCAACATCCCACCTAAGCCTGCCCTCTGGCAGTGGGAAGCTCTTCCCACTTGTCCTGCTTTCCCGCACTTCCCATGGATGTGAGGGGTGAAACGGGAACTCCTTTGGCACCTGACATCCCACTGGGACTCACTGGTTTTGCCAAGCAGCCCAAACCTGGGCAGCCCTGGCACTGGGAACACCCTGGGAATCCACCCAATATCCCAAAGAGCTCCCTGGGGTGGTGAAACACGGGGGAACCCTCGAGCCCCGTCCCCTAAAATTCCCCCTCAGCTCCCGGGAAGCACAAGGAACAAGCCCAGAGGTTCCTCCCAGCCCTTGCACAGGCAGCCCAGGGCCAGTGCTCTGCCAGGGCGGAATGGGAAGCATTCCCTGGCCGGGACAGCGTTCCCTGGCTGTTGGGAAATGTTATTTCCCAGTTGGAGGCTCGGAGCAGGGGCCAGGGAGGGAAAAGGAGCATCGGTGCAGCCGAGCTCTGATCCCGAGCCTTGTCCAAACCCAGCGCTGCCCCTCCCTCAGGAGGAGAAGGGATATTTGCTCGGGATGAGAGAGCTGGAAAGCTGGGAATTCCCGTGCTTCCCAGACCCTTGAGCAGCAGAGGAGTGGGAGAGGCCGCAGGTTCCCCGTGTGGGCAACACCTCCACCGCTCCAGGCAAGGTGGGTTTGGGGCATTCCCACCCTCATCCCGACTGGACACGGAGCCCTGCAGCGTGGGATTAGTGCCTGGGAAGCATCCTTTTTCCAGGGATGAGAGCTTTGAAGGGATGCAGGGCTGGGGGACGGGGCAGAGGGGCAGCACCCGCAGCCCGACCTCGACCCCGGGACTTTGTTCCTGGAGGAACCCGCAGCTCCTTTGAAGTCCCCTAAAATAAGGAGGCTTTCCTGGGAAGGATCATCACTCTCCAGGAGCAGGAATCAAAGGCAGACAGCCTCGGGAGCATCTCCCCTGCAGGCAGGCAAGGAGCAGTGTTGTGTCTGGCTCCCGGTGTTCCCAAAACAGCCCCTCCTTTCCCACCGGGACAGGGAGCCACGAGAAGCAAATCAGAACCTGAGCCTGCTCCAAACCCCCATTCCTCTGGAACGCCGGGGTTGTGAGCCTTTGGATAAACAAGAGCAGGAGAAAGTGCTTTTTAATGTCCCGAATTTTGGCCTCAATTCACACGTGGGCTCCGATCCCACAGCCTCGATGTGGGGGCTGTGACCTCTCAGCTGAGGCTTTTCATGGCCGGGATGTTTCAGCCTCCACCCCTCACGGTGCTGCCGCGATTCCCAAAGTGATTCCCAGACTTCCCTCACCACCAGCCACATCCCAAAAACTCCAATGCATGGATTTGATCACCCCAATGGGTGGGAGTGGCTCCCACGTGTTTAGCAGGGACAAGGACTCAAGGTGGGGTTTCCAAATCCCTCCCTGGCTCCTGATCCCGTATCCTGGCGGAGCTGCTGACCCGGGAATTGCAGGGAAACCGCCACGTTTTGGCTCTGAAGTGCTTCTCTGGGAAGAGAAACAGCCGAGGATCCAACACCCCCAGGAATCCTGATGGTCCCACTCCCTCCCTGTGCCCCTTCCAGGGTTCTCCCTGTGTTCCAGCGGCCTCTGGAATGGCAGCTGGGGCAGAGCAAAGCGTTGGGATGGCTCGGGAGATGCTCCAGCTCCGGCTGCCAGGGAGGATTTTGGCCGGGATGTCGGGACACGGCGCCGCAGTTGTGGCAGTTCGGGGGCTGATGGCAGCTGGAGGTGCCAAGAACTGGGGTGAAGCCTCGTCCTGGATGAAACCTCAGCTGGAAACAGCTGGGAAAAAAAAATACACCAACAAAAAACGGGAAGAAAGGGATGAAATTCCTCATTTCTGCTGCCAGGAGCTGGCACCAGGCTTGGATCCCCCGCGAGGTGGGATCCATTGCAGGGTGGTCCCTCCTCACCAGAGACCCCAGAGCCCGTGGAAAGGATGGCTCCATCCCCCAGGGACACTCGGGATGTTCCCAGGGGATGCTCCCACCAAGCCCTGGAGCCGAGGAGGGGGGAAGGCAGGAGCACATCTGGCTGTGGGCAGGGAACATCTGTCCCCTCTCCCCACGGATGGAGTTCCAAGGGAACCACAACCCCCCTCTCCATTTGGGAAGAGCCCCTGATCCAGCACAGGATTAAAAGGCACCGTTGTCACCAGATTCCCAGGCAGGAGGGGCCCCGGGAATGTCGGAAATGTTCACTTTCCCCCCTTCCTTTTCCCATCGATTCCGTGAGAGTCGGAGGAGGGGGGTGGGTGTTTAAAACGCTCCTGAGCCGCCCCTGTCACGTTCCAAACCTTCAGACTCGGTGCTGGGATTTAGGGTTCAGGATTTAGGGTTTTATTTGGGGTTTAGGCAGCGCAGGGAGAGCCCAGAGCCCCCGTCCTGGGCGTGAGGAAAAGCGCCGTCACCGTGAAAACACATGGGAGCAAAAAATGCATTAAAGGATTATTATTATTAAGCAGGGGGATGACAAATAATCCACCTCTGAGGAATGTCCTAGTGAGAAACAGCTGTGGAGAGCAAATATTTCCGTGAGGAGCAGCAGCTGGCCGGGACAGGGCGGCTTTTGGGAGCAAAACAAAGAGGGGGAAAAGTGTCTTATCGGGAAAATATTCCGTCCGTCAGGTGACTCAGTTCTGCTCTTGGGCTGAGTGAAAGGCCCCAGAAATAGAAGCATTCAAAGAGGGGATAAATAGGGAAGGGAGTTTCGGGGTCTGACTCCTGCCAGGGCAGCAGGAATCTGCTCCGGGCGCTCCAGCCCAAACCACAGCGACGTTCTCATGGTTTCGTGTTTCTGCGGCTTGGAAAGCGACTCCAGGGGTTTTTCCTCTGCACTGGGATCCATCCCAGGCCCCTCTGGCTCATCCCAGAGGATGAGAGGGAGCCGTTATCCCTATTTTCAGGCTCGTGGATCGCTTTCCTGGGGGATGGGGTGCCCTCCCGGGGGCTCATCCCTGCTGCCACCAGCCCTTCTCCCAGCCCAGCTCCCTGTCCAGATCCAGAGTGATCCATATGGGATCAACACCCGCCTGGTCAGGGGAGGAAAGGTGAACACAGTAAAAGGTGAGGGCAAGAAATCCTGGAAAACAGCCCCTGGAAGACAGAACAGGAGGGAACTGCATCCCAGGGCTGAGGAATCTCCAGCTCCAAGCTCCGTGGAAGGAGCAGGGAAGGGTCTGAAGGCAGAAAATGAAGTGGGATTTGCTTTCCAGAGGGGGGATAATTCCCCCCTGGTGCAGTTCCACCACATTTCCATGAAGGAACTTCCCTGTTTGGGAAAGGTTTGTGTGTTTGGGAGCTGGAGCAGCTCGGGAGCCTCGGGAAGTTTTTCTTGCCGCCCAAAAACCGTCTCTGGTTTCCAAGTGGGAACTTCCCAGGAGACATCCCTGGGAAAGCTCAGCACCTGCCAGGCCCTGGAACTTCAGTCAGGGGGTGGGAAAAACTCCCCAAATTCCTCCCCCCTGTGGGATTGTGTGGAAAAAAGCAGCACAGGGAAAAGCCAAAAGGAGACGGGATTTGGGGGGGGAGGGTCCGGGAGGGGTTTGGGGTTGGGGTGGGATGGAAATTCCACAAAATGCTTCTCTGCCCTCAGAGCTGGATCCAGGCTCCACAGAGAGGAGGGGTTTTTCCCTGGATTTTACCTTTGTTTGGAGGGTGAGGAGGCAGCAAGGACAAGCTCCTGGTGTGCGGGTGACATCCCCAAATCCCAGATCCAGCCCCTTTTTTCCCTGTGGGATGGGGGTGGAGGGGCAACAGCAGCCCCTGCACCCACCTGGTGCCGAAATCTCGGGCTCATCCCACTTATTAAATCATGGAAAATCATGGATCCTCACTCAAACCAGGGTTAATTGGGCTGAGTGGGAGGAATTCCAAATTGTCCCAGTCCTGCTGGGATTCCCAGTGGCATCCATTGATCCAGGACATTGATCCCAGAGGCACTTACAGGAAATCGTTCACATCAGTTTAGGGCCAATTATCCCACCAGGAAACAGGGGAAGGGGAAAACCTTCCTCCCTCTGGCAGCTGGAGGAGAAACCTGGAAAAATGACAGAATTCCCACAGGAAGCACTCGGGGGAACCTGTAAAGATGCCCCCAAAAATTCCAGCAAAGGGCTCAGGAATTCAAATCCAATAAACCAACATCACCGGGGAGCAGCCCCCGGGGTTCCCACCGGGAATCTTTGGCTTTGCTTCCCAATCCCACGGGATTTGTGCCTGCACTGGAAGAGACAGCAAATGGGAGCTGCCTGAGCCGGGGGAGGGCAGGGATAGGTGGGATATTGGGAAGGAATTCCTCCACCTGGGAGGGTGAGGAGGGGCTGGGATGGGTTTCCCAGAGAAGCTGTGGCTGCTCCATCCCTGGAAGTGTTGGAAAGGGCTTGGAGCCGCCTGGGACAGTGGAATGTGTCCCAATGGAACCAGATGGATTTTAATGTCCCTTCCCACCCAAACCATTCCATGATCCCGGGGATATCCCTGAGGAGGTGCTGACCCCAAAGTTCAGCCCCCACAGCTCCAGCAGCTCCCGGAGACCCAACGGGAGCTGATCTGCTCCGTCCATCTGCGCCGCTGGAGCAGCACCAGGATATCCCCTTCCCTCCTGGAAGCAATCCCAGCCCGGGGGTGGCAGGTAATTCCAGGGGCCAGGATTTACAGGCTGGGAATGGCTGATAGGTAAAGCACAACCTGTGGGAGAACATCCCTCCTGCCAGGACACGGACACTTCCACAATGTGGGAAAACGCTCAGGCACCTGAGCTCCGGCCGGGAGCGGGAAGAGCTTCCTGCTGTTCCCAGGGAAGAGTCAGCCCAGATGTCGGGAGGCAAAAGCCATAAATCCTCCTGCCCTCAGGGTGGGGGGAGAGCAGAGCAGCGGGAAGGATTAACAGGAGCATCCAGGAGCAGGGAAACAATGGGGAAAAGCAGCTGGAAAAGGGAAAACTGCCCCAGGGGGGTGAGTGCTTGGGATGGGCCCTTTGTTGGGAGACAACAGCCAGAGGCAGCCACAGATCCTGGGAAAAGTGAGAGTCCCTTTGGGATCATTTGCTGCCAGCAGCCACCTGAAAATCCTTGGGAGATGTAAGGGATAAATCCATGTTCTGCCACCCCTTCCCTCTTTGCCGCCGGGATTTGGGTTCCTCCCTTAGTTCGTTTGTTTTGGTGGGAAAAGGGGGATGAAAACCAGCCCTCCCCCATCCCACAGCTCCAAGGAGTGGGAATAAACCTTGGGATAAACCTTGGAACGCACAAAGTTTGTTCTAAGAGGGGATAAAAGGGGATAAAAAGGGATAAAAGCCGACTGAGAAAAGTTTAGCGAGGGATCATTTAATAAACCAAGGCAAACATGACCCGTACCAGGGTGGGATCCTTCACATCATATCCTGGATAAATCCAGGGATGTCAAAGTGTTTTTTGGCACCTGGATCCCAAAAGTTTCCATGGAGCAGGAGTGGATTTCCCAAGGCTCTTCAGGAGCACTGAACAAGCCGAGCTGACCCCCAGCAGGAGCAGCTCACGCCAGGATCGCAGCAAAGCACATCCAGAGCCCGGGAAAGCACCGCTCCAGATCCCTGCTCCAGATCCCAGGGAAAGAAAGCTCAGCTGTAGGAAAAAAAAGCAGCTCCCAGGAGCTCTTTTCCACAGGTTTTAATTCCCGTGGGGAAACCAGAGGCTGGAGAGGAGGAGCTGCTGCTCTTCCCGAGCCGTCGGGGGTTGAGCCGAATGGATTCTGCCCCCGGATCGTGGCTGTGGCTCCCCCCAGCACCGGGACAGCCGGATTTGGGACAGCTGGATGGGGTTGGGATGCCTGGATGGGATCCACCGGAGCTGCTCCGGCCGGGAGCTGCTCCCACCTGCCCGCGTGGCATCGGAATTACCCGCGGCTGGGAGGGCAGAGCGGGAGGATTCCGACTTCAAAAGGAGGGATAAGAGGGAGGAACAACAACTGGAGTCCTTCTCCCAGCTCCAGGGGTGCCGGACCGTGGGGATCACGCTGCTAATTACGGAATGGAGGCGCTGGCAGCGCTCCCAGACACCGGTTTGGGGGGGCTGAGGTGACCCCAAAGCAGCTCTGGGCGAGGACCACCCAGTCCCAGCATCCCTGTGGATGCCCAGGCGGCCTCCAGGAATGACTTCCCAGCCGGAGCCGACCAGGAATGACTTCCCAGCCGGAGCCGACCGCCAGCAGCTCCCACGGGGTGTCTGGAAGCGGAGAGCATCCAATTAACGGGATAAAAGTTCCCCCTCCCCCCGGAGCAGTTCGTCCTGAGCCTCCTCTGCCAACAACCAGCGTGTGGGGAAGGGGAACATCCCACCCCTGAGCCAGGGAAAGCCAGGCCTCCCAAATGACATCCTAATCTTCCTTAGCCGGAGCTCAGCCCCTGGTCCAGGAGCCTCCCTGGGGCTCCGAGCGCTCCCGTAAACACTCGGAGCAGCCCCTGTCCCGTGGGATCCTCCCTGTTTGCTTTTGTGGGGCCGTTCCTGCCGCCCTGGAACAGCAGATTCCCCTTTGGATTGGGCCCTGGTTTTCTCTGGACACGGACCCCGAGGGTTGGACTCTCCAGGTCCCTGCACGGGGTCGGTGTGTGGGCGAGAGGCCGAGCACGGGGGGCTGGCAAATCCCACAAAAACCCTGGATTATTCCCTACCCCCTCTCTGCCTCTTCCTGACATCCCTGCCTCCCGTGTGCCTCGTTGTTTGCTTCTCCTTCCTGATCCCGACCTCCCAAAGGCTCAGGGGGTTCCGGGGGGGTCCGGAGCGTTCCCGGGCATTTCGCCACCTCCGCGTGTTGTTCTTGGCCCCTCTGGAAAAGGCTGGATGGGAACGTGCCGCCCACGGAGACAGCGGGTTTGGGGGCCTGGCTGATGGCAGGAGCAGGTTCTGGGAAGCAGAGGGGCTGAAATTCCAGAACATCCAGGCGGGAGCAGCCCCCCGGGCACGGTGGCCCAGCGCCAGCCCCTGTTCCCGCAGCGCATCCCGCTCCTTCCTCTGCTCCCAATCCAAACCCCTCCCGCCTCTCCCATCTCCCCGGGCCTGATTCCCACCATCCCGTGGATCAGCTCAGCTCCAGCAGCACAGGTTTCCCAACAGGATGCCGGGAATAAGCCGGGATGAGCGTCCTGTCCATCCGCCCTTTTCCTGGAGAACACTCAGCTCCCACCAGGAATCATTCAGCAGAAGGGCAGGACTGTCCCTGGACACTTCCCTGCTCACATGATTCCAGGAGGAACCTCCTCCCTCCCTGTTATCCAGGCTGTTATCCCAGGGGAACACCGTATTCCACCCTGGAAACACCAATGGCCCTTCCCTCTCCCAGATCCCCCATCCCTGGGCTGTCCATGGAATGGTGGGAGCGCGTGGAGAAGGATCCACCCCCGGAGCGGGCGATGCTGGGTCACTCTGGGGGATATTTCCAGATCCACCTCTTCCCAAACGCTCCGGGGATGGGAAGAGTGGAAAACACCTCATTCCCCCCACTCCCCACATTCCCAGAAAGGCCTTTTCCTCTGGGAAGGAAACAGTTGGATGTGTGGAGCCACAGCAGGAGCCAACGCTTGGCTCGGCCAGGGGGTCACGGGAGGAGACCCGCCCTCATTCCCGCAGCCAAGGGTGGCTGAAATCCCGGGATCCAGCCAGGAATGTGCAGGGGGACGAACCACAGGACCCTCCCAGGGATGTCCAGGTGCCCTGGGAGCCCCTCACCCCCCTGGGGACACACGGGGTGACCCCAACCCTGAGGGGTGGCAGCTCCCAGCTGGCCCAAAAACCAGGAATCCGCCCCTGCTTCCCGCTCCACACGGAGCAAAGGTTCCAGAGGGAGGATAAAGCCTGGGATTGAGGTGGAGAGCTCATCCCAGCCCTCACCCCACATCCCATCCCAGCCCTTGTATCCCATCCCAGCCCAAGCCCTTGACTCCCATCCCCAAATCCCCCAAAGGGCTCTTTGTCTCCCACCGGCACCAGCCGAGAACAGGGAGAGGGATTGGGAATTCTGGGAGCCCCAGGGAAGGAGCCACGAGCATCCAAGGGTCCCTTGGGCACCCAGGGGTGCTCTGCTGGTCCCTTGGGCACCCAGGGGTGCTCTGCTGATCCCTTGGGCACCCAGGGGTGCTCTGCTGGTCCCTCTCTGGGGGGTGGGGGAGCCCCAGGGCAGCTCAGCTCGAATCCCTCTGGGATGAGCTGCATCCAAGGGGCTGCTCCCTGTGCACGGGAAAACTGAATTCCTTCCCAGAAATTCTCCTGGAATTCAGCTGATAGCTGGGATTTTTGGGGTGCTGCCTGTGCAGCCCCAGACCCCCCCTGAACCCCCCC
>VYXB01003708.1:64477-76234 GCA_013397135.1 Pachyramphus minor
GGGGTGGGTTCTGTGGGCAAGGACGAGACCCAGAAAGCGCAGAAGGAAGAGGAGAATTTTCCGTCTTTCCCGGTGGCAAAGAGGAGGGATTTGAGGCTGAGCCCGGCCTGGATCCGCGGCCTTTGGAGACACGAAGGGATGAATTTAGGGAGATGGGAAGTGGGACAGGAGCTCCTCGGGGCAGTAAGGGATGGGTTGCCCGGATCTGGGCCAACGTGGCCCCAAAAGGTCGGTGGCCCCAGGCCAAGGGGGCTCCAGAGGGAGGGTCACACCCGGAGCAGAGGGAAGAGAGACCTCAAGGTGGAGGAGAAAGGCACCAGTGGCAACCACCTCATCTCCCCCCGGCCCGGTTCTGCAGCAGCAGGAGCTGGGATGAGTTTTCCAGGCACCTTGGGCTGTTGGGATGGACACAGGGAGCCAGGACCAGCCCAGGGGGCATTCCAGGGGCTTGGAACTGGCTTCCTGGGCAGAGAATTCCTGGAGGAGCCTGTCAGGGCTGCTGGCACAAGGTGTGATTCATGTGGCTCCCCTGGTGCTCTGATTCATGTGTTTTCCCTCCATCTCCTCCGATCCCTCCGGCTGCCCCTGCCCGGATCCGAGCAGGGCCTGGGCTGGAGCTCTGGGAGCACCATGGAATTCACCCTGGAGGAAGAGAAACTCCCTCCCCCACCCCCCGGAGAGAGGGAATAAAATCTTCCTGGTGGCACCGGGGCAGGCCCAGTGTTTTTCCTGGCAGTGAGCAGCGTCCTCGGGGCAGCAGGAAAACGAACCCCTGGGGTTGGGAATGAGGCAGCGCCGTGATCCCGGTCCAAACCCAGCTCCATCCTGCTCCTTCCAGCAACTGGCAGCTGGGTCCAGCTCTGGGGGCCGCCAGGACTTGGACTCCCAGCTGGATATTTGGCTGCTGTTACACTCTGATGGGGATTCCCATAAAAACCTCCTCCCCTTCCCAGGGATCCAAACTCCAGGCTCCCACCTGTGTGGGCATTCCCAGCTCATGGCTATTCCCAACCTCCTCCCCTTCCCCCGACATCCAAACCTCGGTCTCCCACTTTTTTTGGCACATTCCCTCCTACAGAAAACACCAAAAAAAAAGCTGCTTTTCCCCCCTCATCCCACTTCCCTTCCCCCCCAAACTCCCCACATCCAGGAGCAGGAGGCCGACTCCAAAATCCCCCTGGATGCCCTCCCAGAATTCCAGGACCCCAAGAACAGGTTTTTATGCCTTCCTGGATTAAATTCCTTCTCCACAGCTCAGGGAACTGCTGGCAGAGCTTCGGGATGTGCAACTCCTACGGGAGCTGCTTCCAAAATCCACGGAGCCTTTTCGGGCCTTAATCAACGAGAGAACTTCTCCTGCAGAAGTTTAAAAAAACTAAACAAACCAAAAAAACCCTCAGGAAGGTGTTTGCAGAAATAACAGGAGCAATATTTGGATTGGGGAGTTGGGGGGGGGAGGAAACCCCACCAGGAGGTACCTCAGCAAATAGTAAATAGGTAATAAATAGTAGTAGTAAATATATAATAGTATAAATTTAGTAAATAATAATATAAATGTAGTAAATATATAATAGTAAATAGTAAATATGATCCCACCCCCCAAAAAAACCCCCACAGGTTCACACTTGGCTTTAAGGAAGGAAACACAAAAAGCCCCTTTTGTGGCAGCACAAACAAAACCACCACCCCCCTACACACACAGAGACACAAAAGTTGCTCGTTTGGAGAAATTCCAGACAATTGCCAGTGGAAGAAAACGCCGGGAGCCGGCGGGAAGCAGGATACAAAGGATGCTCCGCTGTCAAAAGTGATGTGGCAGCTGCAGTTACTAAGGAGACCAGGACGGGCCATTATTCGGGCTTGGGAGAAGAGGATTCCTGCTAAAAGAGTCGTAACCCGTGCTCAGGGAAGGAGGATCTCACCGAGGGAAAAATCCTCACCCTGGAATCTGCTGAACCTTCCCCCCCCTCCCTCCACCACCTCACCCTGACCTGGAAGGGAAAGGGGCTGAACCAACTCTTTGGGACAATTCCCTCGGCCGGAATTGTTTGAGTGGTTTGGGGTTGTCCCTGTGACCCTTTGCTTTGGGGGCTGTTCCCGAGCTGGGAGTCGGTTCTGCTTCCCGAGTGGAATTCCAAGCCCTTCCCTGCCTGTGCTGCAGTCACACTCGAGGCTCGGAGCCTTCACTCCTCTCTCCCCATTTTGACAATGGACAGAAATCGGATTTGGGGGTGGGAGGGGGCTCGGGTTCACCCAGAGGAAGCTCCAGGAGCTGCGAAGTTCCCCCCAAACCAGCGGGGAAGGCAAAATTCCAGCCCCTCCCCGACTCCGGCCTCCAGCCAAGTGGCACGGGAGGATTCCCAGGCGATCCAGAGCCTCTCTCCATTCCTGCAGCAGCCCCTTCTCCCCCTGGCAGCTGCTGGATGCTGCTCCCTTTGCCCCCCCGGCCCTGCTGGGACCTCTGGCCGCTGCCAGTGGCTCCGTCTCCACTAATTAGCTCTGTCTCCACTAATTAGCTCTTTTCAGCTCGTTAACGCTCCTCCCTCTTCCCCACGAAGCCCTTCCCGATGTAAATCCCCGGAAGCTCCCGGCCCTGGACCGGGGCTCCGGCACATTTTGGGAACTCTCTTCCCAGCACAACCCACCCCACCCTCCCATCAAAGCCCATCAGCGGCCCCCGGGCATTAATTGCACTCATTAGAGCCCGGGACCAGCCTGGCCGGGATTCCCGGCGCTGGGATGAGTCAGGGAAAAGTCAGGATGGGTTTCGGGCAGGGATACAACCACCCCAACACGTCCCCAGGGCGCTGGATCCCACCTCTCCTGCCTCCTTCCCGGTCTGAGGATCCCGGTGATGGGACATGTGCTGCTTTGGCTGGGGAGTGCTGCTGCTCCTTAAAGGCCTTTTCCAACCTAAAGGATTCCATGATTCCATAAAATGCTGCCTGATCCCAGCGTAATTCCCCCGGGAAGCTTCATTCTCACACTCCACGTGCTACTTTATTAATTTTGCCCTATATCCTGAAAAATAATTAGGACTGAGCGGCCCCAGATCCACCTAAACCCGACTCTCTGTGGGTTTCTGGGGCCTCACATTCCAAGCAGACAGTTTTTCCCTTTTCCTACCTTCCATATCCAAAAAAAACCCAAAACCCCCAGCCTTTCCCTCACCCCAAGGAGCCTCACACCCAGCTCTCCCCTCCCAGATGTGCACAATTCCAGGATTTTGGAGAGGACAGACCTCCCAGGATGGCACAGCTGGATCCTCCTCACTGCTACAAAACCTCTGAGGCCTCCATTTCCCCCCCAAATCTTTCCTTTTTTTTTGTTGGTTTTTCCCCCAAACACGAATCGAGACCTTGGACAGGTTTGGCCACGGGACAGAAACAAAACAACAACCCTGGAGGAACTAAATGAGCCCCACAGGGTGAGGCCTAATTGGTGTGAGGATCTTAAAGGCATCAGTGTGGTGCAGGTGCCAGACTCGGAGGTTTCCAGCAGAATTTGGCAGGTCTGGAGGAGCTCCAGGAGCTCCTGGAGCTGGATTTATCCCAGTTGCTGGGACTCCCAGCTCCCAGAAGAACAACTGGCGCGGGGAAATCCCAAGGGAACGGGATTTTTGGAGGTTTAGATGTCGGCACCCAACTAAAAACCTGAATTTGTGTTGGATTCTGTGAGTTTTTACCTTTTCCTTCACTCTCTGGTCCCTCCCAGCTTTGCTTTGCTGAGGTTTCCAGGCTGGTGGTGCTTGGAAGGCTCTGGAAGCTCAAATCACTTCAATTTTTGTCCCTCCTGGTTCTTACACCCGCCCCAAAATCTCCAGTGATGCCACAGCTCCCGGAATATCCCTCCCCAGGACAATCCTGGCCTTTCCAGCTGGAGAGGCTGAGGCTGGATCTGACCTTTCCCAGCACAAACAAACCCATTTCGTGGTTTCCTGCCCAAATTACCAAACGGCCGACGGGGCCTCGGTGGAGCAGAGCTGCCGTGATGCTGCAGCTCCGTGGAGATTGTTGGACTGGGATGAGCTGTGGTGACTCATCCAAGCCTTTATCCCTGCAATCCCCCGTTCCAGGAGCCAAAGGTGGCTCCTGGATGCTCCAGTGCTGCCGGTTCCGGGGGCACAAAAGCCCCTTTGGATCTGATTCTGCTGTCGTGGCTCGTGCCAGGCCGGGCCAAGACCTTGGGATGGATCCAGTGAGGATGTGGGGGGTCCTTCTCCAGCCCACAACCCCCCAAATTCCAGGGAATTCAAGTCCTCTTAGGAGTCTGTGTCACCTTCCTCCTGTGCCATCTGCCTTTTCTCTGTGCCATCTCTTCCTCCTCGCAGGCCCCACGGACACATGGACACACATCTCCTCCTCCAAGCGCTCCCAGAGCCTGAATTCCATAAATCCCAATGATGTTCTTGGCTTTTCTGATCATCTTCACCGAGTTATTCCAGGCCTGTGTCCAGGGCTGCCTTCTCTCCCTCTCCCTCTGTCCATTTGCCTTCCGGGGGTGCTGGAAGGGCCGAAGGGGAGTGGAGCAGGAATGATAATTCCCCAAATTCCCAGTGTTATGGGAATTCCCCTGGACTGGGAAGGAGAGTGGGTTGGGTGCATCACGTATCTGATGGAAGAATTCTTACAGCTTTGCCAATTAGGCCCAGAACCCAAACACAAACCCTTCCCTCCTCCTGAGCACCAGCTGCTGCTCCACAAACACCAACATTTCCCCCCAAAAGCTCTCCTGGAAAAGGCCTGGAATTGTCCCATCCCCACCAACACCCACCCTCTTTTCCAGCCCTGGAAAAGGAGCAGCGAGGAGCGGGCGGGTGAGGAAAAGCTTCTCCCCTTCCCCAACCTTGGCACCTCTCCCGGGGCTCCCCTGCCTCAAATCCCGGGTTTTCCTGGAGCGCTGGGGCTCGGGGAAGAGGGGGAATGTTGAGCAGCCAGGCTGGTTTTTCCATGGAAAGCTGCAGGTGGCAGCTCCCTTGGGAGAGCTCCTGGTGGGAAGGGAGGATTTGCTTCTGCCTGAGGAGCTTTCCAGACCCCCCGAGCACCCAACTGCTCCCAAAGGCTGGAGAGGAGGAGGAGGAGGAGGGAGGAGATGCAGTAATTCCTTCCCCTCCAGGTGCTGTTCCCACCTGGATTAGAGATGGACACAAAAAGAACCGGGAATAGGGATTTTTGTTAAAAATAGCGACGTTCCCATGTTGTTAAATGCAGGAATATTCCCCTTTAAGCCCCCTCGGCTCTCACAGGCTCCTCCAGGAGTGTAGTGGGTGTGGAGCTCGCGTTAATTAGTGCTAAATTAGCGTTAATTAGTGTTTATTGCCCCCCAAAACCCCTGCCCTGTGTCCCCGGGCTGGTGGAGCTGGGATTAAGCACCAGCAGGAGAAATCTGGGATCTGTGGAACGAGCAGCTCGTGGGGCAGAACAGGGAACAGCGTCACGGCCCGGGAGGGATTTTTGGGAATGGGGCTCCCGTGGAGCCGCAGGATGGAGGGATCGGCTCCCTCAGGGATTTGGGAAACACCCCCCAAGCTCCTAAAAATAGGAAAACAAATCAAATCCACTCATGGAATCACATGGAATCGCAGGATGGTTTGGGTCGGGAAGGAGCTTGGAGATCATCTCCTTCCAAGCCCCTGCCATGAGCAGGGACACCTTCCATGGGATGATGGTCCATTAAAAGAAAAGATAAAATAATAAAGGAATAAATGCATTAAAAAAAACCCCACAAAAATAAAAGCTAATAAAATTTAAAACGAAATAAAAATTTAAGAATATGTTAAAGTGAAATGAAAAATTAAAATGAAATAAAGTTCTTTAAAAATGGTAAAAATTAGAAATTAAAGATATAAAAATAAACATAAAAAAATAAAATAAAATAAAGTAAAATTAAAATAAAAAATAAAATAAAGTAAAATAAAAAAGTAAAGTAAAATAAAAATAAAGTAAAATAAAATAAAAATAAAATTAAGTAAAATNAAAAATAGACCAGAGCACAAAGCAGCCCCCCAGCCCACATCCAGCCCTCCCTCCTGCCAGGCTTTCTGTTTTCCAGCTGAAGCAGCATCTGGTTCCTCAGGGGGGGCTGAGCTCTCTCTCAGTGTGGGCAGGATTTTTCNNNGTGGGCAGGATTTTTCCAGGTCCCCCGGGATCAGGGCCCACATCCCACCAGGGCTCCAGGGACCCCTCGGCATCCAGGGGCAGCTGGACCAGCGGGAGAAGGGGAGAGGGGGAACCCACAGAGGGTGGGAAGCGCAGGGAACGAGGATTCCAGGGTGTAAAAACCGGGCAGAGCCGTCAAGAGGCAGCTGGAGAACGACAGGAGCGGAAAACTTGTCCAGCTCAAATCCCAGCGGAGCCGGTTCCTCTGCAGAGCGTTCCCAGCTCACCCCCCGCACCTGCTCCCGCTACAAACACCCTGAATAATTCAGGTTCCACTCTGTGCTCTTGAGCTGCGGGATCCTCCCGCCTCTGGAGCTTCGGGAGTGGGGGGGGGATGGTTTTTTTAGGGGGAAGGGACGATCCAGGTGGGATTGAGTGTCCCACCCCCACATCCCGCCCTTGGCTGCGACACGCGGGGAATGGAGATGGGGAGGATGAAGGGGAGGAGGAGGAGGAGGAGGAGGAAGGGCTGCCGTGCTTCCCACCTGCCAGGATCCCCGAGCCAGAGCAGATGTCTCCCTGCTTTCCAACGCCGTCAAGGGCGTCCACTCCCATCCACGCTCCTCCCCGGGAAAGCTGCCCGCGAGAGGAATCAAATTCCCGAAGCATCCCACTGCCAAGGACACACATCCTGCCTCCCCGTGTGTCTTTACCCTGCATTTTATCCCGGCTGATCCTTCTGGAAGACCAACATCCTGCCCTGGTTCCTCCCCTCAGGGCACCGGGAGGATTTCGGGGTGTGATCCCGAGTGGTTCCTCCTGGGAGCTCCCCACGATCCCTGCTCTGCCTCCCAAACCCTCCAGCAAGGGAAGAAATCCCTCTGTGAGCAGCCAAAACCAATCCCAAGAGGGTGATGAGCCCTTGGAATGGGCTGCCCGGGGAGGGGGTGGTGGATTCTCCGTCCTGGGAGGGGTCAGAGCACAGACTGGACGCCTGTGAGGAACCACAGCGGGGCTGGACTTGGTGGTCTCGGAGGGTTTTTCCAACCCGGCTGATCCTGTGGTTCTGTGATCCTGTGATCCTATGATTCCATGATTCCATGATTGTGTGATCCTATGATTCCATGAGTCTGTGATCCTATGATCCCATGATTCTGTGATCCTATGATTCCATGATTCTGTGATCCTATGATTCCATGATTGTGGGATCCTATGATTCCATGAGTCTGTGATCCTGTGATCCTATGATTCCATGATTCCATGATTGTGTGATCCTATGATTCCATGAGTCTGTGATCCTATGATCCCATGATTCTGTGATCCTATGATTCCATGATTCTGTGATCCTATGATTCCATGATTGTGGGATCCTATGATTCCATGAGTCTGTGATCCTGTGATCCTATGATTCCATGATTCCATGATTGTGTGATCCTATGATTCCATGAGTCTGTGATCCTATGATCCCATGATTCTGTGATCCTATGATTCCATGATTCTGTGATCCTATGATTCCATGATTGTGGGATCCTATGATTCCATGAGTCTGTGATCCTGTGATCCTATGATTCCATGATTCCATGATTGTGTGATCCTATGATTCCATGAGTCTGTGATCCTATGATCCCATGATTCTGTGATCCTATGATTCCATGATTCTGTGATCCTATGATTCCATGATTGTGGGATCCTATGATTCCATGAGTCTGTGATCCTGTGATCCTATGATTCCATGATTCTGTGATTCTATGATCCTGTGATCCCATGATTCTGTGATCCTACGATTCCATGATTATATGATTCCATGATTTTGTGATCCTATGATTCCATGAGCCTGTGATCCTGTGATCCTATGATTCCATGCGTCTGTGATCCTATGATCCCATGATTCTGTGATCCTATGATTCCATGCGTCTGTGATCCTATGATCCCATGATTCTGTGATCCTATGATTCCATGCGTCTGTGATCCTATGATCCCATGATTCTGTGATCCTATGATTCCATGATTCTATGGTTCTGTGATCCCATGATTCTATGATCCTGTGATCCTATGATTCTATTATCTCGTGATTCCACGATCCTATGACCCTGTGACCCTGTGATTCTCTGATTCTGTGTTCCTATGATTCTGTGACTCCGTGATTCCATGATTCCTTTATTCCCTGATTCCCAGATCCCAGGACTCTGTTCCAGGCCCAGGCAGTTTGGGCTCCCCAGGCCTGTGCCGTGACAAACACGAGCTCTTCATCCCGGGCTCGTTGGCTCCATCCCCCGGCAGATGGGATCGTCATTCCATGGGGATGCTTTAATCACCTGCCACAGCAGCACTTCCCAAAAAATGGACACAAGCCAAAGGTTTTGGGAGCAGCCATCAGTCCTCCCATGGCCCTGGCAGTGGGAAGCAGGAAAGGTTGGGCAGTGGTTTCTTCTCCATCCTAAAAATGGCTGAATTTTAACTGCATTTTATTTAATGTATTATTGTATTTTTTAATATCATATTTATTTTAACATTATATTTATATTAATTTTTATAGGACATTTATTTTTATATTACATTTATTTCATATTTCTCTTCATATTATATTTGTTTTTACATTATATTTTTAATATTACCAGAGCTTGGGTCTAGGACAGGCCCTACACAAACAAACCTGAGTTTGTGCCCAGGGAAGGGAATTTTGGGAAAACATCCTGGTTTTCCACCAGGCTGGAAGGGGGTTCTTTCAGACCAGGTGGCCTTTAAGTGCAGCCTGTTTGTTTTCCAGCACATCCCACCATTCCCCATCCCTGTTCTCCTTCCCCTGCTGTTTGTCAGCAGCACCTGGGATTTTGTTGGGTTTTTTTTTGGACACCACCAATCCACAGCCAGGGGTCTGTCTGAAAGGATCAGGAGGAAATAAAGGGAATATTGTTAAAATAGATATTTTAAATACCCAGTGACTGCTCACCAACAGGAGAAAAGTCCATGGGAGATTCTCCCCAGGTGCTCCAGGAGCACGAGGGGCTGGGGGAAAACCCAGCTGGACCCACCAGTTAAACCAGTTGTGGCTCTTAAAGCCCCAGAATCTCACCTCTGGCACTGCAGACACCTCCCTGCACCCACCAGTCCTCTCCAGCAGGGAAGGGCTGGAAGAGGGAAAAGCCACTTGTTGGAATGGATTCTGGAGACCCACGCTGGCACAGAACAAGCTTTCTTATTCCATCCTATCTTAATTCTGTTTTATCTTTATTCTATTCTATCCTGGTCTACTCTATTCTCTTCCATCTTTATTTATTCCATTTCAATTCTATTCTATCATATTCTATTCCATTCTTATTCTCTTCTCATTCTATTGCTTTACTGCTCCATTCTATCTTAATTCTATTCTATTCTAATTCTATTCTGTCTTATTCTTTTCTATCCTACTCTATTTGGCCTTTTTCTCTCCTATTCTCTTCCACCTTCATTCTACTCTACTGAATCTACTTTAGTTCTGTTCTATCCTATTTTAATTCTATTTTAATTCTATCCTATTCTAATTCTATTCTATTCTATTCTATTCCATTTCCTAATTCTAATTCTAAATCTAATTCTAATTCTAATTCTAATTCATTCCATTCCACTGCAGCCAGGGATTTGCAGGAAGAGTTCCCACCCATCCAGGCAAGGATGGCACTTGGAATTTCCACTAGGACAGGGGCAGCACAGCCCCTTCCCTCCTGCTGGGATCAACAGGAGGCTTTAAAATTCCTCAGGGACGACTTGTGCACCTTCCAGGAGGTTCCAAAAGTGCCGCAAGGGCCTGGAAAAGGGTTGAGTTTGTCCATTTTCATCCCGGCGCCCCTGGATGTGCAGCCTCTGTGTCCTCAGGAGCCCTGGGGACAAATATCCAGAGGTTCTTGGCCTCAGCTCTGCTCCCAGGGAGGATCCAGCGGTTTTCCCTTCAATCCCTGCTGGTTTTCCGGGTGGCAGAGCCCCCAGTCCCATCCCTGAGCGCTCCAGAGGGAGCCAGGCCATGGTTCCCATTCCAGAGGGGGAGGAGTTCCAGCTCCCATCCAGTTTATCCTCCACCATCTCCGTTAAATCCTCGATGTTTCTCCTTTGCCATCAATGGTTTTCAATTATTCAGAGAGGAGCCCTACATTTTATCCCTCTGCCGCCTGTGATTTTTCATAATTTGATGGAATAATTGCAATCCTCTCTCCCACCCCTTCCCAATTTACCCCGTCAATTAACACATTTCCTCAAGTGATTTTAATAATTCAGTCCCAGAGACAAAGTCTGAACGTATCAAGCAGGAACAAGATGCAAAATCCAAATTCCAGCTCAGCCCAAAGCTCAGCTGAATTTTCCTGCCCACGCTTCACCCAACAACTTCAAAAAGTCCAAATCCTGCTGAACCACTCCTGCCTTATTTATCATATTTATTTTCCAAAGGCTTTCCAGGCCACTGCGATTTATTTCCCCAATTTATTGTGATTTTTTTCTTGTTTTTCCCTGCCCTCTCCCAGTTCCCTTTGCCTGTTGTCTTCCTGTCCCTCTTCTCTGCACGCAGGGCAGTTTTAAATCCAATTTAAATATAACACACAGGAGAAAGTGGAATTGCCAGGGCCAAATTTCCTGCAGCATGTGTTTGGAATTGCAGCCAAAGAGCCAAGTGGGCAGCAGGTCAGGAAACAAAACAAACCACAAAAGCCAAGCCCAAACCCAAAAATAATTAACCCTCTATAATTAAATGTCTTCAGATTAGATTAACTAAAAAAAAAATCATTAGAAAGAAATGAGTTAAGTGATTCTGTGACACAAGCAGGAGAGGAGGAAGAACTGCCTGGGTGAGCAGGAGAATTATTTTAGAATAAATAAATAAATAAATTGCAGGGAGTCGAGAAACCTCCTGAAGTGAAGTGGGGGAAAAAAATAAAATAATAATAAAATAATAAAAAAATCTTCGGCTCCTTCAAGGAAGTAAAGGGGGGAGCTGGGGGGAAGGAAAGGAAATAGAAAAGCAAAAAGGAGAGCTGGCCTTGTGTCCTGAGAGGCAGAACAAAGGCAGGGAGCGTTTCAAAGCCGAGGTTTGCTCCGCTCAGGAGCAGACAAGCTGCTCCCTTTCATCTGGAAAAACTCCCACAATAAGAAAAATCCCCGGGAGAGGAACCTGAGGCTGTAATAACAAAGCCCAAGGGGCAGGCGGGAGGCAAAGCTTTTGGCCAGAGAGGAAATATTTGGATGCCGGGAGCGAGCTGGGTCGTGCCCGGGGCAGGGATCCATGGAGAACGTGTTCCTTGTTCCCACAGCCCCGGGAATGCCGAGACCCTCAGGGGTCAGCAGCAAAGGGAGCAGAGCAGGCAGGAGATAATGGGCAGGAGGAGACACACCACACACGGCACACGGGGATGGAACAGCCCCGGGAACATCCGCGAGGGAGGGAAGGGATGGAATTAAAAGCAGGAGCACAGAAGGTCCAAGCTGAGCTCGGAATCCGGAGCTGGGGTGGCCGGGCTGGTGGTTCAGCCCCGGGCAGAACGTGTCTCGGAAGCGCTGCTTTGATAAATGTTCCAGCTCCCTCTGGAATTCGGGTCTCCAGCTGTTCCGCTGTCCTGGCCAGCGCTGCAGCAGCAGCACATCCAGGGACTGGGAGGGAACTGGGACTGCATTCCATGGGCTGCGGGATTGGGAG
>VYXB01003708.1:76626-91276 GCA_013397135.1 Pachyramphus minor
GGGAGCTGGGACTGCATTCCATGGGCTGCGGGATCGGGAGCTGGGACTGCATTCCATGGGCTGCGGGGAGGGAGGGAGGGAGGGAGGGAGGGAAGGCAGCAGTGGCAGCTTTAGGAACAGTGGGCTCCAGCTCTGATGTGGTGGGAGCCAGATGGGCCTCGCTGACAGGAAAAAACAAACACACAGACCAGGGAAGGAGACGAGGAAATCCTTAATCCACCTGCAACAGGGATCGTGGAATGGTTTTGGGTGGGAAGGAACCTTAAAGCCCATCCAGTGCCACCCCCTGCCACGGGCAGGGACACCTTCCACCAGCCCAGGGTGCTCCAACCTGGCCTTGGGCACTTTTCTCCCTTGCAGGGAAGCTGATCCAGGGATACTCCTCGGGGATAAAAGGCCTGTCCAGGTTTGAGGTTTTTGGCACAATGAGCCCCACCCTGTGCCACACAGAGCCCTGCCAGGACCTGCCAGTGACTCCTCTGGCTGTGTGTGACCAGCAGGGTCTGGGTCCTGGCAGGGGAGTGGGGGGAACCTCCTTCTGACCCAATCCTTTGCTCACCCGAAAGGGAACAGCAGCTAAACCCGGGAAAAACGGGATGAGTGGCACTCGGGCAGCAGCTGCCATGTGGGAATGGGGCAGGGTGCAGAGGGAAGGGCCAGAATTGGGATGGGAGCCCACAGGAAGGGGCAGAACCCTCTTCTGAACCACCATCTGACATCAGGAACAGCAACTTGATCAAACACCAATGGAATTCTGCTTCCCAGGGGAGGCTGGGAGGGAAAGTGTGTTCCCAGCAGGAAGATCAGGGACAGCAGATCCCTGCTCCAGTTCCTAGACCACACACACAGCTATTCCCTGGAATCCACGACGTGCCCGAGCCACCCACTCTAAGGTGAGCTGGAATTCCTGGCACTGCTCCCATCTGCCCTTCCAGGAGATCTGGGGGCTCATGGTTGTCCCAGAATTCCTGCCCTGCCCTCCAATGGCACCGGACAGACGGTGCTGGTCCTGCTCCCCCTTCTCAGCTCCAGGCAGGAGCAAAGCTCTGCCGTGGGTTTTGGGATCACCTGCAGTGAGGAACCACACGTTTGTACCTCAGCATTCCCAGGAAATCTCCTCTGGGCTCCGGGAACAGCTCGTCACCCTCAGCACGTGGCAGCAGCACTGCAAAGGAACCGTCGGAGAGAAGGGCTTGGAACAGGGAAGGCTGAAAAAAGGAGATGGGAGGAGGAGGGGAGGGGAAAAAAAAAGGCAACAGATACCACACGGTACAAAATAGTAATTATTTATATTTTCAAAAAGAAAAAAAAAAAGTTACCAGCTATTTTGAAACATCTTTTCCTGTAAGAAGTGACTAATAGAAAGGAACAGGACTGGCTCCTATACAGGTACAAACAGTTGTTAAGAATCATTTTAGCAACTCAGGGACTTCAGACGCAGCATTCATCAACAATAAAATTTATCCTTTTTTGTTGTTGTTTTGTTGTCTTTTTTTCTTAAAAAAAGGGGGAGGAGGGGGGAGGGGAAAAAAAAAAAAAGCAGGGAAAAATGCCAAAAAACATTTCCCACGATATTTAAAACAGAAACCGTTGCTCTCCTCAGGTAAAGGGCTTTCCAGTCCTTTCAAAGCACAGCCTCTCACTGCCCCCTGCACTCCAACCTGACATTTTATAGAAAAAGGTGGGGGGTTTAATCCTTTGTTTCTTTTTTTTTCTTTTTTTTTTTCTTTTTTTTTGCAATAACATACAAGTGCTACTAACAGAGAAAACTGATCTTCTTGTTGCTGGATGGCAATAGGGAGTTGCACAAACGTCCAGTTTTTAGCTCAGCTGGAAGGACTTTTTTAAACTTTTGATATAAATACTACTGGAGCTCCCATCAGGTATTTATTTCCTTTTCCAAAACCACGATGGAAATCCTTTTTTTTTGTTGTTGTTGTTGTTGGTTTGGTTTTTTTTGGTTTTTTTTCCCACTCTCCAATGTTCTCCAAAGCCAAAATGTCCTCTTGCTCCAGGCATCCCACGGTTTGTTCTGTGCTGCCAGACGCAGAGACGTTGGTTTGCCCAGCGCCAACGCTGGGCTTAAGCCCCCTTTAAGCTGGGCTTAGCCCCACTTAGGCCGGGGCCTAATCCCAACCCGGGGCCTGACTGACTTCAGCCAGGTGGAAGGGAACACACAGACGACGCAGCGACAGGGATTCCTAAGGTTGAACAGCCCCAGAGCCCCCACCCTCCCCCCTCTTCCCAAAGTTACTTGGTGCTGTTTGAAAAAGTCTGGGATGTCACGGAGCAGCCTCTTCCCCCCCAACAACAGAGTAAAAGCTCCACAGATTTCGCTGTCTACCCGGTGGTCAAGGTTTCAAGGCAGCACCAGCTGGTGCCGCTTTCCAGGGAAAACAAAAACACATGGGGTGAGGTGTGGGGAAGGGCTTTAGGATTGCTTCAGTCGCTTCCGGGGCGGCCCCAGGAAGGGACACTGTGCCGAGGCCAAGGAGCGATAGGCCTCGGCCACCAGGTGGGGGTGGGACACCACCATGGACTTCCAGCCCGACGTCTCCATGACATCAGAGGCGTGGCTGGAAGGGAGAAGAGAGAACAGGCCTTGAATTACCCAGCAGCTCAACATCCTTCCTGCTAACCCGTGTTTGCCACCTGAGGTTCTCAGCGGCCTCAGTTTTAGGGGGATGGTGTCGCTCTTTGAAGGTTCCAAGGTGTGGTGGCTCTGCTGGAGCAGTTTTAGGCTGGGCAGTGCTTCAGCTTAAGGGTGAAAAGTGCCAGGTGGGGAGGGCAGGAACACAGTGCTCACCCAGCCTTGGCCCCTCAGCACTGAGATGTTTAAAATCAATACAGAGAGCACTGAGAAAACCTCTATAAAACAGGGCTGAAAGTGTCTCCAGGTACTCAACCAGTTGGCAGTCATGTCACACCTCCTTTGGATTAGGAACCAGACCCTCAGTGTAGAATTATGGGTTGGGTTGGAAGGGAATTTAAAGCCCATCCAGTTCCTGGGCAGGGACGCCTTCCACTGGCCCAGGTTGCTCCAACCTGGCCTTGGACACTCCCAGGGATCCAGGGGTAGCCACAGCTGCTCTGGGCACCCTGTGCCAGGGCCTCCCCACCCTCCCAGGGAGGGATTTCCCCCTACTTATCCCACCTAAGGCTGCCCTCTGGCAGTGGGAAGCCATTCCCCCTTGTCCTGCCACTCCAGGATGATTCCAGTATCAGGAACTACCTGATATGCAACTACCCTAAAGGATCTTGTGATTTTAGGAAGATCCACAACAGAGTTCTGGACAGTCCCAGAGGACAACAGCAATGTCTGGGATGGGAGAACTGAAAATAACAAAATAACAGAGGAGACCCTTCCCTGCACGGGGTAATAAATAACATTTGCCTCTGGTCTCACAGTCCTGCAGCTAAGGGGGAAAGGAGCTCTGAGGCCCTGCAGGGCAGCAGTAACTCACTAGTTGATGAAGTCCACAGCCTGGGTTTTGAGCTGGTCAGCGCTGTGCAGGTCAGCCAGGATGAGGATCTCAGCTGCGTTCTCCACGGACAGGTTACTGCACAGGGCATCCTCACACATCACCTTGAGCCGCTCCAGGGCGTACTGAAAACACACAGGGGGCACCCAGGGGGCACCCATGGGGTACTGAACACACAGGGGAGCACCCAGGGGGTACTGAAAACACAGGGGGTACTGAAAACACAGGGGGCACCCAGGGGGTACTGAAAACACAGGGGGTACTGAAAACACAGGGGGCACCCATGGGGTACTGTCACATCAGGGGGGGCACCCATGGGGTACTGAAAACACAGGGGGTACTGCCACACCAGGGACACCCGTGGGGACACAGCCACACCAGGGGTACTGCAGCACCCTGGAGACACCATCACAGTGAGGATATGGTCACACCAGGGACACCCACAGGGGCACAGCCACACCAAGGGTACTGCAGCACCCTGGGGACACCATCACAGTGNCCACACCAGGGACACCCGTGGGGGCACAGCCACACAGGGGGTACTGAAAACACAGGGGGCACCCATGGGGTACTGTCACATCAGGGGGGGCACCCATGGGGTACTGAAAACACAGGGGGTACTGCCACACCAGGGACACCCGTGGGGGCACAGCCACACAGGGGGTACTGCAGCACCCTGGGGACACCATCACAGTGAGGACATGGTCACACCAGGGACACCCACGGGGACACAGCCACACCAGGGGTACTGCAGCACCCTGGAGACACCATCACAGTGAGGATATGGTCACACCAGGGACACCCACAGGGGCACAGCCACACCAAGGGTACTGCAGCACCCTGGGGACACCATCACAGTGAGGACATGGTCACACCAGGGACACCCCACAGGGCGTGTGCAGCCTCAGCTCCTGCACCTCAGCACCAAAGTGCTCCAGCAGCTGAAGACCCTTTGCAAGGTGCAGCAGGGCTGGACTCCCAAGAGTGTTGAGGAAAACAAGGAAACCAACCCAAAAGCAGGAGGATCCTGATGTGCCCACCCTGAGGAAGCAATGGGAACATCCAGCAGCACCCTCCTCTGCTCTGGTGCAGAGTTCCTGCTCTGAAAGGAGGATTCCAGGTCACCTGCCACACCTGCTGGGCAGGGACACCTCCCACCAGCCCAGGTTTGCTCCAACCTGCCCTTGGACACTTCCAGGGATGGGGCAGCCACAGCTTCTCTGGGCAACCTGTGCCAGGGCCTCCCTCCCACCTCACAGGGGGGGATTTCTTCCCAAAATCCCATCTGAACATCACAGCACGCCTGTAATTCCCTGAAAAAAAATGTCTATTCTCATTCTAAGAGTTTCTGCCACTCAGTCAAGCATTTGCCTCGATGTTTTCCACACCCAATGTGGAATTCCAAGGAATGCTGAGGAGTGTTGTCCAACAAATGCCCCACTCTGCTCTGTGCAGCTCTTCAGTCAGGAAGAGGGAAATGTGGGAACAGGGACACGTGGCCAAGGGGTTCCAAAGCAACACAACGGTCTGGGGGAGACTTTAGAAAGGTCAGGGAAACATGAGCAAGAAATGAACCCCAAATCCCAAACTTTCTGGAGTGTCCCAGCTGGGAACTGTGAGGCTGGAATAGTCCTGGAAATGCTGGAGGTGGGGAGGGGGGAATGAGCTGCTGATGGGGTTTGGGGCTCTCTGGATGAAACAAAGTGAGTATTGCTGATTAATTCTGAATATTCTCCATCCCACAGTTCCATTTCACAGGGATCAGGGTGCTTATGGATACAGGAGGAGTAACACTGGCACCACATAAACTGCCCCAGAGATCAGGCACAGGTAAGTCTTGCTCCTGCCACAAAACAAACCCATCTCTGAGGCTGCTAATTTGACCTGACAGTAACTCTGAGGTGTCCCTCAGTTTATCAGGGGTTTTGGGACAGGATATACAAGGTGGTCAGTGTGTGAGGCAGAATTTGGAGGAGGCACCAGATTTTAGCCCAGGAGTGCTCTGCTGAGCACACAACAAGCTCACTGGTGGTGCTGCCATCCCAGCAGCTCTCTGACACCAGCTGGTTTCACACTCTGAGAGTTTCACCCCGTTAGGATGACATTTAAATGAAGAATTTTAGATTATGGAAACATTTAGTCACGTAATGCTCAGAGATCACAACGATCCCAGCCCAGGCCCAGCTCACAACCAGGACAGTTTGCTCTGCAGCAAATCAAATTTACTTTCTAATCTGGACCAAGAAATAAACCAGTTTATTGGGCCAAGCCATTAGTTTAGAGGATTGTCTGTCAGTGCCTGAAAAGGCAGCCAAGTTCTCCTCCTGTAAATGGAATATTCTGCTCCATGCATGGATTTTTTTAGCTCTGTTTTTGGCTGCAAATAGCTCAGTTTCTAATTACACTGGTGGGCAAAATTTGCCATCCTGGTCTCTCAGGTACCAACATTTCTCCTTTCCCCCTTTTCTTAATTACACCTAAAAGAACCCCCCAACCTAAATTACACCTAAAAAACCCCCCCAGCACTTGCCCAAGTGCTGCAGCAGCATCTCCTGGGCTGAGAAAACAAGCTTTGTTTTGGTTTTGGTCTAATTACATATGTTCCCCCAGAGACAGGAGGAGCTCAGAAGAAGCTGTTTCAGTCTCTTGGGTAAATATTAGATGTTTTATGTGCTTTCAGGAAATAGGTTTTTTTTATTATTTCTGCTTTTAAAAGATAGAGAATGAGTTGAAAAGGGAAACAAAAAAAACCCCAAAACTATGTTATAAGGCAGGAGAGTCAAAATTAAAGCCACTCTGTCCTTAATGTACTGCTGCTTATTTCTTATTTACTCAGGAGCAAGTAAGAAAGGTGGTTGTGAGAGTCAATACTCTTTAAATATTGAATAAACTCTGTGGCAATGATCACAATCAGTCCAAGGATCTCCTGGCATTAATTCCCACCTTAATTGCTGCAAAGAGAAGGAGGCCCAGCAGCTTCCAGTCACACCAGTTCCCTGGAACCCAACGCCAGGGCTTCCTCCAGTGCTCCCTTCCCTCTGGGATTGCCACTGGAAAAGGAGAATGCACAGCACCACCTTCCCAATCCCGGCCATCCATCGCTTTGGAGCATCTCCTGGAGCTGGTAGCAGGCAGAGCAGCCACTGCTTTGGAGATTTGGGAATAACCACACTGGGAAAATACCGCTGGGGGTCCACACTGGGAAATTTTCTGCTCCCCCAAACCTTGGATGAGAGAAGAGAGCTTAAAAAAAAAAGCTTAAAAATGAGCAGTGGGGACAGAAATTCCTGACTGTTGTATTGTAAGACCTGGATTCATCCAGCTGTGGGATGTTTTATGTGTGTGTTATGTTAGAGGGATGCTGGACAACACCCAGGGTCACCTGTGAGCCACAACCAACCCAAAGAACCTGCCCAGCCCCACAGGGGTTCTGCAGGAAGCTCTGAGTGCATTGTGTGAAGGAAAAACATCATTCCCAGTGCTGTCAGCTCCCCCAAAATCCCAAATTTACCTTGTCAGCAGCTGCCAGCAAGTCATCAGCCATCTTGTCAAGATTTGGTGCCTTCCCAGTGTAAATAAAACACATCATTTCCTTAAAAACTTCCGGCTCCACATCGTTGATTTCAACCCGATTCTGCAAGAGGGAAACGAAGCTTAATAAGGTCCTGCCAAGGTTTCCTTCTACCCCAAACTCCTTCAGGATTCAGAGGCAAACTTGTTCAGAATGAGCAGTGCAAAAGAAAAAAAGAAATATAACCAAAGAAAAGATGTGGATGGAGTAAGAAAAATTCTGAGTTGTATTTCACCTTCTCTACTTCTCCCTGTCCCACCCCAGACTCTTTCCCAAGAGGAACAAAGGTACAACTGCCTCCTTGATCCCTTTCTTCCTCCCTTCAGGGCAGCTGAAGCAGAGAGGTGCATCTAATGTGAGAGAGACAGTTAAAAGGTGACCAAAATCACAAACACAAGGGGAGTTCTCCGAGCAGGAGCTGACTGGAGAGTTGTTCTGCAGCTGGAGAGCTTCTCCCCCCCTCAGCATCTTACCTTTTTACTCTCTTCCATCTCGTGCTCAAACATGGCGCTGAAAACCGGGGAACGCGCTGTGAGGGGAAAGAAAACACAGCTGGAAAAGCTCCTCTGCCCTTCAGGAGGAGCTGAGAGTGGCTCAGCAACACCCCAGCAACTGCCCCTGCCTGCTGGAGAACCCTCCTCGTGGAATGGGGCTGACAGAGCTTCCAGAGCTGGGGATGGGAGGGTTTATGTGCTCCCAAGCAAGGCCGGAGAGCCTCGGGGTGGGAAGGGGTGTTTCTTGGCTTGGCAAGGAAGTGTTCCATGGAAATGTGCTCAGTTCTCCTTGTAAATGCTTTAGGAGTACGTTAGAGTGCACTAGAGCCACAGAAACCACTCCTGCAGTCCTTGTCAAAGGAGGAGACAGGCAATTAAAAGCAAAGTGGGTATTTCCTCTCTACCTGGAACAGTTCACAAACCAGCCTGGTACCACAGCTCTTTGATAAAGGAGCTGCAGGAGCCTCCTTTGAAGATGAAGTAACTCCAAAAACCCCACTTCCCATCAGGTTGTTGGCTCCTGTCCTGCTAAGAACTGGATCCTGCTCCCACAGAGCCAAAAATCCATCTTGTTGCCCGTTTCCTGATTTCTGTGTTTTATAGACGAGAACATGAACAGTGACAGGGCAGGGAGGGGCAGGACAAGGGACAGCGGGTTCCCACTGCCAGAGGGCAGGGTTAGATGGGATTTTGGGGAGGAATTATTCCCTGGGAGGGTGGTGAGGGGCTAAAATGCATTTCCTAGAGAAGCTGTGGCTGCCCCATCCCTGGAAGTGTCCAACACCAGGCCAGAGCAACCTGGGCAGGTGGAACATGTCCCTTCCTCAGAACTGGATGGGCTTTAAATTCCCTTCCAACCCAACCCATTCCAGGATTCCAGGGCCAAACACCCACCTGCCAGGATGGCTTTGTGCCCCTTGAACTCCTGGCCCGCCACGCAGAGGCAGCAGTCCGTGAACCGCGAGTTCTCCCAGAGCCCCCCCAGCTCGTCGGCCAAGCGGCACTCGGGGACCTTCACCATGTTCATGGTGTTCTGGCCAGAGATGTTCACAGAGTCCTGCACCACACTCACCTGCAGGGGAGGGAAAGGCAAAAAAAAACCCAAAACACCCTCAAAAACACGTGGTGGAAAGAGTCCTCTCCCCCCAGGAAGAAGGGTCTGTTCCCCGGGGAACGCAGACAAACCCCAGCTCTCTCGAGCATGGTCACTGCAGGGTTAAAAATGTCCCTGTTTTTAAAAATGTCCCTGTTTTTAAAGCACCTTTTCTCCTCTGTTCACAGGTCCCTGCACCAGAGTGTCCATCCGAAATCCTAAATCCCACCAGCAGGTTTTCTTCTCAACTCCAAACCAACAATTGAACCTGAACTCTGTCAGGAGGTTTCCTAACGGAGCAGAACCTTGTTTTCCTGCTTTTCCAGACACCACACCTGACCTAGTTTTCCCCTTCTATCAACACTGTGAAACCCTCCCCAATCAATAATGCAACAGACAACAGTCCAAATGAAAATGAAGTATACACAGAGTTTTTATAACCAAGCACAGAAGCCACAAGGGCAGTGTCTGACTCCTTAAATGTCTTCCTGCTTCTCCTTCTGTATCTCAGCAGTTCAGTGCTCCCCTCCCATCATAAAATACAATCAAAACCCACCTAAATAGCAAGTTTTACAAAATAATAAAAATCCAGCTTTATGTCAAGTAATTAGGAGGATTTGGGGAAGCAGAGAGGTTGTTAATCAGGTGCTCTAAGGCAGGAGCAGAGTGGCTGATGAACCTCCTGCACAAAGGGCCCATTGAGCACCAAACCAATTGTCAGAGCTGCAATAAATCACGGCCTCTGCAGCAGAGTCCAGTTAGAAATGATCAGAGTGGTTAATCCAGCCCTGCTGGAATAAAGAATAAAGCAAGGAGACCAACAGGGTGGATGTGGGAGACCATTCCCTGGGTTTGCTGGCGAGTCCAAGTCAAATTCACTGCTGTTAATAACCAGTGGCTGAAGGACAATGGACAGCACAGGAAGCTCCACAGTGTGCAGAATTAAATCATGAAGTGAGAGAGATGACAGGGGGAAAAGGAAAGGGCAAAGCCTGTCAGAACACACCCCAGCTCCTGAGAAAGCTCCAGAGGGGTTCTGAGGCCACATTCTGTGCAAACCACACAAGACTCACAACCAAACAAGTGCCAGATGCCAGAGGACACCACTGAGCAGCCACAGCCACGTGTGGAGAGGCCAAAATTCTCCACATTCCCCTGAGAGCTGCATCATCCCCCATCCTGTGACATCCACACCAGCAAAGTGGGCTCCAGGATGGGTGAAAACTCATCAGATGCCTTCAAAAGGAACTCTAAGATGCAGATCCCCTGGTGGAAGGCCAATACCTATCACAGAGCAGCCAGAAAACTGTGTCTCAAATCCACAAATAAATCCTTTTCAGACACAAAATAAAGTCAGTTATTCCACGGCTTTTTCTGGATTCCAGCCTCAGATGTTAAAATAGAGAAGGATTTCAACATCTCAGCAAGGGAACCAACACTACCCAGCTCAGGGAAGAGCTACTACTGCCAGAACTTCGGGAACACCTCCCTCCTGGGAGACTGACTGCAGTGATATTTACCTCTGCTGCTGAAATGTAATTTGAACAGCAAAAAGCAATGCAGCTGGGATATGAACTACCAAGCCCACCTGCAAAACAAGGGCTTGAAAAATCCCCAAACTGACAAGGAAATGAGGTCAGGCTTGAAAGGTTTGACAAGGACCATGGTCCTCTGGCCTAACAGCGTTTCCAGGGAGAATTATCCATGTCCAGCACTGGTCATGGGCAGAGAGCAAAGGGCTTCTTTCCTTTCAGCTTCAATAAAGAACCTTGTGGTGTGCAGGAATCACAAATATCTGCACTTAAAAAGCACCTCCACACCCAGTGTTCCCAATTCCTTTGGGAGCTCCTGCATCCAGAACTGGAAGCACAGATGGGAGCAGCATCATTTGGCACCTGTGGCCAGCAGGGAAGCATAAGGAGAGCACGTGGTTGGAATGCTAAGAGAGTTATAAAATCAGGGAGAAAAGGAAAAAACAGGGGGAAAAAGGAGGGAAGGGGGAAAAAAAAAGCAAAGCAAAGTGCTGGAAGTTCTCAGCAAACTGTTTCCTGACAGCAAAACCTCCTGATATCACCAACCTTCAGATTTCTTACAGAACACAAATCTCAAGGCCAGGTGGAGACAACAGCAAGGTTTCCCTTCCTCCAGAACAATCAAACCCCCAGAATTTCTGCAAATCAAAACCACTGAAGCTTCTGAAGGGAATAATTGAGTCCAAAGTGGAGTGACTCGAGTCAGGGTGAGCTGCCAAGACTACTGTGGACCTCGGGTTTATCTTCATCGTGTCTCACAGATTCCCTTCTCAGACTCAACAAATGTAAAGTTTTTTTGGCTCTTTTACCATGAAGGAAAGAGGAACTGCCAGATCTACAGAGGTGTCATCCAAGGTTCTGTCCTCCTCTCCCCCCTTGTTGCTCCCAGTGTTCAGGAGGGGCTCCCTCCTTCACTAATAATTTATGTTACTGATTAAAATACACATCCCTTAGGTGTTTGTTCATTTAAACATGTGCAGGCTCATAATGGCCAAGCAAAACTGAAAAAAAAACCCACAAAAAACCAAAGCAAATCCTTGTTGAACAACTTAAATTGAAGCTTTCCTTTCATTCCTGAACAAAAGCAAAGATTCCCCTAGAAAAAAAAAACAACACCACAACAGTGCAGGAGATCCAAAGGGAGAACATCTTGTTCCACCTGTCTTCTGGCAAGAATCACAGCTCCAGGAGGGATTTTGCAGTTAAAAAGACAATGGAAGTAAGACAGAAGGAGCTCTGAAGGCATTAAATCAGAGTTTAAATTTGCTCTTTGAGGTTCCTAAACTTAAATATCTGGTTTGAGAAATAACTGGCCTGGAATAAGTACCAGTGAAATAATAATGTTGTAAGCAGTTGTAGAAAAGCACAAACACAATGAAGGGAAAATTGTGATTACTGTAAAATTCCTTTTCCTTGTATTTTCCCCTTTGTTGGCTGCATGGACACATTTAAGAAAAATAAAGAAAACTCTTCTTTATTCAGCAGGCAAGTGGCAAACAGGCCAGTCCCCACTACAGAGCTAGTGCTGCTTATTATCCCAAGTGAGCTTCAAATGAAGGAGCACAAACAGATGGATGATAACACCAAACCTGGAGAGAAATGATAATCAGACTTTGCCTGATTCCTATGATCATCCCAGCTAAAAACCAAACACAAAGTAGCCAGGAAAGAAGTGGAAGTGAAGTGGGATGAATCACAGAGAGGAGAGAAAGCCACCCAGACACACAGAGATAAAATCTGAGCGTCACAGGAACATCCAGCATTTCTCTGACACCTCTGACTCCGTAAAAGCCAGGATGAAAAACGAGGTCATGTGTGCCCCAAGCTAATGGAAGCACCGTGCTTTCAGCTGCAGGGGCTGCCTTACCTCACAGAACAGAGTGAGTTTGTCATCTGGAAGGAGTCCATTGGCCTCATCCAGCAGGAAATCTCTCCGAATGAACTTCTTGAACCCCCAGTCCTTGCCCTGCACGAAGCGATAGGCTCGCTGGCTCTCTGCAAGACAGGCACAGCCTCAGCCCCAGCCCAGCAAAGCCCAGAGTCTGAGCCCTCAGGGATGGGGTTGTTTTTACACACCCATGGCTTTTGTCTCCTCTCCTTTCGCGTTGAGGATGGAGAACTTGAACTTGGCTCGGACTTCGCTTTTGGGGCAGCTCACCAGCAGCAGGTACAGGGACAGGTAATCCTTGCTCTCCTCATCCAGGCCTTTGGGGTTCACACGTAAACACCTGTGAGGGCACAGCACACACATTTGGCAGCTCTGTGGAGAGGAATTGTCACTACAAACTGTGCAGCAAACGAGTTGTGTCTGACACCAACAGCCGGGAAGTGATGGGTGGGTAAAGAAATTGGAGCTGGGTTAAATCTATGTGTCCATGTGGATTAAAATATGCAGGCAGGAATGTGGGCAACCCAAAAAAAAACCAGAAGGAAAAGAGGAGGGAGAATGGTTGGAAAAGCACCCTGGATGTCAACTGTACTAAAAGGACAACCCAAAAAAAAAACAGAAGGAAAAGAGGAGGAAGAATGGTTGGAATTACTGAAAAGCACCCTGGATGTCAAGTTTCATAAAAGGGCAACCCCCCAAAAAAAAAACCACAAGGAAAAGAAGAGGAAGAATGGTTGGAATTACTGACAAGCAACTCCCCCAAAAAAACCACAAGGAAAAGAGGAGGGAGAATGGTTGGAATTACTGAAAAGCAACTCCCCCCCAAAAAAAGCCCACAAGTGAAAGAGGAGGGAGAATGGTTGGAATTACTGACAAGCACCCTGGATGTGACCTTTCCTAAAAGGAAAGTGAAAGAAATAGTGGAATAGGAGGCTATGGATTCAAGGAAGTGCAACAAATGTGGAGAAATGGTGGATAAAATCCCACAGGAAGCAACTGAAAGGGAAAAGGGGTTTCTGGAAGGCTGGTTTTCACAAAAAACACGACACCAGGGCAAAAGGGAAACTACTCCTGTGTGAAGAAAAGCAGTAAGAGCAGGAAGAGGCCACTCAAAAGCACTTCCACGACCTGGAACTTGGCAGAGAATCTACCCAAGCACAAACCAGGCCAGAGGATGGAACAAATCCCACCCACAGGGACCAAAAAGGCAGCAGATCCAGATGTTCCAGGCAGAGCTGAGCAGCAAAGGGTGTAAGAGCAGGCCAAGGACAGCACAGCTCTGCCACCCAAAGGAAGGGAGCACACACTGTATCCCTGACACACATGGGGAATTCTTTGGGGCCTGGCTGGTCCCAGTCTACACTCAGGAGGTTTAAAGGAGGATTTTAGGACACTTCCCAACAGCCACGAGGGAGAAAATCAAGGATCTGGTGTCCATGGATCTGCTGGGGCCAACAGACTCACAGCACACACACATTCTGAGCAAAGTCCACTCAGAGTTACTGGAAACGACTGGAGAACTCAGGGGAAAAAAAAAAGAGAGGTTTTAAAGGAATGGAAAAAGCCCAAAATTATGTCATTTTGGAAAAAGAAGCAACTCCCAGGCAGGAGGAGTGAGAGAACATTGGTACTTCCCTGAGCTCCACGTTTTCTGCACATTCACAACAAACTGCCCTAAGGAGAAAGGTAACTCCCAGAATAATGGTAAACTGCAGGGTTTGGAGGGAAAATGAACCTTTTATTTTTGTGGAGCGCAGGGAAAAGTAACTTTTTAACAACGTGGACTGTGAGGGGCTGGAATCCCCTGGCTGGGCACCCTCACTGCCTCACGGGGACTTGTCAAGATAAATGTGTTTTGAAGGTAAATGTTGGTTTGTGTGGAGCACCAGGGGCTTTCTCCCTGGTGCAGCCACGGAATCAGGAACCCACGTGCAGGACAGGGATGGTTTTATGTATTCCTGGTGTTCCAGGAGCCCAAATTCCCTGCAGGAGCTGTCCAAGCAGGGGCTGGGTGTGTGTGTGTGTCTCACCATTTGAGTTTATCGTTGGCTCCCGAGGAGAAGGTGGAGCTCTTGATGACCTCCCCCATCTCCTCCCGGCAGAAGCTGAAGTTGTTGATGGTCCACATGTAGGAGAACTTCACCACCTTGATCTGGAGAGAGAGGCAGGAGCAGGGTCAGGGGCACTGGCACTGTGCCAGTCAGTCCTGAAGGCACAGGCTGCACCTCTGACTGGGGGACCTGGAGCAGCAGCAACCCCCAGGATGGCACAGGAGATACTGGGAATGGCTGGCACAGGAGATACTGGCAATGGCTGGCACAGGAGGCACTGGGAATGGCGGACACCTCACCTGGGTGTAGCACAGGCTCTCTGTACAGGTGTGTACAGGTGTGCACAGGTGTGTACAGGTGTGACTCACCTGGGTGTAGCCCCAGCTCTCTGTACAGGTGTGCACAGGTGTGTACAGGTGTGCACAGGTGGGACTCACCTGGGTGTAGCCCCAGCTCTCTGTACAGGTGTGTACAGCTCTGTACAGGTGTGACTGACCTGGATGTAGCACCAGCTCTCTGTACAGGTGTGTACAGGTGTG
>VYXB01003708.1:102330-112525 GCA_013397135.1 Pachyramphus minor
CTCAGGGCTCCATGAGGGAGTGCCTTCCTCAGGGAACACCATCTCCCCTTCCCTCCCGTTTCAGTGAAGGACTCCCTGCCTGAGGGAACGTTGCACTCTTAAGCACAGTATTTATTTTAACTCTTTGAGAAAAGGATTATACAGCAAACACACTCCGTGTCTGCCACGCCGGGGTGTGAATCGAAAGCTGAGAGACCTCAGAGACCGTTCAGCACCTGCGAGAGGGTTTGACAAGGAAATGGGGCCAAGCACGTGGCAGGAGGGTGAGAAACAAAAGTAGAACCAAGGAAAATTTAAATTCCAGATGGGAAATTTGTACATCACCACCATAGATGAGAGAGGTTGCCCAGAGAGGCTTCGCAGTCTCTACTGGAGGTTTTCAAGGTCTGGTTAAATAAAGCCCTGAGATATCTTCTCCCCTTTCACAGGTGACCCTGTTTTAAGTCCCTTCCAACCCTAATTATCCCATGATCCCAAGATCTCATCCATGTACAGGTCTTCTCCTCTAATTTGTAAAGGTTTGCAACCAGTGAAGCGAGATTTCCATCATTAGTAGTCCTTAATTATTTACACGTTTGTAGAGAAGCTTATCCTTTCCCTCCTGCCAGCTTCAGCCTCAGAGTGAATTAATACAGTTAAGCACAAATTAAAACAAAACCGAATTAACCAGGCTCCACAACACATCCCACACTTGTTTAAATGAAAAGTGCAAAATATTTCAGTCTCGTCTCTCAGATGAAAAACGCTGTTGCCCACAGCACAATGGCTCCAGGACACTCGTCCACTGCTGATTCCCAATATCGCCTGCTTTATTCCCAACGTTTTCTGCAGCGTCCTGGGTTTTCCTGGCAAGTGTCTCATCCAAGTCATGACCAATCCTTGGACCCTGCTTCATTCCCTCGTTTCACAAAGTGCTGCCCATGGTGACAGAACAGCAGGTAACGCTGCGCTGTGACGAAGGAAGCCCCTCCTGAGCTGCAGGATTGGCATTAACATTCCTGTTCTGGCCACACGTTTCTCCTAGAAACTTGTTTTCATACCCTTTCCATCGCCCTGGGGTTTATATTCCCACGTAAGCTGTAGATTTTTAGTGATGTGTTTATCCTCTTGGAGCTGAAGAAGCACCAAAGGAAATCACAGCACTGCTCTTAGAGAAAACAAGAAGATTCCCCCTTCCCCTCTCGATTTGAACAGTTTCTGACAGAATAAACAGAAATTCTCCTTTAATTCAGCACAGGCCAAGTGTCACTTAGAGGGAGGTCAGCTTCTTCTGGAGCTCGTGACGTTCTCCTGATCAAAATTCTCTTGCTCCCAGGAAGCAGAAAATTAAATTGGGTACCTGTGAAAATGAAGATGGAACTTCGCCTCTCCTCCTCCACATGTAAAAGTGATTTAGGGTCAGTTCTGTCACCTGAATGATACAGGTGGGGGTTTTTTACCCCCCCTCAGAAGCAGCTGATGCCCACCCAGGTTTGGAGGTGTGACCCTGGTGCTCATCTCACAGCTGGATTTCCGTGTGTGAGGCTGATTAAACCCGGGGTTGTGGGACAGTGGAGCGCGAGAATTTTACCCGGCTCCTGCCTTTTAATATTCAACTTCCCCTTTGGTTTTAATTATTTTGTCCCTGCGTTTTCCCTTTCGATGGACTGAAACTCCAGCAGTGTAATTAGCGAGGGGCAGAACCTGCAGAAAGCTGCCAGCGTTTCTCCATCGTGATTAAATGTATCAGTGAGAGGCTGAGGAACAGCAGCCTCGTAATTACCTCCCGTTATCCAGGAAAGAATCTGCAACACGTAAGGACACCGAGTTATTAGAAATGCACCACTAATTAAAACCTCATATGGGCTCCCCAGGATCGGGAGAGGATGAAAACAAGTTATTTCATTATTTCCCGGGATTTGCCGCCTCTGTTAGAACATCCAAACAAACCCTTTCCAAACAAAGCCCCTCTCAATCACTGGGGAGACTTAATGAGGCTTTCAGAGATGCAAGAGTAACAAACACATTGAAGGTGCTGATTCCCCTCTCCTGGCACCAGCCAGACCTCCAGGACTCATTTTGCAGCTCTAAAGCCAAGGGAAGGTTGTGGTGGAGCCTCAAACTGTAACAGAACCACCGCTGGGTCCGAGGGTTTGTTTTAAATTGAGCCCCTTAAAGGTTCTTGATATCCCAGGCTTTTGTGGTTTAATTGTTAAATCACCCCCAGCACAGCACGAGCTGCTCTGGTTTGTGAGGAGAGGGAGAGCTGCTGACACCCTGGATCCTCCCTCCCAGCCCTGGCATCCTCCAGGGAAAGGAGCCCGGTGTGAGCTTCGCTCCTGCCACCCTCCTCCTCCAAATTTAATTGGCAAAGGAGTGGCAAGGACTGAGCAAGACACCGAGTCCGGCAGCCCCACGTTTCCTTGGTGAATCAAAGCCTTCAGTGCCCTGTGGAGGAGGAGGGTGAGCCAAATATTATCCACCTTTGAGAAGTTTTAAAAGTGTAGAGGAGTTAAGCAGCTTATTCATACATATATTAAAAAAAAAACAAAGCTGGGGAAGTGGCTGCTCCCAGTTGCAAGGCAGAAATCCAGAAGGAAGAATCTAGGAAATAGGTGGGGTTTACTTTAGCTGGGTTTTACTTCCCTGGTGGGAGGGATTTCCCAGAGGAGCTGTGGCTGCCCCTGGATCCCTGGAAGTGTCCAAGGCCAGGCTGGACAGGGCTTGGAACAACCTGGGCTGGTGGAAGGTGCTTTAAGGTCCCTTCCCACCCAAACCATCCTGGGATTCTGTGATTTGGGCATCCAGATTCCAAGCTACGACTGAAAACAATTTTGGTATAAAATTCCAGGTGCCTCCATTTTTCAGGCCCTTCCTGAGCCAAACATTCCCTGGAGTGTTGCCAGTTCCAGGCTGTTCATCCATCAGCTCTTTCCTTCCTGGCACTTGGATCCCGTGGCACCTGTGTCCCTCCAAATGCAAAGGAGGAATTTGCTCTGGCACAGCCACCAACCACATCCAGCTTGAAATCCAGGACAAATCAGCACCTCCATGAGGAGATCCCTGCTGGCATGAAAATTTTTTCCATGAAAAAATTCCTCCTAGTGCTGGGATTAGTCCCCCTTTCTCACATCCCCACCCCCCAGAGCTTCCTGCTGTGCCCATTTCTCACCCAAACCCACTCTCCTGACTCCGAAACACCACAAAACAACTCGGTCTTTTTTCTTTTGCTGTGATTAAAAACGACTTCTCTCTGCGAGAAAACAAACAAAAATAATAATTTTGACCACCTTTAGAAAAAAAAACCCTCCAATTTGGAGATTTTAATTGCAGGGAAACCTGTTCAGTTTTGCTATTTTTACCTGTATTGGAAAAGTATCAAAGCTCTTTTTTTTTTTTGTAAGGAGAGGAAATTATACATTAAAATGCACAATTGTGAGAAAGTGACTCCCCAACGTCTTTGAGTCGGTGCTTTGTTTCTCCCCCTCAGAAGCATCTCCTGCCTTCCCTGATGAGCCTGGCTCTTGTTTTTTCCTCTTTTTTTTTTAGGCTGGTTTGCTTCAGGATGCTTTTGATCCTGGCTTCATTAAAACCTCATCCTGCTGCTTCCCTGACGGTCTGTGAAATTATTTCCCTTTACTCCGAGGAAGTTGTTAACTCTGGGAGCACCTGGGAGCTCAGAGCACTGCCACAAGCACCCAGGTTTATCCAAACTGGTAAAAATCCACCAGCAGGAATGGATTCCTCGTGTTATCCCAGAAATCTGCCCCGGTGGAGGGCTGGGAATGGGCTCAGAGTGCTGGTTTTTCCCCCTTCTGCAGGAACTGCAGGGGGATAATTGGACAAAAGACTTAGAAATTGAGGATAAGATTCACTCTGCAGAACAACAAGGGGGGTCTGAACCAGCAAAAAGGGCTCAAGCAGCTGGAAACCAAACCAACCCAAACCAAACCAAAACCAAGGGGAGGTGTGGGGGGAAAGCACAAACAGCAAATTAAAACCAGGGAATAATGAAGAGAAGGGATTTGGTAAAGGGAGAATGTCAAAGTCTGGACCTTCAGGGAGTAACAACAGTCGAGGAAAAGGGTTTTTAAAGGTCCCCACTAACGAAGAACTTTTCATCTCGTCGTCCCTGGGATTCAAAACTAAACCAGAGTTTATTATTTCTTATTTCCTGCTTGCTGGGAGAGAGAGAGGAGCTCCCTAAATCGGTGCTTTCCACCCTTAAATATTCACATTCATTATTACACTCAACTAAAACTCAACTAAAGGTGCCAGTTCTCATTTTCTTGGACAAACTCAACCACTGTGGCTTTAACTAATTGCTGCTCCAGGACATCCCAATTCCAGAGCTGCTTCTTCCACCCCTTCCTGCGACTGGGTGAGTTTATAGGCAATAAAAGGCTGCATCCTCCCCGGCTTCCCAGGATTTCTGGAACTCCCACTTCCCTAAAACACTGGCTGGCTGCAAAAATAATTCATCTTAGCCCGGGTGTTTCTTCAATTATCAGGTACCGGAGTCCCTGGTGCTGAGGAACATTAATGAAGGGATCAGGGATCTGAAGTGATAACGTGACTCACAAGGAGGGGGGAGGGAAAAAAAATAGAAAAGACACCTTAGGATTTATCAAACCAGAGAAAATAAAGCTTTTGTTAAAACTGTGAAGGTTTTAGGGGGAGAAGATGTTTGATTAAAGGTGGGGTTGGGGTCCCACCTGCAGCGAAGCAAATCACAGAGTCCCAAGGGTGGAAATCTTTCCTGGCTGTTCCCAAAGTTATGGAGCCTCAGGATTGGCAATTCAGCCTTTCCAAAGGAGTAACAACAATTCCTCCTCCATCCCTACGATCTTCTGATCAGAAAATGTATCAATGCATTGATTTCGAAGCAATAAGGACAATTCCTCATCCCTCTTTGCTACTGTGTGGCCAGAAATCATCAATTCATTGATTTCCAAGGAATAATGATAACTCCTTATCCATCTTTCCAGCTGTGTGACCAGAATATTGATTTCAAAGGAATAATGACAACTCCTTATCCATCTTTCCAGCTGTGTGACCAGAATATTGATTTCAAAGGAATAATGACANAATAATGATAACTCCTTATCCATCTTTCCAGCTGTGTGACCAGAATATTGATTTCAAAGGAATAATGACAATTCCTTATCCACCTTTCCTATTGTATGACCAGAAAATTCTCAATTCATTGATTTCAAAGGAATAATGACAATTCCTTATCCACCTTTACTTACTGGGACCAGAAGATTCATCAATTCATTGATTTCCAAGGAATAATGATAATTCCTTATCCATCTCTCCCATTGTATGACCAGAAAATTCTCAGTTCATTGATTTCCAAGCAGGAATGACAATTCCTTGTCCAGGGAGCATCTCCCTGCTCTGTTCCTGCCTGGTTCCTTCTCCCCTCCCCAGAACCACCCGGAGCTGACGGGGTTCCGGGAGAATCCTGCCAGGAATGTTTTCCAAGCCCGGCAGCGGTGGCTGGATTGTCCCACAGCTCCAAAGCACTCGGCTCTGCTGTGGCCAGAAAGGACTGAAGACATTAAACACGGAGCAGAATCCCTGATTTCCACCTTGGATTCGCCACTCACAAAGTCTCGGGACGCGGAGTTTTACCAGGAATGAAAGAGGAGCTGCTGTTTTGGGTTTTTTTGTTTTTCCTCCGGAAAGGTCGAAACGAGAGTTCCCCCTGCTGGTAACGGCCCATCCCGAGCGGGACTGCGGGGCCGAGGGAAAAGCAGGAAAAGCTGGAATGTGTTCAGAACTTCACCTTTGGCACTCGCAGGGCTTTGTCTGAGGCACTTCACAAATTCCCTTCAGGAGCTCCTCGGCTCAGAACATCCCCCAGCTCCAGGGCAACGCTTTACACCTAAAAATAAACCCCTTCCCGTTGTGGGAAATCCCAAAACTGGTGCTCACTTCCAGCTGGGACACGGGCCCGGGTGGAGCTCACGGGGCTGAAGGGAACAAGCTCCTTTATTCCCCCGGGTCTGCACCTCTCTGGAAACTAAACCAGAGCCAGAGCAGAGCTGGAATTAACTGGAAAACCGGGATTTAACTCCTTGCAGCCTCTGAACTGCTCCCAGGTGCACTTGCCACCCCATGGAACACTCAGAATCATGAAATGGGTTGGGTGGGAAGGGACTTTAAAGCCCATCCAGTCCCACCCCCAGGGACACCTCCCACTATCCCGGGGTGCTCCCAGCCCTGCTCTTGGCTGGATGGGGCTTCCTGGGCCACTTCCTTCTTGGAATCAGCAAAGCAGGAGTCAGAGATCCCCTTGTCCAGCCCAGATTCCTGCAGGATCTGACCCAAAGTGTCACCACTGGGGACATCGCTCGTCTCTCCAGGGCAGAGAGTGTTTCCTGACACCTCACCCAAACTCAGACTTCCGCCTCTGAAGGACACTTGAGCTGTTTATAAAATGAACCAGAGCCAAGAAACTGCTACACACAATTATCCCTCTGCAGAAGGGCCTTGGAGAGGAGCTGCCACTGCTGAAGGGGGAAAAAACCAACAGAGGATGGAAACTCCAGCTCCTCCGGAGTTCCTTGTTCCAGGGACGGCTGGAGCCAGGCAGGGACTCCCCCAAAAGGCTCCTCAGGACGTGGTGTCCCCGTCCCCAAGGGCTGGGGACCCCTGTGTTCTGTGCAGAGCTGGGAACTGGAGCAGAGAAGCCAGTGCTGCTGGGAATTCCTTGGATCCCTCCTTGGGGATCCCATGGGAGAGCCAGGGGCTCCCACCTGGGAGAGCACAGAAACTGCCTCTGGTTTTGGGAGTTCTCCCTGGAGCAGGGAACCTTTGGTTTTGGGAGTTCTCCCTGGAGCAGGGAACCTTTGGTTTTGGGAGTTCTCCCTGGAGTTGGAGAAGCAGCCAGGGAAGAAGCACCAGCTGCAGCAGGAGCTGAGGTGGGTCAGGAGAAAATCTCCTTTCTGTCCCTCCCCCTCGGCACCAACCTCAAACCTGTGCTCGGAGCACAGACCAGATGTTGGTAAAGACTTCCCTGGCTCACAGAAATCCAGGGAAGCTCCCAACTCTACTCCCTGCTGCTGTGGGGAAGGGGACAGGCCTGGAGCAGGAGCTCTTCTCCGTGGTTAGGAAAACAATCAACCCAAGTCTCTGGGATTTGGTGGTTTTTGAAACGCTCTCTCCCAGAGCTACACCCAGATTTGGGGGGCAGGAACTTGGGAAGAGCATTCCCTGTACACAGGACAAGACTGTTCCTACACTGGATTGTTAATTTAACAGAAAGGGAAACCAAATCTGCACCACCACTGGAAGCAAGAGCTCCCCTTGGATGTTTTTGCTGCTTTTGGTTGCTGGGTTTGGGAATTTGTTCAATTTAAACCAGTGCTGGGAGGAAGAGGAGCAGAGAGAAGATCCAGGTTTATGATCAGATCCCACAAAGGATAATTAATTCCTGGCTCTGCCACAGAGTTCACCAACAACTCCTGGGATCCCTGTGCTCCTTTTATGAACCAGAAATAAGGAATTGCCTCGGAGACCCCGGGAAGCAGGAATTGTCCCCAGGAGGTGCCAGCACGGGGTGTTCACTCAGGGAGTTAATCCCAGGAACTTTCCCTTCGGGATTCTCTGCTCTGGGAGCTCTGAGGACACGTTTGTTTGCTGATCAGCACTTCAAGACAAACCTAAGACAGAGAAATACCCTTTCCCAGCCTCGGCTTTAATTCTGCCCACGATGATTTCCAAGACTCTTTGCCCAGGAAAACCGACTTGGAGGCCAAAAAAAGTTTCAGGGAACATGGGAGGGGTGGGGAAGGCAGGGATGGAGAGGGAGAGACTTCCAGGAGCAGCTCAGGAAGGAGATCAAGGTCCCATCTGGAGGGACAAGAGGCCAAACCCCCCAACAGATGGAGAGCAAGAGGCAGCTGCAGGAACAGCTGTGGAAAGTTTGCTCCTTGGAGAATCCTCACCGGATAACAGCTCCTCCCCTCCAGAGCAGGGATGCTGTTAATTAACCAGGGCCCAGTAATTAACTGTTGTCCCCTCAGCTGGGCAGGTCTGGCAGCAGAAGGTCCTGGAAAGAATGAATTTGGGCCCCACTGGTCAAACACGTTCCCTGGGAAGCACCAGGAATCCCAGTGTGGGAGGGTTGGGATGAAGGATATCGGGATCTCCCACTGGAAGAACATCCAGGCTGCTCCCTCATGGAAAACCACACAGCCAGAGGGGCTTTTCTCCACCCTTTAGCCCAGGGATCAGCCCAGGCCACACCAAAGGACTCAGGGAATCCTGGGCTCGACCCGTTTCCACCCGGAATCAAAAGCTCAGGAAAAGTGGCCATTGGCTGTTTTTCTTTAATAAAGATATGAAGGATTTGTGTGTGTTTTGGTTTTTTTTCCTGTTAAGGCAAGGATTTCCTGCTGCTGCTGCTGCTCAGCTCCAATCACCGAAACCCAAAACCAAAAAAACAAACAAACCAAAAAAAGCTCAATTAACGCTCCAAATTAACGAGTTACATTCGCGAGGCGACCCCGAATTTAAAAAAACCCCAAACCACCAGAAGGTTCCGCCCGCTCTCCTTCCCATTCCCTCTCCTGAGTCCAGTTGAACAGAACTTTGAGGTACGAGACAAATAAATTAAAAGTTCATTCCACCCGCGGGGACCGAGCGCCTGCTCAGTGCGACGTCTTCTTCCCTCCCTTCCCGAATTTGGCGTCGAGGCCCAGCCCTGCAAAGACAGAGAACCGTGCACCCAAAAATGCCTGGGGTTCCTCACACAAGGTGGTTTTTTTTTGGGGGGAAATAATCCCATTTTGACAGCCCCAAAGTGATGTTTTGATGAGTTCCCCGGTGTGGGGAGTAAAACACCCGAGGGAGCGCGAGGGGTGAAATGCAGGCAGGGGGGGGTTTTTTGGGCAGCTTGGCTGAAGGGATCCCAGGGATTTGCTTCCCAAACTTACCCAGGAAGACCAGGATCGTCCCCACCCACTGCATGGAGCTGATGGGGTTGGCAAACAGGACGACGGACGCCAGGATGGTGAAGAACTTGCGGGTGGTGGTGACGATGGAGCAGGTCAGGGGCCCGAAATACACCACGGTCATGAAGATAAAACTCTGGGGGGGGATCAAACAGGGGCTGTTTGTCACCAGCACCACGAAGGGGACAGCAGGGACCGTGTTTTCAGGGCAGAGCTGAGGGATTTTGTCTCCAATCCCCGCTGTCTGTGCACACACCGGGGTTTGATGGGTTTGGGTTGAGGGGGATCCAGTCCCACCCCACCCCATGGGCTGTGTGGGGTGCAGGGACCCCCAGGGCAGCAGAGCCTCGCTCCAGGAGCCACCCCAGATCCTGGGGGGCAGGAGAGCAGCACTCACCTGCCCCAGGGCACTGGTGAGGCCGAAGAGGAGGATGTTGTAGATGACGCTGGGATAACGTTCCGTGAAACTCAGGAACTCCCAGAGCTCCCCGGTGAACAGGATCCCTGGAAAACACACCAAGAGGGAATCCCTGAACCTGCACCTGGTGCAATGTCAGCCTGTGCTCAGAGCCCCCAGGGGAGATCCTGAAAGCTGGGAGTGAATTCCAAAGGGGAGAACAACAGGAGGAAAAGCAATCACCTCCCTGGTTAATTAATGAAAGGTCAGAAGTCGTTAATTACAGATCAAATTCCAACAGCACAGCAATTAATCAGAAGGGCTGCAGCCTGGTCACCAAATCATGGAATGGGTTGGGTTGGGTGAGGCCTTGAACTCATCCAGTTCCACCCTGTGCCACAGGCAGGGACATATTCCACTATCCTGGGTCATTCCCAGCCCTTTCCAGCCTGGCTGGGGCTCTCTGGAAATCTCTGCTGGGCACTGGAAATCTCTGCTGGGCACTGGAAATCTCTGCTGGGCACTGGAAGTCCCTGCTGGGCACTGGAAGTCCCTGCTGGGCACTGGCAGAGCTGCACTGAGCAAACCCCCCTTTTCACACACAACCCCACAAAAAAACCCCAAACCAAAGCAGGAAGGTTTTTTTCCCAAAAGTATTCCAGGGTCAGGATCAGGGTCAGGGTCAGGTTTAGGGTCAGGGTTAGGGACAGGGTCAGGATAAGGGTAAGGTTTAGGGTAAGGGTCAGGGTCAGGATGAGGGTCAGGGTGAAGGTCAGGATCAGAATGAGAGTCAGGATCAGGTTTAGGGTCAGGATCAGGGTTGGGGTCAGGGTTAGGTTTAGGGTCAGGATGAGGG
>VYXB01003709.1:14546-39884 GCA_013397135.1 Pachyramphus minor
GTCACACCCACACAGTGAGGAACTGGTCCCAGCTGTTCTAACCACACAGATATAAAGTGGAGAGTGAAAAATTAATTTTGAAGGAACAGGTAGCTTACCCTCCTGCAGAATTTCATGCAGATTTTCCTATTCTTTATCTTCTTTAGTACTTGCTTTCAGTAAGCACTGTACATTGTTCAGCATGTATTGCTCAGCTGTAGATTTTTTCTTTCCATCACCTGTAGGTTTGCATATAAAATCAGCTGATAAAGATAATTTTAGATCCAAAGCCACTACTTTTTTTTTTTTTTAAGACAAATGAGTCTTGCCTTAAAACAGCAGGTATACTTTCAAAACAGTGATGTTAACTGAATTCCAAGTGCACTCTTGCAAAAATATTTTCCTGGTCTCTTGAAAATCTGTATTTATCAAGTCGTTCCTAAAAACATATCTCATTTATATATAGATGCATTTTCTATGTGCATATACACCCACTGTCATCTTCCTCTACATTCATACCTTTCACTGGAGTTGAAGAAAAACGTGAAGCTACTTTATGATATGAACAAGTGCCAGATAAAAATGGCCAATAGATGTGACAGAACACATCCAAGACTGCTCAGTCCTTTAAACCATTCCCAGTTTGAGGCGTTGACTGGGGAAGCACAAAAGTGTCACAAGGATCTAGTGGGAGACAAAGAGAGAGTAGGTTTGCTCAACAATATTGGGTTCCAGACAGGTAAGAGAAGCTGAGAGGGGCCGTGAGAGGCCATAAGATTATATGTGAAGTATTAGGAATTTATTTTCCTCTTTCCCTCCCTGTTTTCCAGAACAGTCTCTATCCCTGAGTCCCCTATGTCCCACCCTCTGGGAGGGGTTTCTTCAGGATGTTGGGAGAAGCAATTTTCTTTCTTCCAGCTCATGGTGTTGTAGCCCCTCAGGGACTGGGGAAAATGGCTGGGGAGGACAACAGAGGAAGCCTGGAGATTTTGGGGAGTTTTGTTTGGGTTTTTTTCAGGAGCAGAGTTTAGGTGGTGACTGCTGTTCCCACCCCCAGCTATAGGACCAGAATTAATCTGTTACCTCCTGCACCCTGCTACTCTAAGCAGCAGCTACACTTACATTCTTAGTATAATGTTATATATAACACTTTGATTTTGAATTCAACAAAGAAGAAAACCACTTAAGGACCTGTTCTTATCAGGTCCTAACCTTCTTGATGTAAATTTGAATTTATTTTTATAATTATAAATAATTATTTTATAATTATTTAAATAAAATTTCATCTTTCTTTTGAATGGCATTTTTTAAAAATACCATTCAATTCAATTAGTAGCACTATAATAAGCATTGATATAATTTTTGTGTTTCTAGTAATCTATATGCAATGACCCATATGAATCGCTTTTAATGAGTGAAAACCTTACATGAATTCATACTTGGGAGAAAATCTCCCTGCCTGCCTATATAAAGTATAATGATAATCCTAAATCATTGTCATGATCACAGTCATGAAGCCAAGACACAAAACCTTAAAAGCTTACAGGCTTCAAACAGGTTTTTTTTTCTTTTTCTCTGATGATTTTGCATATTTTTGACCTTGTTGTATAAGTACTGAGCCAAGGGGAAGAGACAGAAAAATAAAACCAAATAAAACCAAAACCCTTTAAATACAAGGTTGGATTTATCACTTTAAAAACATATTTTCAACAGCCACCCATTAATGGAAACTTTGAAGCTCTACATGCTGACATGGAGAAGTCAACACAGCAGAGGAAAATTGGAGAACAGCACAGTCCTGGAGTTCCATGGGGAACNGGAGTTTTGTTTGGGTTTTTTTCAGGAGCAGAGTTTAGGTGGTGACTGCTGTTCCCACCCCCAGCTATAGGACCAGAATTAATCTGTTACCTCCTGCACCCTGCTACTCTAAGCAGCAGCTACACTTATATTCTTAGTATAATGTTATATATAACACTTTGATTTTGAATTGAACAAAGAAGAAAACCACTTAAGGACCTGTTCTTATCAGGTCCTAACCTTCTTGATGTAAATTTGAATTTATTTTTATAATTATAAATAATTATTTTATAATTATTTAAATAAAATTTCATCTTTCTTTTGAATGGCATTTTTTAAAAATACCATTCAATTCAATTAGTAGCACTATAATAAGCATTGANTTTGCGTATTTTTGACCTTGTTGTATAAGTACTGAGCCAAGGAAGAGACAGAAAAGATATGCCTTCAAATAAAACCAAAACCCTTTAAATACAAGGTTGGATTTATCACTTTAAAAACATATTTAATAAAAATTTTCCATTCTGGAAACTTTGAAGCTCTACATGCTGACATGGAGAAGTCAACACAGCAGAGGAAAATTGGAGAACAGCACAGTCCTGGAGTTCCATGGGGAACAATTCTGACACTGCAGTCATGTCTTCTCGATCACATCTACCTAAAACTGTATTACAAAATAAGAGTGGTCTTATTAATTGCTCCTGGTTCTCATCCCAAACCTGACACACTAGTTTTGCTACAAAAGAAATGGAAAGTATCATCTGTATTTTCCCTTTGTTATGCTAATCAACATCAAAGGTTGGGTTACTCCTTATCAGTGCCACTTGCTAACTGAAAGTCAATCTGCACATTAATTTTTTCACCTGGACAAACAGAAGAAGATTTTGAACTTCTCTAGCCATTATTTATTGAATCAAAGAGACCTATCTTGTCCTGAGATAAAAGACAATTCCCTTCCTTGTTCACACTGGAAAAGTTCCCTTTTTGAAATACATAACCTGAATTACAGTTCAGAAATAGCATCTGTTTTGTGGGTTAGGATTCCTGCTTCTAAAACTTTTCTTTAGTTTTGGAAGTTCTTTAAATTACAAATTACTTTGTGATTCTTATATAGAAGAAAAATTAAATTCATATTTATTATGGTTTGTCCTCAGCACAATTCTTTGAACACCTCTTTCATTAATATTATGACGGTATGAAAGTGATACACTTGGTATATAACATTGGATTAAATTCAAAGTTCCTTCTTTAACAGCTACTTGGTTTTGCAAGAAATTATATATTTTGAAAGTGTGGTTTTGAGGAAGATAAAACTCTTTTGAGTTAATAAGTTGGCCAAAACATAGCTTAACAGTGTCACACTGTAGCATAATTTCATCTGGATTAAATGAAAAATTATATACAGATAAAGGTTGAATGTTTTTCTAAAGAGATATTATTTTCAAAGCCATAATCCTGTAATCCTATAGGAATGGCTGATCCCAATGGATGTTTGCTTAACAAAGTACAGACAATTTTAGCCACAGTATGAGTAAGTTGCCCAACATCCCTAATAACAGTGTGCCTTGGTTATAGTGCTACTTGGTCTGGGCTGAAATATTCCACTTTCTTCATTGAAAAATATCTATCAAAATTAGTTCATCAGTTTCTGAAAATAAGAGTAAGGAAAATAACTTTTCCCCTTGTTAAAAAACTTATGCTGACCTTTTCTTCCACCGTTTGTGTCATTTATAATTTTGAAATTTGGCAGAGGTTGCTGTGCATGTCAAGGGTGGACTTTTTGCCATCCTCTGGAAAGTCATCCAAGCTGGATAGTCCTAGCCTTTGAAAACTGCAGCTTGCCTATGCTCAACAGATAATTAGTAGCCTTTTAAACCCAAATTTCTTTAAAAATTCAAAGATTACGACTCTGGATAACTGTAGGTCAGGTTGGTTATTTTAACTAAGGAGAAGCAACATGCTTTTCATCTTCTCCCAGCAAGAAAAAAAACATGAAACATGGAGGGGTTAATATCAAAGTCTCACACATATCGAAGGTATGGAGCCAAGTATGTCAAGTATGGAACAGTAAAAAATGGCACAAAGCTCTTTGAAATGGGTTGTGGAGAGAGGTAAGGACTTGCAACAAAGACAAATGAAAACTGGAATATTTCCACAAGGAAATCTGTGCAGCAGATTAGGGATGATGTATTAAAAGGCACAAGAGAGGATCCAAAAGTCTGGAAATGGGAAACAGTAATTAGGAATTAAATGCTGTTGAGGAAAAGGACTATGGTAGAGAAATATGGCAGATGAAAAGCTAGGTGGAAATGACTTGGAGAAAGTCTATAAGTACAATATATAAATGTAAAGAGAATTAGGTACTTTGTATAGGGCAATCAGAAGGGGAGAGAGACCCAAGGGCAGAGAAAATACAATAAAAGCAGATTAGAGGGTATGGAGCATAAGATAGTAAACAACCGCAGAACAACAACACAACCTTCACCTCAATTAATAAAAATTTTCCATTCCAGAGTAATTAATCCATTAATTACTTTCACTCTGTTATCTGTGAAACTTAATGCCAGACTCACAAACCACAGCAGTGACACCTTATTGTGCTGGTTGCTCAGGACTTGGTGATTCTTCCATGGACAGCATGGCCCTAGTGAATCAAAATTGTTATCTCACTGATAATACCCCTGCAAATCCATGTCTGGTCACATTCCAGCTCAATTTTCTTAAATATAGGAATATAAACATTGAAAATCCCTATTCCAGTGCTATTAACACACACGACAAATCTGTGTGACCAACAGCTAGGAAGTGATCTACATTTAGGATTGTAACACACTACAGTGCATATTTGTCCCACTGTTTTCCCCCCAGGACTCATGACATATTTTGTTGACTTGCTTAATTAAGGTGCACTGAAGGATGTTGTTCGTAGGACGTGCACTTCACTTGTTGTAGGAGGTGAAAAATGAGTAATGAATAAGGCAGGAAGAATCAGAATGGTTGTTTTACAGCATATATTAAGGCTACATAAACTGAGTGTCATCTGACAGATTTAAGTTGCCTGTGCCACACAAGTCCTACATTGACTTTTCCAGAGAATTGTTAGTTGTTTCTTACAGACTAGAAGCCAAATTAGAGTCCTGAGAACTGCAACCAAATGCAGTGGAAGTCACCGAAAAAAATTTAAATTAAAAAATATTATGGGCTAAATCAGTGGCATTTCAATTTAGACTTCTAAAACTGACCAGCTGATTTTAGAGTGCATTCTTGCTTCATCTGTTAATGATGAGTGACAGTATCATCTCATCCTAGGTTTGTCTGAAAACCCTGCCAGACTCAGAGGTTGTACAGATGAGCACTACAGAGACACAGAAACAATTCAGGTTGAAGAAACAACAGGAGGTCATCCAGACCATTCCTCCAGCCTTTCTGAGATACACTGAGAGGTTGTTCTACCTTGGTGGACTGTTCCAACCAATTTGGTGTCACTGCAAACTTGATTATGAGCAGATACTGATAACAGACCCATATTGTCTAGGTGCTATATAGCAAATGAGGCAAACCCCTTTGAATAATACAGATGGAACTGGATAATATTGTCAGTGGATAAGTAAAATTTAGAAAATGTTCCTTTTTCTCATCCTTCAGGACATATTGTCATTGCACTGTTTATGGTCTGAATGGGACTGTTCTGTGGAAGATCCCTGAATTCCATGAAACTCACAAAATGCTTAAACACTGAGCAAAGGCAATTGTTCATTGTATAAGGCAAAAATATTAGTTACTGAATTACTTTAAAAGTACCTGAACAGAGAAATATTTTATTTTGTAAAAAACATTGGGCTATCTCAAGTTGAACAAAATCATTATTGCTTCTTGTGAGAGCAAATGAGACTCCAAATAAATTAACTGCAAATACTAAGCAAGGAAAACAGTATAAAACCCTAACACAAGGAAGAGAATTTTTATTAACAAACTGGAATAAACAACAACAGTGCAACCAAAACTTTCAAAAGAAACAAAACAAAGGTCCTAATTCCACGACGGGGGAAGAAGCCCATGGCAAATCAGGGGGGCTGAGGGCAAAACTATCCCCAGCAGCTCAAGAGCTGCTCGCAGTCAGCAACAAAAGAATCCTTTTTGACACAGCCACAGTGTCAGGTCAGGCAGTTCATTCTGGGATTCTATGGTACATAAGCATATAGTTGTACAGAGTTGTATTAAATCCCTCCCCTCACCCCCATTTCCAGAATACTTGCACATTTAGAAATAACCCACAGAAAAATCTCACCAAAGCTTTTGATACTGTGAGCAGAAAAGGTCTATGGCAGATTTTGGAATGATTAGGATGTCCCCCCAAGTTCCTTAAAATGATCATCCTGCTCCATGAGGACCAGCGTGGCCAAGTCAGATATGGTGATGCACTCTCTGAGCCCTTTCAAATAACCAATGGAGTGAAACAAGGCTGTGTTCTTGCACCAACTCTATTCACACTCTTCTTCAGCCTGATGCTCCAAAGGGCCACAGCAGATCTTGAATGAAGCTTTTTTTTATTTTTTTTTTCAAAAATCCCTCTGTCTAATTCTAATTCCAAACTGCCCAAGCAACAATTACCTGAGAGTTACATTGAGTGGGTAACTGCTATTTTAACTGTGTATCATTATTCTGCTAAAATTACAGTTCAGAAAGTGTCAGATACCAATAGAGTTTGACTGGAGAAATAACTTGGTCTCATTTAAAGCCTGGAGGAAAAAAAACTTCATTCCTGTTTCTTATTTATAGAAATTGTTTGAAACTCCATGTCTGGGAAGCATTTTCTGACATAATCATCTAAGAATTACTTATTTCTTCAGGATCACCTGAGACCTAAACCGCTGCCATAGCTTTTATGCAGGGTGGGGCTTATCCTCGTTCAGAAAGCAGTATGTACTTAGTATTTCTAATCTTCAACCTAAACATTTTAGTATTGAAAATTTAGGATTATACTTAGATATTAAGAGCTTCAGTTTGTTCTTAGTAGCCAAAGTTGTGAGAACATTTGCTTTGCTTTACAGCTGTTTGCTGGGCTTTGATTGTGTTCTTTTCATGAGGTTAGACAGTACGGTTGGAATGATGGAATGGTTTGTTATGATCAAAGAAGCCATTTCTCTGTTTTCACATCTCTTTCTGTGTGCTTCAGGTCCTTGCCACACACACTCATCTCTCTTCTGCTCAACTGAGTGGTGTGGAGTGTTGACCCCTGGTCAGGGACTAAGCCCCACAGACCCAGTCAGCCACTTCCCCTCCTCAGCAGCATGGGGGAGCACGGCAAGAAGAAAGGTGTGAAAACTCATGCATCTGACTAGTGATTCAAATCACCTCTCTGTGAACTTAGGCAAGCACTGGTCAGAGTAATTGAAAAACAGGAAGGAAAAGGTTTTGCTGAAGGCCTCAGCTCAGCAGTGTTATGCTCTTCCACCCTTAGGTCAGGTTTTAGTTACTTGGGTTTCTTGTCCCCATAGTAGCTGTTAATCCTGTTAGCCTTTGGTAGAATTTAATCACTGAGGCTTGGGGTTTAACCAAAGGATGGCAGCTGCTCACCCTATGTCCTAGCATGTCCTTTGTAATGGTATCACAGCCCAGTCCAACAGAATGCACTCAAAGAATTAATCATTAAATCCTATGCTTCATTACAATTAAATATATACATCAGGATATGTGTGTATATCTAATATATATATATTTATGTCTGTATATAAATATATACATCAGGAATGTATCATGTAAACAATTGTGCCGCTTAAAATCATGCCAAGTAAAAAGCAGATGCACCTATTACATAATCAATGTTAAATTTACCTCATATGATGTCAAGTGATTCAAAATCTCAGGACAACTCATCGAAGATTCTGCAAATCCTTAATCAATTTTGTTTACACTTAATTAAAGTTATATCTGACAGGTAAAGGGTCTCAAAACAACCCCTTTTTTTGCATATTATGTTTGCATTTACTGGACAAAACAAGGTACATAAACACTTCCAAAATAAGTTTTCTCATTGAGAACAATGATTAACTTCACATGAGCAGAGTGCAGCTCATCCTTGCTCAGCTAACTATTAAATTCAATCTCCCAGAGCCCTGGGCAATGAAGTACAGAAAAGGAGAATGCAAGCCCAGAAGGCAGAGTATTTCAAAAAGGAGGGATATGCATTGAAGTGTCAGGTCATCTGTTGTGATTTCATGTCATAAGTTCACTAGAGCATCCATTGGTTATCAATCTAAATTCATCACACTTTATTCTTCGTGCTGTTCAGAATACCAGCTCCCACTAAAGAGGAAAAAAAAAAACAAACTGAAGATTGAATTAAATTCTCTCTCTTTCTTCAAGGTGCATTAATACAGCCTCAGAGATCCACTGTTGGTCTTATTTTCTTATTACAATAGAATTTGTCAGCAAAACTTGGATCAGGCCATGCTTGATTGCTCACTAACTCCAACTGTTAAGGCTGTGCATGTATGGCTTCATGCTTTGAGGAATTCCTGCAGACTTAGGAGGAATGACGTATCCCAGAAAATGGACACAGCTGAGGCACAACCCAGTAAAGCAGCGTGAACTACACACGTATGAGATGCTGAAAACACCAGTTCAGCGAATCCCTCAGGGTGTGAATTCTTCAGCTCCAGTCACTCCTCATAGTTTGACTTTAAAGTACCTTGGGTGCCCAGACTTCCACCCCTGTTTGCACATAGAGTTTCTCTCAGACTCCAACAGTCCTTGTACATCATGTCAGAACTCACCCCTGAGCTGAGAATGGGAACCAGAAACATGGTAAAGTTTCACAAGATGATTGAGCTGGAGACAAATTCTAAAAATGCCATACGAATGCAATTGAATAGAGTATTTTGCCAGAACTGTTTGCAATTATAAATACAGCATGAAATGCACATGACATTCCTTTTTTCTTATCATCTCATCTATTAAAAATCATGTTATACTCCATAAAGTTGCCTCAAATACTTTGACTATATGCTACGTGTTTTCCACACAAGTGTGCCTATAATTTTTATATTAGATATTTGAGTAAAAAAATGAATATGTATGAAATTCATAGATGAACTCAGTCCTCCAGAATAACTACTTTTGCCTTGTTTAATGTAGTTAATACTCCCAGTCTATCTAAACTAAGACTCACTTCAAATGTAAGAACTTCAGCAAGTTTCTGCCTTCAGAACCACAGCGTGGAACGTAACATGTTCATCAGAATTTCATCTGTGAATAAATTTACATACCTTGCAATACAAACATCTACCCAAATATTTTCTTCAAGCTTTATTTAACCTTGGGTTCTTCCAGAAATGCATGAACAGGCTGTGTATCACCATTTTACCTCTGTTCACTTATCATTTCTCCACAATACTACAGTAAAATAACTTGCTGATTCAAAGTAGGATACTCTTTGCTTTGTGAAAAAGAGACAAGATCTATTTCTCACTACTTTTCATTTTATTACTTTATTTTTTTTTACTTTTCATTTTATTACTTTTGTTAATTTCACTTATTACACTCTACACAAAAAGTGTAATAAATAGTGCATCTTCAATCATACTCTGACTCTATAAGTGTTTTGTTACTGTTTTGGTAGATGCACAGGCATGTTCCCTCTACTCCAATGCTTTTTCCTTTTTATCAATTCCTAGACCATAAACTTATCATTTTGAACATAGAAAAGAATCCCAGAATGTTTTGGGTTGGAAGGGACCTTAAACCTCATGTTGTTCCACCCCCTGCCATGGGCAGGGACACCTTCCACCAGCCCAGGTTGCTCCAAGCCCTGTCCAACCTGGCCTTGGACACTTCCAGGGATCCAGGGGCAGCCACAGCTTCTCTGGGCAACCTGGGCCAGGGCCTCCCCACCCTCCCAGCCAACAATTCCTTCCCCATATCCCATCTAACCCTGCCCTCTGTCCGTGGGAAGCCATTCCCTGTGTCCTGTCACTCCATCCCTTGGCAATGGTCTCTCTCCATGTTTCTTGCAGCCCCTTCAGGCCCTGCAAGGCCACACTCAGGTCACCCCAAAGCTTCTCCTCTCCAGGCTGAACAATCCCAACTCTCTCCCCTTCCCTCCCAGCAGAGCTGCTCCATCCCTCTGCTCATCCTGGTGCCTCCTCTGGATTTTGCTCCAACAGTTCCATGTCCTTGCTGTGCTGGGACCCCAGAGCTGGAGGCCATGCTTAGACATCTGTTACAACCCTGTCCTGTGATAGTGTAAATTGCTTCAGTTTGACATATTTTCTTGGGAATTTTCCACAGATTTCCTTTTTGGGATTTGGTTTGTTTTTTGCTTTGTTGTTTTGGTTTTTTTCGCTTTGCTTGTTTTATCTTCATGGCATCTCCACGAGCTTGGATTATTTCTGGGAAGCAGCAGTGGTTGGTCAGGGTGCCAGAGAAGGAGCAGGAGAACATAACTGGTACTCATCCCTTTTTATTATAATCATTTTACACTGATTGGTGATTATATCCAGCTTCTGCAGTGAGCCCAATGCCACAGAAGCAGTGGTAGAAAAATAGCAAAAAAAGCAAAAATCAGCATTGTTTTCACACCAGTGGAGACATAGTTGAAGGTAAAATATATGCTGGATACACAATTAGAAGAACATCTAAGTTAAGTGTACTTTCTTCAACAAAAACCAGAGCAGCATTTTTAAAACTGAGATGAAAACCTTTAAGAAAATGAAAGGAGAAAAATGTATAGTTTGATTTTTAGACTAAATGGAAAGCAAACAAATCTTCTGGATTAAGAGTATTGCAACAGTTGGAAGCTTTTGTTTGATTCCTGTGACCATCATGAAGATTGTAGATTAAGCAATGGTTTGTAAATGTGAATCCTGCACTTAACAAACTCTTGCAACCCAGACAAAAAGGGCTATGTGCTTTTCTCTCCCTTATCTGTAAGGAAGAAGGAGTTGGATATGCTCCTTTGAGTAAGAGAATGTTTTTTATTAATATGAAGTTTAGGCGTTGCAGGGGACAGAATAAGATGCTTCACTTTTGAAGTGTTTAGGGCTCTGTAAGGCCACAACAGCTTTGTGATGCATTTTAAGCCTTCAGCCAGCTCCACTTTGGACCCAATCATTTATCATTGGATAATGGATCATAATATGATCCATTATCATAATTGTAGTCTTTCAATGCAGTCAGTCCAGTATGTCCATGTCTGTACTGGGAGATCCACAACTGGAAACAGCACTACAAATGTGTCTCACCAGTGCTGAGCAGAGTGAGCACCTTTCTGCTCTGCTGGGGATGTTCTGCAGCCTGCTGGATTTCTTTGTCAGAAGGACACACTTGTGCACCAGGTGATTCCTTGCAAAGCTGCTTTCCAGTTGGTTGGCTGCCATCAGGTTCGTGTTGATGTATGGGATTTTTCCTCCCTACAGGTAGCACTTCGAATTTCCATTTGTTCATTTCCCTTTGTTAAACTTGATGAGGTTTGTGTCAGCTTGATTCTCTAACCTGAATCTTTTAGGTCCCTCCAGATGGTAGCACACCCACCTGGTGTATGAACCCGTTCTCTCAGTTTTGTGCAATGTCTGAATTGCTGAGGCCACACTCAGTCCCATCATCCAGGTCAATCAAGGAAAGGTTTAACAGCAGTGATGACAATATTGACACCTGGTCTGGTAACTCACTGCTTATTTCTCTAGTCTGTATTCCAACACTTTGTCTATTATGCTACAGTGTCAAAGGCCCTGCCAAAATCAGACAAGCAGCATCCAGTGTTGTCCCTTCATCCACCAAGCTAATCATTTCATTGTCAAAGGCCATCACAGTGGCCAAACATGACTACTCCATCATAAATTCATGTCAACTACTCTCAATTACCTTCTAGTCCTTAGAAAGACATTTTAAAATTGTCAGCAAGTATGTCCTGGTTCAAACTTTGCTTTCTGGTTTTATGGCCAGTTTCATGACATCAACTGGGAAAAAGCCAAAGTCACAGAATTCTTACTTTACTCACAGAAAACTGACATGTGCAAGTTATCTTCTCTGTCAGTAAAATATGAGCTAGGAATGAGGCATTTTTCAGCACTTATTATGTGCTTGTGAGTACAATAAGAATTTTCCATAGAAATGGAATAAGAAGTACAGCAGCCACAACTCACTTAGTTGGAAGATTTATTGCAAACCAAAACTGAAACCAGAGTTCATGGAGGCCAAGTCTCTTCAATTAACTTCAAAGGAGGCTGCACTGTGCATGATGCTTCATTGAATTAATGAGAAATATGGTACATCAGTTTGACTCTACATTTACTGAAACCTAAATTCAAGGCAAACACCAGAGATTCCTGGGATCCTTCAAAGGGGAAATGGTCAATTTTTACAGTTATAAGCTATTCTGCAGGAGAGGGGTTGCTCTCCCTCCCTTCTACTTTGTGAGCAGTTCTACATCACATAACAGAATGAGAGGGGATGACCTGAATATGGGAAGAGTGAGCAAAGCTGTGTAGCCTGAGATTTAAGAAACTCTCCTAAAGGGCTTGTAATGGGGATTGCATTTACAGGCACAAAAACAGATACTTGAATCTATATTCCTAACTAAGCACTGTAATTCCCAAAAGAATAGATGATTCTGTGAAGGAGAGGCAAGGACAAGAAGACAGAAATTGGCTCTCACCTTTCTCCTGACAGTGGCAGTTATTCTTTTGTTATTTTTTTAAGGAATCAGAAGTCTACCTTTCTGAGAGACTGTGAGCTGAATAAAGCTACCTACTTGTGTCTAGTGCATACAAAGGCCAGATCCACCTTAATGAACATACACAACCACCTGAGGCTTCTAAGAGAGAGGGGGGGTTGATGTGAGCTCCCTGTTCTGTAGGCACTGGAGGATCCTTCCATTTGGGGTTTATTTGACTCCTCAATGTATCTGTCTTTCTGCATGACTTGTACCAGATAGATGGAACAGGATGTGTCCTCCAGTGAATTTGGGTGTCTCAGTTATATAAAAAACCAAAGGCAGCAGAAGAAACAGAACAACCTTCCTGTTTTTGAAATGTCCTGCTGGGTCACCTGTCAGTCAGTTCTCTGTGCTGATCTGCATACACATGAAGGGCAAGATTTTGCCTGCAGAGCAGATAAGTAGCCTTAGCTTGGTGTTCAGCAACAAGGGTTTTGGTGGGGTGGTCAGATGCCTGAAGTTAGGTCTTGCAAAGCACTGTCACAACATCTAAGTGCATTTGGGTCTCTGGGCTAAGTTGCTAAGGCTAAATCAGAGCCTCAAGCAGTCATTTTTCTTGGCAGTGCTTAAGGCTGGCTCCAGGAAAAGCCTTGATAAAACATGAAAACCTTTACTCAAGAATGGAATAAAATGTCTCAGACCAGGGGATTATCATCAATATATCTACAGGGAGCAGAAAAATACCCATAATCTAAGCATAATTATCTCCTTTTCTCTCTGAAAACAAAATGGCACATCTGAAGTGATACATTTCGAACAGTGTGCTGAAGAGCAGGGAGTGACAGGACAGGGGAGAATGGGTTTAAACAGACATGGGGCAGGTTTAGATCGGATATCAGAAAGAAATTGAGGGTGGGGAGGCCCTGGCACAGGTTGCCCAGAGAAGCTGTGGCTGCCCCTGGATCCCTGGAAGTGTCCAAGGCCAGGTTGGAGGGGGCTTGGAGCAACCTGGGCTGGTGGAAGGTGTCCCTGCCCATGGCAGGGGGTGCAATGAGATGATGATTCCATGATTCTATAATGCACTGGCTCCCATGTACTGCCCTGCAGCCAGCCATTCACAGTCAGTATTCTCAGGGATATTAAAGGCATGGAGTGTTGTACCCCTGTGCTACCTACAAACTGACAGCTAGTGTACCACATCTTTATTGGATGGCACAGCACAAAATGTCCATTGTACATGTGGTTTTGTACCAGTTCTTAACACTTGTAAAATATGCATCATAAAGACAATGGTATTTGGAGTATACAATATTTATGGTATGTTTTCAAAGTATATAGCATCAATCCAAGAGGTGTTATTTCTTCCATTGTATCACAAAATTTTTTTCGATTGAAATAAATTTAGGATTTATTTTTATTATGCAGAAATACTGCATAAATTTTTCTGCAATACACACTCTTCTGACTGAGCCCATAACAAAGATCTCCTTGGTGTCGTGGGTTTTACCATGAATCAATTTTTTTTCTCGAACTCACCCCTCCACACAGTTACTATAAGTCGAGAGAGGTTTTATACAGACAAAACAGAGGCTTGACGTAAGGGGTATAATACTAAGATTTATTTCTAACAGGATAAAAGACTAAAGAATAATATACTACAACAGATCTAATTAAACCAGCTTATCTTCTGAAAAGAATGTTAGGTTGCTATTTATAAGTTTGGTTCTTCTCAGGTTTTCAGTCTTTATTTCCCCTGCCTCGGGAAGGCAAGGGAGGGGGAAGGTCCTCGCTGTGGGTTTGGGCATTTGGCTGAGTACCAGGTTCCAACAAAAGGCATTTCTCCCCGCGTTCCAGTTCAGGAGAAAGGTCTCTTCTTTTTGTAAAATCATCATAACTATTTATAAAAACATTTCTCCCCACTTTGTATCAGTCCAGAGAGAAGAAAGGTTCTTCCTTTTGAAACGATTACCTTTTCTGTTATCTTGAGGACAACAGGTTCAGTGTGTCGTAGCTGGAGATTCCTTTCGTTCTCTCTCTCTCTCTCAGCTGGCTCTGCTGCATGATGACTTCAGGGTTGGGTCTGTCCCCCCTCCATTCCAGATAGGACCAGAAGCCACAGGAACACCAAAGCTCCTGAGGTCTTCCATGGCTTGTAAGGGGACTCTTACTCCATTATGGTCTGTACCACAGTTATAGGGGATAATGGCTTTGAGTCCTTTCCTCTGTTCCCGTGGAACAGACAGAAGGACACTTACTTCACCATAGTCTTCAACCACAACTACAGAGAATGGCTTTGAGTCCTTCCTCTGCTGTGTATGGGTCCCATTCTCACCAAAGATAGTCCTAAATAGACCTCTCCTTATGGGTCCACCCAGGACAGCAGCTCTTCCATTATCTGCTGTCCTTTTGGGTCACAAGTGAGCTGCACCAGCATGGATCTCTCACCGGGACNCTCAGCTCTTCTCCTGCTAGAACTGACCTTGGAGGAAGCTGCTGGTTATCTCAAGTCCTCTTTGCTCTCTGCCGGGGCTGGAATATTTCCTGCACCATGTTTCAGCTGGGCAGTTTCTGTCTGGAGTTTGTTTCTCCACTGTTACACGTCCTGGCTGGAGAGACTTCAATGCCATGCCTGCCCCTGGGCCAAGGCTGGGGGAGAGGAGGGCCTGGCCCCCCACTTGGGGCCTGCTGCCTCCCTTTTAGTCCATGGCTGCTTAATTTCTTCAGCACAAATAAACCTTCTCTTCTGTTTTCTTAAATATGTCATTAGGAGAGGCGTTACTATAACTTTTGATTGGCTTTTTCTCCTGAAATCTACCTGGGCCTGACCATTTCAGCCCAGGGGGGTTGGTAAAACCCATGACACTTGGCCACATTGGTATTTGGAACACAAGCCAGCAGAATAAAATTTTTAAATGAGGAAGGATTAACTTATGCACCTAAACAGAAATGTATTATGTCCTGAAAAGCTGTAAAAACAAATGTGTATGGCAAGTTAAAAATTCCCTCAAGGACCTAGACTTTTCATGTATCTGAATACTTTATTGTAAATTACTAAATAGATTTTAAAATCTTATGATGATTTTTAACATAATAAAACTCAGATGCAATAATCAACAGATTTTTAAAATTCTTCACTTTGCCCAAGGGAAATAATTAAGAACAAAATAAAACAAATACTTTCCAGTAATTATCATTATTTTCTGAAAATTAATCTTTTACATGTAACATCTTAACATTTATCATTTAAGTAAAAGAAATAAGAAATACTCCAAACTGTGTGGAGAAAGAAACTAAGGATGACTCAGTAAATTGATTCTTTAAAAATAACCCTGAATATCTATTCAGCCATTGAATAAAATGATCAGCTCTCAGGTTAAACTCTTCTTTCTGGTTCATCTCCAGTCCATGAGACACAAGAATTCAGTGTGCCAGTCAACTATGAGATTCTCAGCAAATCCAGTGATGAAGGCAGGCACAATTTTAATCAACCTATGAACCAAATATGGGTTTAATACTTTAAGAATGACACTCAGCCATGTTAGTCCCTTAAGCCTAGGGCTTTGAAAGCATTACACATCAAGAAACATAAGCTTTAAAACCTGAAAGGAATGTCAATGATTCTAGAAACTTATTAAAGACCTATGTATGTATCCAGATATCTCAATATCTTAAACTGACCAAGACTGTCTTGTTTAAATCTTATTAAAAAATAAATATATTTATAAAGTGTAAGCATGAATATCCCAAGATATTTTAAAACCTGAAGTTTCTTTTAATACAGAAAAAACCCACAAAGAATCTGTTGCTTTCCTCCCCTGAACATTTAGATGGGTATTTGCAGGACCAACACCTTTAACTGAGAAATAAAGCAAGAGATTATATATTGGGCACATCCCTCAGCTAAAAATATGGGGCAAATTTGTAAAAAAATCACCCAGCTGAGTTCAACAGTATGTGAAATACATCATTTCAGTGGTAACTACAGCCCCACTCCCCTTTGTTGTAGTAACAGCTCAGTGTTGAGTCACACAGCCTGCTAAGACATAACAGAGTTTGGGATGGAAAATGCCCAAATGCAGCAGCAACGATGCAACATTGCTGCCACCTGACCTTTGCCAGCCATGCCAGAGGCTTTTTTCATCTGCTACTGAGAGTTGTCATCAGTAACAGTGACCGTGAATGCCTTTCTGTCAAAGGAATCAAAGCACAGGAGAGCGGTTTCGCAGGAACTCTGCACAGAGAAGGTCACTGGTGCTTGATCTCATCAAGCTGCTTTCTTAGTTATTAGAAAAGGCAGGAGAGAAAGTGAGTAAATGACAGCCTTAAGATGTTTCAGAACATTAGAAAGCCGTTATTAGACCCTGAGAGCAGCAAGTAGTATATCTTATTGATCAAGAAAACATGGGATATTGAGAGGAAAAAAATGTTGTTTTGTTCTCTTTCCCTTTCACTTAGACAAATTAAATTCTCCCATGTCACACCAAGTTTTTTTAGGTATTGATTTTTTTCAATCTTGGCTTGACATTTGAGGTGACTGGAAAGATTCTGTGTGAGATCCTGCTGAAAAGGGGAGAAGAGGTTAAGTGCTGCCATATGGGGTCTGTAACCTGCAATACATCCATAATCCACAAAAAGATGACAAGCCAGATGGATATTAAGCCATTTTCCTTTTGTGTTATTATTATGTCGTTTGCCTCAAACATGCTGCTAAATAGTCAGAGAGCACATCACAAGGGGCAGTTCCTTCAGAACAATTGCAAACAGCTTGTCCACCAAAGGTTATAAAACATCTTTTCCAAAAAATGTGGTAGGGGCTCCCTCTACTGATATTTTTGAGCTTTCCAAGCTTTTTGGGTTTGGCAACAGTAATACACCCAAATTTGAATTACACACATTTGGAGTGTTTTCCCTTATTACATAAAGGCACAAAAGTCATAATTTATGTAAGACACATCTAGTATTGGCACTATAGATTTAAATAAATGTATTGCTGCCTCCCTTTTACGTACTTGTGATTTAAAAATAGAATTAGGAAAAATATATCTCTGCTTTGATAAAGCAATTCCAGAAGAGGTTATATCATGAGGCATATCAGCTTTGTGAGGTTGGAGGAACTATATTAACTGTATTAAGCTGGATTTGGTCTCAGCAAATGGATCCAAGTTCTAAGAAGATTTTTAAGAACATTCCCCTTCAGTTTATTAAAATTTAGGCATATTTTTATCAATTTCAATTACAAAACCCAAAAATCATGAATATAATTGTCTTAAGAGGAAAACTGCACCTAACAGTTAAATGAAAAATATAATAGAGCAAATGTTACAGGATATTATTGACAGAGCACATTAAGGTAAAACTATCCATCTCCTCTGAACACATAACAACCACAAGAAATTTTTCATCATGACTGTAGACACTTTAAAGTACAAAGAGTGTATAAAAAGCCAAAGAGGTTCGTAGCACTAAACATCACTCTTCAGTCACATTTTTAGGCATTAAACATTAAATATGACAGAATAGAGCTTTGAAAGTCAGCTATTAACTGCATGCTAGTCTTGGTCATAGCAGCTATTTACTCCTCAAAGGATTTACAGACCAAGTAGACCAAGGTTTGTGCTTGGGATCTGACCTCAGGTTCAGTGTAGAGGGAGAACTTTTCACTCACTTCACCAGATTCAGGGCTTATTAAATTTTAAAAATAGAGTTAACTGTAGGAAGTTAGGTAAACTCATTTTTTGTGTTCATGGAGATAAGTTTATACTGACATGTCTTCAAACTCCCCATAAACTCTATAAGGTATCATTAAAAAAATCTCTTTTAAAGACATTTCCTGGTTGAATGAAGAAAGGCAACATGGTTTGAGCAATACTATGCAAGAGTGAAAACAAAAAAATATCTGTGTTGAGATGCAACTCTGGGGTATTTGCCACAAGGCATCACATTTTCCCTGAGTCAAAATGTGATGTGGGTCATTGAATTTGAGGTCCCTTCACATCAAATGCGAGCCCTGCTTTTGGTTTTATGTGAATGAGGCTCCTCCTGTCAGTTTTAAGATTTTTTAATTCAATGTGGAGGCTTATAGGAGTACTGACTTTGATAATTATCATGTAGAAGAAAATATTATTATTTAGAAAATTGTTATTTCTCACTTCTTACGCCTCTGCATTTTGTCAATTCTATTTCCAGTGACATCCAGAAAGCCAAACATGACCAGGACAGCATTTGTCCTTCTGCTTCCATGAAATTCTTTCAAAGTTGAAGTCAGATAAGTCACATATATATTTCAATGCTTTACACCTCAAGGTGAAACTTCAGGCTGTCATCTGGGGCTTAGTGATAAAAGAGCGACTGATTAAAAGAGACTGACACTACAGAGCTGATAGAGCTGAAGGACTCTGGGGGCTTCCATGCTATTAAAAATAAGTCCTGATTTTCTTTCAAGAGGACTGTTTCAAACAATGAGATTTAAATATTAATTCAAACCAACATTTGTTGTCCCTCTGCTCTGTGTATTTCTGGATGCCTCATTACAAAAACAATTTGATTGTCATCTGCATCTGTCAAACAAAAATCTAACAAAATGCTGTCTGTGTTGTTGAAGAGGTATCAGCATATTCTAATTTCAGGCAGATTCCAGCTGCAAATGGAAGGATTACTATGGTATCTTTTCCATGAGGAAACATGATTAAAAGTCTAATTTGGATGCAACAATTTAATATTTGCACTTATGCTAACTATACCTTTTAACAGCTGGTTTCCTGCTTAAAATTCAGGAATTATTGTATCAAGTCAAATATTAATACATTGCACTTACATAGTGCCTCAATTACAGGATCTAAAAATGCTTTTTAAGCATTAATTCAGATTCACATCTGAGAAGAAGGAACATGTAAGGAGCATTACACTTGACTTTTAAAGCAGCTGAGGTAAGAAACAGGGTAACTACACTCTTGGCTGAAGGGCACACAGCAAGGCAGCACCAGGTTCAGGAAGAATTTAGGAGTTCTGGTTCCTACTGCTCTTCTCTCACCATTAAACTACAATTTTTTTCCTAACTTCACCTTATAACACCACCTATGCCCTTAGTAAACACTCACATCCTTCATTGTCTTCATCAAGACTTGGTGTGAATATCTGTCCATTGGGTTCAATATATTGAATGAACTGAAAATTTGCATGAAAACTGGACTCTGTTGGTAATGGGATGAAACTGGACACAAATAGCCTTCAGTAGAATGCTAAATTATTTACTGTTTATATATAATTTCTAAGGACTATTTAGTTTGATAATGTAGAATAATGTTTCTCTTGTAATTACTGGAACATATAGTTAGATTCCTACTCCCCACCCCAGGATTAATGTGTGAATTGTCCAACTTGACTTCAGTCACTGAGTGATCACATCATGGCAACCTGAAGGAGACTTGAAACTTCACCAGGTAAATAAAGGTAACATATCAAATCCCTAAATTGTCAGATTATTGATAATTCAACCTGAGGAAGTTGGGGCTGTTCAGCCTGGAGAGGAGAAGGTTGTGCAGAGACCTCACAGCACCTTCCAGGGTCTGCAGGGGAAGTACAGGGAAGCTGGAGAGGGACTGTTCCTCAGGAACTGGAGTGACAGGACAGGGGGAATGGCTTCCCACTGACAGAGGGCAGGGTTAGATGGGATATTGGGAAGAAATCATTCCCTATGAGGGTGTGGAGCCCCTGGCCCTGGGGAATCCCTGGGGTTCTATGACTCTACCAGCCTAAGAGCAGTGTCAATTAAATTCTATGAAATCTTTCCATCTCTATCCCAAATATGAGCAGTCCTGTAATTTTTCCAGTTATTGCCAATATGAAGTCCCAGGTTATAATTTTGCCATAGCAGAATTCTAAGAACAATAATAATAAGAAAATTAGAAGAGTCACAGCATCCACGGAAGGAAAGATTTTAACACCTCACAAAAGGAACTAATAAGTTCTCACTGAAGTGAAAAGAATGAGTGTATGCAATATTCAAAGATGTTATCCACACCATAACTGTGCCATAAACTTTTCCTTTGGATAAGATTCTACTGCAAAAGCATTAGTTATTTGCTTGAAGTAAATTTCCTTAGCATTAGTTATTATTTTCTGGGAGCATCTTTCCTTTTTTCGAGGATAATTTACCAATAGAGAACAATGACAAAAATCTTATTCCCTTTGCCAAAAGACTCTGAAAAATCTTATTTACTGTAGTATCATGTCTTCTAAAAACGCTGATGCTTTTGGAGGCTTTGACTTTCAGCACGTTTTCTTCTGTCATTTCATAAAACGTGTAATGTCACTTTATATCTCTCATTTCTCCATATCTCTTCCCCTGTCTGTCTCTTTCTATAAACCACTTCCATACATTGTTTAGCTGATGTCAAGAGCTGTGGAGAGCAGGTAAGCATTGATTGCTCAGGCAATTCAAAGAACATCATAATAACAGAAGAGAACAGCAGAGAACAATGAAAATCTGATCATAACTAAAAGTGCAAAAGGTGAGCCTTCTGCTGTCCTACAACTTGGAACATGTAATTATTATGTAGCATGAGTACAGTTGCTTTAAGACTACCAACATACTCAACCATAGCATTATCTGAACATACATGATTTTAATGACATTATCAGCCAAGCTTGCAAGGATTCAGTCATCAAAAAATACATACTTTTCTAAAACAGAAACAGTTTGAAGTAAAATTTAATTTCACTTAAATATTCCACGAATGTAGAAGGATCACAATCTCACAAATACAAAGTATTGTGTCTCCTGCCAACAAAGCTAATGAATAAATAAGAAGGAAGATAAACAGATGTAAGGAGTCAGGCCCTCAGGTTGTCCTGGCTTCCTCAATCTGTCAGACAGATCTCAAAGGATTCTTCCCCTCTTCTTTCCTGTATAACAGGAGGAACTACTGAAAAGTAATCCTTTCTAGCAGAACTGCCAAGGGGGGTAAAGGGGAGGCACCTGACCCTCTTTATTTTTTTAAGAGAAGATAATCTGAAAAAAAACTTCTCAAACATATTTATAAGTAAATAAATAATTTTTTTTTTTTATAAATTATAAAAGCCACAATATGAGCTTTCATTCTCTTAACATGAGGTGGGAAACTCTGAGTTTGAAAGCTCTGAAGCAAAGGGGAAATGGCCCCCTCGGTCACTCATCTGTTTAGTTCTGTGTTCACATTTTGCCCACAGTTTTATAAGTCAAAAAAAAAGAAAAAAAAGGTTTGACAAAGTCAAGTCTGAGGATCACATCTCAGAGAACTTAACTTCCATAATTCTCATGGGATCACACCATCAATGAGTAACAAAAATATACAACAATTTTTTTTCTGTTTGTAAAAGTCTGTTAGGGTCAATTGGGTATGCACTTAAAAAATTCTCCCCAGACCAGAACTGCAAGTTGGGAACTTTTTTCAAGAAATATTGTGCTTTGTTATAGGTTCAAAAAAGAGTTTCCACATATTATCAGCAGAATAAAAAATAATGAACGAATTAATCAAGGTCAATGCCAAAAATACGTATGCTGAACAATTTTTATTTTAAAAAATATTCTTACTCTAACTAAATGTATAGGGGTTATACCTTTAAAATTTATAATTTTCTTATCTTGAGTTATTCTTCCAAACAGCATCAGACAGGAGAGGTAATTTCTGGGGGAGGTGAACTTGAGTTAGGACAAAGCTGACTACTTTTCAGAAGCAACCGTCACATAAGTTAATTAATTAGGAATAGCTAAGTCTATAACAAAATACAAATTTTTAATACTTCAGACTTGGTTAGCTTTTTCCTCCTTTCCTAAAACAGTCCTTTGTCAGAATCTCTTGAAAAAAAATCTCAGTTACTTCTCTTTCAGAGTTGCCCTAAAGAAACAATAAATGCTACAAAGGAAAAAAAACACTAGAAAAAAGAGTATTGTCATATAGAAGAAGATGTTTTAATGTATTAACCTTAAAGAACAGAAGACAAAGTTTTAGGCTAGACTAATTTTTAATAAGCATTTCAAAAGAAGAATGTACAAGAGCAAACTAATCAATGAGAAGATTTTTGTATTAGAAGGTAAGGACCTAAGCTAACTGTTTCACTTAGCAAAGGATTTCTCATCCTTTAGAGGATTAAAATATCTAAGTATTAGTGATTTGATATGACATGAAAACTAACAGGTAGAATAAGGAATATTGTCCTCTAAATTATGTATTAAGGTAAGAAATTAACCTGTAAATTTTTGCACAACTGCATCTGAAAACTCTCCAGGTCTGAAAACATAGTCAGCTCCCTGAATAATCAATCAGCTGTGGAGAATTGTTAAGAAAGTGTTATTGGAATGAAGTGCTCATGCTGGGCAAGTAAACAGCTGCAAAACAAGTGGCCTGGTGAATGTGATAAAGTGTGGAACCCTGCTCGCTGTAGAACACCCACTGGCAGCTGTGATTTTACATTTTGGACATCATTTTTAATTCTACACTTTTCTAACTTTGTGTGTACCCTATCCTGATCAGGTTTGACAAGGGAAAGGCAGTTCTGCAATTTAGATGCATGTCTGCTGTTATAAAAAAAGCAAAATAAACTCACAGGTGCTGAAGCAAAACCCCACAGACCTTATTTGAGAGCCACTGAAGATCCACTGGCTGACAATATTTATAGTTGCTATATAAACTTTTACAAAACGAAGTTTGAGTTATGCATTAGATTTTAAATTAGTATTTGTAATCACTAACTGTGTATAAATCAATGAGAACTTGAATTAATTTTTAAAACTGGACATATTAAGCTCTATCACATAATCACAGAATGGTTTGGGTTGGAAGGCACCTTAAAGATCTCCTTTTTCCACCCTGCCATGGGCAGGGACACCTTCCACCAGCCCAGGTTGCTCCAAGCCCCAACCAACCTGGCCTTGGACACTTCCAGGGATCCAGGGGCAGCCACAGCTTCTCTGGGCAACCTGGNCTCCTCTCCAGGCTGAACAGCCCCAGCTCTCCCCTCCTGTCTCCAGTCCCTGAGATGCTCCAGTCCCTTTATCAACTTTGTGGTCCCCTCTGGAGTTGCTCCAACAGTTCTGTGTCCTTCTCATGTTGGGGGCAGCAGAACTCTATGACTGTATCAACTTCTCATAGTTTATATCTCAAAAACCTCTCACTTGATGAAGGCAAACTGATCTTACACTGATTACTGAAGGAGAATTTAGTAGGTGTTTTCATATTTCTAAAACGTCATATTTAATGTTTGGAAATCTCTAAAGCTCAAAAATAAAAATAAAAATCTCTACCTTATCACATCATTTGTTATGCTGCACAGAACTATAAGAGGTAGCCAGCTATCTCTCCCTAAAGGATTTTTACATTGCTCTCTGGAGTGCAATAAGGATCAGTTACAAGAAAACGTATGTACACTTATATTCATGCTTTTAACTCCAGGGAGTTGCCACAAAACAGAGAAAAAAAAAAACCCTCTCTTTTTTTATATAGCAAATTAAAGCCATAAAACCAGACACATAAAATACACACAAATAAAACCAGGCATAAAATAGTCCCCTATAAAGATACTTCATTAGAAGTTATTTCTTAATTTATATTAATTTATGCTCTGTCTGTATTAAAAATCTCCCCAAATTAATTGAAGAAGTCAATATTGGGACTTTCACAAAACCTTTATTTCTTCATATGTTTATCCAGTGTTTATCTTAGCTTGTTTTTTATTTGTTTGTTTTAATAATTTGAGGTGTCAGGATCACTGGGGCAGTGGTATACAGTCAATCTTTTTGATATTTTATTTTATTATGTAGATACATGAGAAGACCACATCTAAAAACATTCAATGGTGAAGTTCATGTATGTAGTTAAACCTGCTACGGTACAGAAGTCTTAGTCCAACATTTTCTGAATTATAAAAAAATAGCAGTGTTCAGTCTACATGGTTAGTAACACATAGTTAATAACAAGTTTGAGGTCATAGAATCACAGAATCACATAATGGGTTGGGTTGGAAGGGACCTTAGAGATTGTCTCATTCCAATCCCCTGCCATGGTAGATATGTCCCACCAGATTGGGTTAAATCCAGCTTGGCCTTGAACACTGGGGGCAGCCACATCCAGGTTCTGGTTTTCTGTGTGTCAAATTGAACCAATAACTGGTGGCAAGAAAGAAGAGTGGCAGCCTCAGGTGTCGTCAGGTACATGTGGAAGTTTGGTCACCCTTGAAGGTCATTCTGTAACTCAGCTCAATTCTCCAACACACTCATTAAGCGCTTGTAATTAATCTGTGGTTCTCCTTCCCTTATAAATGGAAACGCTCAACCATGAAAGGAGTGGTTCCTGTTTATGCCTTGGGAGGTGAGCTGGCTCCTGGATAGAAGGCTTGCTAAGTGTCTCAGTTTAATGAGACAGAAGCGTTTTGCTAAAGAGGATGAGTAACGAGGAAAAACCAAAACTCCTCCCTCTAAGCAATTGTAGATCTGAAATTAAGAGGCTCCGACTGAGAGGAAAAATGTGGAGAAAGGAAAACAATAACAGCCCGTTATTAAAGGATATATAAGTATTGGCAGAACAACAAAAGAAAACAACCGAACGATAATCCTATACCCAAAAATTCCCTTTCAAAAAACAAATAAACAGTTCGGTTTTTGCTTTTGGGCGCTGTTGGGTCCGGCGGGAGCCTCATGGGGTGTGGTGGCACCAGCAATGGAGACCTTCCCCTCACCAGGAAGGGGAAAACAAAGGAGAAGGGGGGTCCTCTCAAGAAAAGAAAAACTCCCGTCCTCTGCGGCTGGCGGTGTGACCCCTCACTCCTCGACGTGCACAAAAAGAACCGCTGCCAAAACACAGGAGAGGAGGAGGGGGAAAAGGGGTGATTTCCTTCCCAAGGTAATTCCTCTCTGGTGAAGTCCAAAGCAGGTC